>OZ023268.1:93758384-94101667 GCA_964006375.1 Tillus elongatus
TCCTTCCTTTCTGGGAGGACGGTCTTAAAAGACAGATCTCTACTGATATTTGTAGGCATCAAGTCTGAGACCATCCCCAGAATCCCATGACCCTCAATGTCATCTAGGAGTCCGGACCCTCCCAGACTGATTTCGTTCGGCATGCTGTCAGCCGTTTGTGTTAATCTGTACGTTGTCCACCTCGCCACCCTCTCCAGCCATATGTGAAGAGGTGGAATATCCAGAGCGGCTGATGATGCAGTGCTTATCGCTCCCGTTATCATCAGACAAGCTTGTCTCTGTAGATGAGCCAGTTTGGCCCTTGCGATACCACGAAGTGCCTTGGGCCATCAGACTATGGCTCCATATGTTATCATTGGTCTGATAACCACTACATAGAGCCAGTACATCTGTTGGGGGTTTGTTCCCCTGTTATTTCCACAGAGTCTACGGCATATCCACAGGGACAATTTAGCCCTGCGGATTACATTCTCTAACTGTACGTCCCGTAAATGGAATCGTTTCCCCCATAAGAATAGGTGGTTTTAATCTATCCAGCCTTCTTCTTCTGGTAAATGGAACAATGATCGTTTTGCGGGGGTTCACAGACATCTGTTCCCTCCGACACCAATCATTCACTACATTTAGTGCCTCCTGAAGAGTACTTGCTAGTTCCTTCTCATATTTGTCCCTAACCATTATGACTAGATCATACGCCTGGACCTCAACCTCCCACAGCCTCAGGATAGCCAGCAAATCTTCCACAAAGAGGGACCACAGCAGGGGGGATAGAACTCCCCCCCTGAGGGCAGCCCCGAAGCTGACCACCTCCCCTTGCAGTGAGGTAATAACGGTCCGATTGTGGAGCATGCTTCCGATCCAGCCACAAATGGTAGGTTCCACCCCTCTAGCGATAGTGGCTTCACAGAGGGAGATAGGTAATGCATTGTTGAATGCTCCTTCAACGTCGAGAAATGCAGCCACCACCACCTCCCTGTTATCCAGGGAGTGTGTGATCTTCTCGACGAGGTTATTGAGTGCTAACTCACTAGATTTGCCAGTTTGGTAGGCATACTGGTGGCTATTAAGGGGGTTGTTGACTAAGATGCTCCTCCTAATGTGTCCGTTCAGTCTTTTCCAATCCCTTCAAGAGTAATGATGTAATACTGAGAGGTCTCAGTGATGTGGGTAGGAGGTCATTACGTCCCAATTTGGGAATGTAAACCCCCCTAATCACCGTCCAGCTGGATGGAATATAGTTCCAAGCCAGACTGGCTCTATACAGCCTGATTAGGAAAGGTAGGAGAATCTCCAGTCCATTTTGTAGTAGGACCGGTACCACCCCATCCTCCACTGGCGCCTTGAATGGCTGGAAATGTTTCACAGCACACTCCACCGCCAAGGTCGTAACTATTCTCCGAGCAACCCGCCAGTCCTCCCTCTGAGGGCGTTTAAATCGACCCTCGGTTGGCAGGACATCTTCGTTGCTCGGGATCAGACAATCTGGGAAGTGTGTGTTTTATTATACACCATAACCTTTGTCTTCTCTGCGTTCACACGCAGATTTATTTTATTTGTTACTGTCATCAGTCTCCAACATCCACCGCATTTCTCCTTCAGATTTACTGAGTAGTACAGCATCATCTGCATACAGTTACACTTTTACCTCAGAAGTATTCATTTTTTATTACTTCTGACTCCGTGCAAACTTCTCATACATTTGTCCATGAATATCTTGAATAACCATGGAAACATTATACATCCTTGTTTGACACCTTGTTCAAATCTAAAATAGTCACTGAGCACTTTACTCATACATGCTCTACTGTCATCATATAGCGATTTAATACCTCGAATTAGCCATCATCTGCACCATATTTGTTCAAAGTACTCTACAGCTTCTGCATAACTACGGTATTCATACACTTTTTTCAAAAGTGTGATATATTACTTTCTTTGCCACATTTAAGCATTTCTCAACTACATGCTGAAGTGAGAATAGCTTTGGTCAGTCTTGCTGTCATGAACCTACACTGAATATTCCAAATAATTCCTTGAGTCAGCAGTCTCACTCGTTCTATCAATACTCTGTTGATAATCCTATGATGTGTGAGGAACACTTTGCATTTTAAAAGTATATACATTTAAAAATGTTTTGTATAACCCAGAATGGATAAAAACTACAAATTTATTTCACACAATAGCTTGTGCAATATAAGAAAAACTGACGAAATGTTCACTGGTAATTCCTATAGCATTACAACAGGTATTTTCCTTCAACTTATCCAATTGCCCACCAATTCAACAAACCTTCAACTATGAAGTTCTTTATTACAAGCATTATATGGTATCAAACAAAAATTACCGTTCCAATAACTGTAAAAAGTACTTTCCTGCTAGATTTCATTTTTACTACTTAGCCATTCACAGGCTATTATTAACTACCTATCTAACCAATGACGACAAATTGAGACATTAAAAAAAATGTAAACGTGCACTAGTCACGACGTGTACTTGATAACCACCAACAAAATCGGCAAACAACTGCCTTTAACTGTCCCAAAAACGATCGCGCGAATTCTAAAAAGATACACTGGCAAATGGGGTTAATTGAATCAGTATGGGTAAAGTGAATCAACTGATTCAGTTTTCAGATTCTGGTACAGCAAAACGTCGTAGTTAGGGATCTAACAATCGTGACGTTTTGAAACGACGGAAAACGAATCATTGGGAATGAATATAATGCACACACATAATATGTACATATTTGTGACTGCAAAATGATTAAAAAAAAAACAGTATTCATTTACGTATGTATTATGTACATGCCTACACATTACATTATGTACTCCTTTTTTACCTATTATTTTCGACTTTTTTAGAATAACAATGTTATACCGAATCAGCTTCAACGTTATACGATACATTTATTGCCTACAACAAACTGCGAAGCTATAATGAAACAACGTTAAATGAGACGACGTTTTTCCGAGGACTTACTGTATTTGAAATTAATTTTCTGTAATTATTTTAGTAAAATGAAGGATACTGACGGTTCAAGCTGAAAATTAAGGGTTTGCAGGACACTTTTCTTGCAACGTTTTCTTTTCATAATCCGTATTTCTTTCAGGTTCTTTATCTAAATATTGCCAAATTTGACGGTTTAAATCCCCACTTTGACCTTTTGAGCAAAACATCAAATTTGTTTTCTTTAACTGCACATAACTTTTTTGTCTTTGAACTTACAGACCTAAATTTTGATACGTGGTTCACGCTTTATAATACAAACACGCGTACCAAAATTGGTTGCCCTTACTTTGTGATTGTCGGAGATATAATTTTTTCCGAAAGAAAACACATTTCCGAGAAAACTTGGGGCCATTTTCCTGGCTAACGGAAAGTATTCACCAAATTTGATCAAAATTGGCCCATTATTTTTTGAGTTATCGGTGTGATACATACATATATATATATATATATATATATATATATATATATATATATATATATATATATATATATATATATATATATATATACAAATTGAAACTGACCCCGCGGATATGTGTTCTAGAGGGCCTAATTAGCGCTCATTTAAAGAAATTAAAAAAAAATGTCGGGATCTCCTCAACAGTGATTTTTTATATATAGAAAATTTACTAAAAACGTTGGAATTGTCAAGAAAAACGGCCATAAATTTGACGCAATGGCGTAAATGAAATGTCAACACTAACTGTTGAACTGAGGTAATAAACGCGGTATCTATTTTGGAATTTTGCATGCACATGGCACTCTGGGGAAGAATTTTGTTGATCGCTCTTTATTAGCGTTTTTTTTTTAATTCGCTAATGAGGAGATCTCTGTTTATATATATATATATATATATATATATATATATATATATATATATATATATATATATATATATATATATATATATATATATATATATATATATATATATATATATTAGATGAGAATCGCAGACTCATGGAGGGTTCTGTCTCCATGGATCTCAAAAAAATATTAGACTGGGGAAGTAGAAATCTTGTATAATTGAACCCCACCAAATCACAGTCTTGCTTTCTTTCTCATAAGAGTTACACCAGCCCTAGACCCATCACAATGAACAACCAAGTTATTCAAAGTAATGAGTCCTTTTCTCTTGTTGGCATTTCTGTGGATCGAAATCTTAATTGGCACCAACATGTCACATCAATTGCAGAAGCGGCTGCTAAGAAATTAGGTTTCCTCTTCCGGGCTCGCAAATACTTTTCACCAGCTAATCTCAATACCTTATATACTTTACAAATAAGACCAAACCTCGAATACTGCTCCCACATCTGGGGTGCTGCTGCGGCTTCTACACTCGCTATCTTGGACTCCATTTAGAAGAGAGCTATACGTCTCATCGGTAATGAAGTAAAAAGGAAATATGAGCAGAAAATTCGAATAAAGCGGGCTTGAAAGCTGTCTTTTTCACATCTTGAAGCCATATCCCCCTTAAACCCTGCCTACCCCGCACAGCACCCTTATTCACTCCCAGTCCCATAACTTCCTTGGGGGGTGTGAACACGAAATTTTTCTTGTGGTTTGTGCATCCAGGTGGGGTCCTAGTAATGTTTCTGAAAACAATTTGTTGAAAAGCGTTCGGGAGCTAATCTGCAAATTTACCGAATTTTCATTAAATCCTTCAAATTTCAATGACTCAATTTGCTATAAACGTAAACTTTGTTGGTTATAAAACCAACATTTAAGTTTATTTTCGGAATTTTTTTGTATATTTTCAAACCATAAGTAATTTTGATAAAATATAGTACATTGTTTCTACTACATAAGCTATACCGATAATCAGATTGATGCCTGCTCGCATTTGCTTTATTATGGATGTTAATTGCACTTGTTGATATTAAATCCATACGTAAACATTTAATATACTTTATTATTTCACTAACTGAATAAACTATATGATACATTTAACTATAACAATTACAACAGTACATGAGTACATAACAGATAACTGACCGAGCGTAGAGGACGTGTGTTCACTGTAGAGGTTGGTAGCGAGGAGAGAGAGAGAGAGAGAGATCCCGGGTGTCTCTTATATCGTAGTTCTTGACAGCTTGCTGTCGAATAACGTAACGCAACGTTTAACTGTCAAGAGTATTTATGCAGAAACATAGAGTAGTGTTGACGGAAACACTGCGGTCGGAACCACCGCCACAGCTATTAAAAACATTTTAATGGAAATTCACTTCCATAACACATTTGCTGCATCTAGACTTTTGAAAAATGTTTATATATTTTCAAACAATAAATTTATTTCGATGAAATATGGTACATTGTTTCTGGTATATAGGCAACCAAGTTTGATGCCCGCTTTCATCAAAGAAAGACATTTGCTATAAAAAATATTTTAAAGAAAATTCGCTACCATAACGCACTTGCTGCGTCCAGAGATTTTTCTAATTTGCATTTGTCATCCGATATTTACAGATTGTATGATTTTTCCCGCCACACATAAGTAGGTTAAATAATCTTTGCAAGTCGCATGATTACATTATATTAAAATAACTTAATCACTATCCTCCTTGCAAAAGCTAGGATTTGTGCTAAATAAAAAGTAAGTAATTTGGATAGATGAATTGCACCTTGTCATCGCGTTATTAGCCGGCGACCGCATGGTGTTAAATAAACAAAACACAAATAGGTATAGGCACCATATAATGACTGGTTGTCTGGTAGTTTGTATTATGGGTATAGGTACCTACAGTAACATATTTTTAGAATCAAATCAGATATAAGTACAGTATGAATAGATTAATCAATAGATAGGTACGTAAGTATTACAATGTTTAAAGTAATGCTAGAAAACTATATTGTTTTATTATTATGTCCTATATAGGTATCCTACATCAAATTCGATATGGATAAAACTTTATTCACTTTTAACTGCTACTAGTCCAAAGTCTGCCACCTAAAGTATTTCATCACAACTTTCAAACTACCGCACCAATACAATCACTATTATAATGTGCAATAAACATTAATTATTATCGAACCCTCGTACTAGAAAACAGAAACGAGCGCAGTCTTAAAGAGACCGTGAACCACGGATGAAATTAAATTGTTCCCTCGTTTAACGGGCGCAAGCGCATTTGCGGCTACGTCGATATTACTACTCCTTCGCGTTTCTATCCCTTTCCTTGTCTAACACGAACGCTTTTATGGTGACGGGAGTGACGGGGTGACGGGTTACTGATTCGAAATTAATAAAAACAAATCCTCGTGTTTTGTGTGTTATCAATAATATAACTTGTGATTCTTCTTTTAAATAAAGGTATGTACAACATGAAAGTTTACATGATAAATGCTTTAAATAACATTCAAGTTATTAGCTGAAAATTGTTTTTCTATTTGGTAATGAATTGAGGTTAAGAGTCTCTGTTATGTTCCTCTTTAAAATCCAGAAGAATTTACACAGAAATCACGGAATCCTTGACCTTATGACAGTTCGATAACATAAACTATGCATTTTTAATTAGTGTCTGTCTGTTTGTCATAATAACATTCAGGTTATATTGTTTGACATAAAAATAACTATACAGCAACTTGATGTGAAAGAAGTGAGAGGTAGTGGCTAGATTAGAAACTTTACGGTTATACGGGTCTTATGTGCAGCTGTGCTTAATTTTAATAGTATTCTTTAAGATTGTTAAATCGTTTATATTGTTGTTCAGTGTTAGGACAACTTAAACTGTGAATTCAAGTCACCCACAATTGGCGATTATTATTAATAAATCCTTACAGTTATAAATAGGCGGTGAGTATTTGAAGCTCACCTATGCCTCTAAACTTTCGTTTGTAGTTTCTTTGTCTGTTGGAGAATGTCAAACAACATAAAGCAGTGAATTAACATTTGCACTGTCAGATGTTTGTATACATTATACTTAACAATAATTTATGTCTTATTTCTAATCTTACCCAATTTAACTGCCTGCATAATGTTGCCTATAATTTCGCAAAGAAAGTGTTTATATAAACATAACATCATTGTCACATAAAATAGAAACAAGTCCTTCGAGAACGACAGATTTCACCCAATAGGTGGCAGCGACATAATCTGATTTGAACTCCAAAACATTTTTGTTATTGTTTTTTTTTTGCGGGAAGCGGGAAGTAAGAAAGGTAAGGGAGTGCTGACAGTTGCACGGCTGTGTTGCCGGTGTGACAAATACTTATTGCTTTCTGGGTAAGGTTTTTTTACCTCTTACATTTTCACTAATAGAGAGGTATCTATGGTAAGACTTTCGAAAAGTTTCGGTAAATTTGCAGATTAGCTCCCGAACGCTTTTCATAAAACTGTTTTCAGAAACCTGCCTAGGACCCCCTTGGATTCACAAACCACAAGGAAAATTTCTTGTTCACACCCCCCAAGGAAGTTACGGGACCAGGAGTGAATAGGGGTGCTGGGCGGGGTAGGTAGTAAAAAGAAAATATGAGCAGAAAATGCGAAGAACACTGACTTTAAAGCTGTCTTTTTCACATCTTGAAGCCACATCCCCCTTAAACGCTGGTGCCGTAACTTCCTTGGCGGGTATGAACAAGACATTTTTCTTGTGGTTTGTGCAACAAGGGCGGTTGTATGCACGCGCGAGGGGAAGGAAAATCGACACGACGACCCACCCCCCCACACACGCGCCTCCAATTGAACCGGGGGGTGTTCTTCGGTGTAGGCATTTTCCCTTCCTTCTCATGTGCATACAACCACCCTCGTTGCATAAACCACAAAAAAAATTTCTTGTTCATACTTCCCCCAAGGAATTTACGGGACCTGGGGCGAATAGGGGTGCTGTGCGTGGCAGACAGGCTTTAATGGGGATATGACTTCAAATAGACACCTTTCAAGCAGTTTTCTTCGCACTTTCTGCTCATATTTCCTTTGTACTACCTACCCCGCCCAGCACCCCTATTAATTGTAATGAACAAGAAACATTTTTTCCCGTGGTTTCTGCAACGAGGGTGGTTGGATGCACGCGAGAGAGGAAGAAAATCCCCACGGACCCCCCCCCCCCACAAGTTCAGCAAATTACCTGATAAGCTAAAATTTTGTAGGTCTCTGGGGCGCTTTAAGAGGGAACTTAAATCATATCTGAAAGATCTACAATTCAAACAAAATAGATTATATATCTAAGAATGCGAAGCTGTAGGTGTGGGTGATACCAACTTAGTTACTTGTAAGTTACTGACTTTGGAGTAATTTTAATAGTCAAAAATGGGCTAATTATTAGCTGGATTCTCAAATTTGTGGTGATTATGACAATCAAACCAACAGTTTGGTTAGTTATAACTAAATTACAACTTGGTAAGGTAATTTGGACTCGAGTGCTGGATAACATGCCTTACTTTGTTGCTTGGGCAGTTCCTATTTTGGTCGTTTGTTAGCATTCGTCGAAACCCAGACAATGTTTCATATTTGGTTGTTTATAGAATGTTGTGTATTGTATGGTAAGACGGGCCTGCTTTTTAGTGAATTTTCTTAGAAAAAATTCACTAATGAGGAGATCTCGACTTTTGAATTTTGAAAAATTTCTTCAAATGAGCGCGATCTAGGACCCCTAGAACCCATATCCGGGGTCAATTTCAATTTTTATATGTTTATATATATATATATATATATATATATATATATATATATATATATATATATATATATATATATATATGTATGTATCACACCGATAACTCAAAAAATAATGGGCCGATTTTGATAAAAAATTTGGCATGTACCTTTCTTTTGTAAATGGCTTGGATAAGTTCGTTAGCCAGGAAAATCGGACGAGGTTTTCCGGGAAAATTTTGAGTTTTCATTCGAAAAAAATTCTTATCTCAAAAAGTAATAGGCCGATTTTAATAAAATTTGGCATGTAGCTTTCTTTTGTAAATGGCTTTGACAAGTTTGTTAGTCAAGAAAATCGGACGAGGTTTTCCGGGAAAATTTTGAGTTTTCATTCGAAAATAATTTTTATCTCAAAGAATAATAGGCCGATTTTGATAAAATTTGCTATGTACCTTCCTTTTGTAAATGACTTTGACAAGTTCGTTAATCAAAAAAATCGGACGAGGTTTTCCGGGAAAATTTTGAGTTTTCATTCGAAAAAAATTCTTATCTCAAAAAGTAATAGGCCGATTTTAATAAAATTTGGCATGTAGCTTTCTTTTGTAAATGGCTTTGACAAGTTTGTTAGTCAAGAAAATCGGACGAGGTTTTCCGGGAAAATTTTGAGTTTTCATTCGAAAATAATTTTTATCTCAAAGAATAATAGGCCGATTTTGATAAAATTTGCTATGTACCTTCCTTTTGTAAATGACTTTGACAAGTTCGTTAATCAAAAAAATCGGACGAGGTTTTCCGGGAAAATTTTGAGTTTTAATTTGAAAAAAATTTTTATCTTAAAAAATAAGAAATCTATGATAACCAAATTTGGTAGGTACGTTTACGATATAAAAAGTAAACTATACACCAAAATTTAGATTTCTATGTTACAAGAAAAAAAAGTTATAATAAAATATTTTGTGCCAGATCATTTCTATGAAAATTCACTACCATAACGCACTTGCTGCGTCCAGGCTTTTCTGCTATCTGTCTGATCCTAATGCGGCGATCAAGTAGCATAGGATAATGGATTTTTCAACATTTTCTTGAGTAGTGACTGTTATGGGAAGGTCACCGGCAAGTTTGTCTTCGCAAAGTCTGTGAATTTGGACTGGATTTACAGATTTTCTGATAGGTAGTTTAATTACCTCTCTCTGCTTAACTATCCATTTTCGAGTGATAGCGTGTAATTACTCCGCTTAAGCTCGTGCAAATTAAAATGTCAATAAAAACCCAGCATTGAAATGACAATAAATACCTAGCATTAAAATGTGATAACTATATAGTACCTATAAATAGGCCAGTGACAGATTATAAGGATTCGTCCTTGTATAATTTTTATAAGAGTGGTATGCCAGTTGGTTACATCTACTTTACATTCTAATTTTCGTTGCATCTAGCCTTTCAGAATGATTACCACAGCACTAGACGAAACGTCAGGTTTAAATTTCAACAAACTACTGCATAAATTCTGGTAGCCCAGCTAGTATACTCCGCTTCTATCGTTGGAGTTGCAATCTCATTGAGCATATCCTAGTAGACAGACGAAACTAGACCTTCGACGTTAAATATACTTTTACTGTAGGTACCGTTTTTTTTTTTAAATAAAACTGTTTAGGAATCACTTGTAAAAGGTCTTGTTTCTGATGTCTATCATTGTCAAGTATTTCGTGAAAATTTTAAAGCCGTCAGGGGTTATGTGAATTGTAAGTACATCTTAATAAGACTCACTTCACCTCAACACTTACACCTAACGATCGTTTTGCTAGCAAAGTTAGTTTCATCAAGATATTATTTTTTTGATAGAGAAAGCTTTATTACTAAATATCGTCTTTTGTTGGGCCATCCTAAGATGGAGCTAACTTGGTCAGCAAAACAAACGTCAGGTGAAAATAGCACTGTTGTGTTTTACTAAAGTGTACTTCTTAGTGCTGATCATAGGTTCCACATTGTGATGTAAATTATGCTTTAAAATATGTCGATTAATGACAAGATTGACCAAAGGGTATGCTGTGACTGACTGATATTCTTGTGTTGTCTTGTTTTTTATTTTCTTTATTGTTGTTTTTTGACGCCAGCTTATTTCCGCGACCATGGCCAACCACCGACGCCAGCGAGCATTTTCACCCTATTAATCTTGGAAATTTTGCCTACCCCTACCTTTCTGTAAGGAGGGTAGGGATTTTCAACGTGACCAACATCGTGTGTACACAAGGCGACAACTTTGTGCCCACTACGAAGGGCGGTTGATGTTAATTTTTCAGTATATATTGGAAAAGTGAAATAACACTTCTACTAGGACCCGAACCCACGACCCTTGGTTTAAGAGTCACACATTCTTTCAACCGGGCCAACCAGGATGCCTACTAATATTCTTACAAGTGAACTTTCAACCTTGAAAAACTTTCAATAGAATAGGTTTTTACCAACATTAATTTTATATTTAGAGTTTACGTCGTACACTCGCCATTGTTTTCGCACTAAAGATAAAGTTTAATTTAAAATAGCACATTAATGATTTATCTATATCAAACTTTAAAATCATGTTATCTTTGACAACGATTTCGTATATAATCCACCTTGATAATATGCTTTATCGATTTTCTTAAAATAACTACACAAAGGCTAATAAAAATATTTTCATTCAAATAAAACGTTTATACAGGGTGTTTCAAAAAACATGTGTCATCGCTTGTGCTTAGATTCCTCAGGTTAAAATATGACTCTTTGAAAATAGGACTGCTGAACATTTATCGGGGTTTATGGCTAGAAGGGATTTCCTATACCAGACTTGGAGCTCGATTACGGCGGTCTGAAGTCGTTCGGTTATTATCCTCGGCTGTGTGGAGCTGCTGGGGATGGTAGTGTCGTCTGCGTACAGTGCGTATGTCACGTTTAGGGCCGCTGTCGGAATGTCTGCGACAAATATATTGTACAGCAGAGGGGAGATAGCAGAACCTTGCGGGAGACCAGCCGTGGCTGAGTATTGTCTAGATCTGGCTCCCAGATGTTTGACCTGGGACTGCCTCTGTTGCATGTATGACCTGATTAGCAGAATCCGAGGGAGAGGATAATTAAACGATAGAAGTTTATTTAGGAGACCCGCATGCCAAACCCTATCGAAGGCTTGAGCAATGTCAAGAAATATTGCACCAGTTGACTTGTTTTTATTAAATCCTTCGGTGATGTGTTCCACCACACGAAGGACTTGGTCTGTGGTGGAGTGCTGGTGTCTGAATCCAAATTGCTCGTCCGGGAAGATATGATTTTTAGAGGTGAATGAAGCTACCCTTTTCTGAATCAGTTTTTCGGCGATTTTGCCGATGACTGGTAGTAGACTAATGGGCCTGTAGTTCTGAGGGAACAGCGGATCTTTGCTGGGTTTCGGGATGTTAATCATATCGGCAAGTTTCCACATGGAAGGAAAATGCTAAAATCGCAGCATGGCATTCATAATCGTAACTAGGAATACCACGGCTTTGCGGGGGAGGTTTTTCAGGGCTACGTTGGAGATTCCATCGTATCCCGGAGCTTCTATTTTTTAATGATTTGATTATTTAGGAAACTTCTTCGAAAGTTGCGGGCTCGATTGTTGTGTCTGGGGTGGCGCGAAGCGCACTCCTGACATAGTGGTGCGTTCTTGCCACGTGCGACAGATCAACGTTGTTATAATTCGGGCTGAATTGCAACTCCAGATGATCTGCGAATGCAGTAGCTTTCTCCGCGCCCGTGTATACGACACCGTTACGGCCGTGAAGTGTGGATATCGGAAGTTTTTGGGTGCGAAGAGCTTTTGCCATTTGCCAGATGGAATTGTCTTGGGTAGACAGGGTTTGCAGGCGCTCCTCCCAACTATTGTTGCGGGGTTCTTGTAGGGCGGATCGTACTTGTTTGATGAGTATCATCATTCGGAAATGGCGGCAGATTGCTCGGGGCGGGGTACGTCCTTGATGCATGTTCGATAGAACATTGAATTTTGGACTGTAGATTATCCACTGCACCCTTGAGTTCAGGGATGCTGCGGATAACCGGAATATTGCCAAGGGTGTTTTTAAGGTGATCTGTGAGAACTGGCCACAGCACCTTTTTCCTTGGGAGGGCGGGTTCGTCATTGACATCGCCGAGCTGCAATATGACTGGGTTATGGTCCGACGAGAGGTCGTTTAGGGTTATTATTTCATGGAGAAGGGTGGTGTTCGACATGATTACTATGTCGAGCACGTCGGGTCGACCCGCACTGCCGAAGTGTGTGGGTATTTGGGGAGCGTCAACCGTGCAATTTGCATGGTTGTCGACATAGACCTGGATAATTTTCCAATTTGTGTTGACATTACGAGAATGCCAGTTGGGGTGTTTGAAACTTAAATCTCCAGCAAATATTATGGATTGATTGGTATTGAATAAGAGGTCTAGGTCGGCGTCTAGAATTCTCTTTTGTGGAGGATTATATGCGGAAATGAGCTTTATTGGGCCTGCCGATGAAGTATTGACTACGATTTGTGTGGCCTCGATGTTTTGCAGGGCTGGCGTACTGAGAGGGTGGTGGTTAATATTTGTGTTGACATACACTGTCGTGCCGCCACCTCTGGAAGTGGTGCGGTCATTGCGGTATAATGCATAGTTGGGGAGTTTCGGATTGGTTGGAAGACGCATTTTGGTTTCTTGGAATAGAATAACGTCCAGTTTTAAGCGTTGGGAGAATTCTTGGAGCTCATTTCTTTTGCAGGCTAGTCTGTTTGCATTCCATGATGCAACCTACAGGGATTGTCGCTTTCTTCGAGAAATCATTGACTTCTGGAAGATTGACACGATTTCAGGGATTAGGGGGATGGCGGAAGTGATCAGCGTCAGCAGATCTGAGGAGTTTTGGAGAATGTTCAGGGCTTTCCCCGCGATCAACTTCAGCTGTGTGAAATTGATCGTGGTAATAAGGGAAAGTGCACTGGACAGGTTTATGGCGGGTGCTGCTTTTGCAGTGGAAGCTGCTTTTGCAGAGGGAGCTGGATTCGGCTTGGGTGTAGCCGGTTTCGGGGTTGAGGGTTGGGCGGGGCGGAAAATCCAGTGGCAGCCGCATAGGAAATTTGCGGCTTCCTTTGGGAGGTCTGTTTGTTGGGTTGGGGGAATTTGGGACAGCCTTTTTATAGTTGGCGGTGTGACCCTTCTAGCAATTGCAACAAGTTGGGTCAGCGGATAGGGGCTTTGTACACACCACAGACAAATGGGGGCCGCTGCATTTTACGCAGCGGGGGGCTCCCCTACAAGACTGTTGGTAGTGACCAAACCTTTGGCAGCGGTGGCACTGGTTCGGAAGGTTCTTTTGGTGTAGCGACTCCACCTTGACGATGAGGCCACACAAAGTTTCGATGCCGAAAATTGACCTTTCGGACTTGGGTTATGATGAGGGGCATGGGGAGTTTTTTGTTGTCCCTACCTTCGCGACGCATACGGTGGACACCATCGGGATGGAAACCCTGTTTGATGAGGTCTTTTTCAACCTCTTCGATGGGGATGGTTTTACAGACCCCCCTGAGGACAGTCTTTAGTTGTTTGTCCTCCTGGAGCTGGTAGGAATGGTACTGAAAGCTGCAGGCTATCCATGGTTTTGGTAGCCTGTCTGAAGTCAGTAGCTGACGTCAAGTGAATTCTTACGTAATCTGTAAGCTTCTTAGCCTTGACGCAGCTGCTCTTTTGGCGGGTAAAGTAGCCTGAGAGGTAGGTCCACTTTTCCTTGTTGTGGGGGAATATCGGAGGAGGATGGGTGGATTTGGGAGCAGTACTTGCGGCCCGCTCCGGGTCTTGGCTTGCTTCGGAGTCAGACTCGCAAGACATCGGAAAGTCCCATCCGATGACGGTTTTCCGGTTCCCAGGAGAAGGGAGGCGGGGAAGCCTTGCGCTTTTCAGCTTTCGCGGCCGGCTGGGAAGGGCCGACACGCTCGGGCTGAGCAGCGGGAACGGAAGTGGGCATTGGGGGTGGGATCAGGGATGGTTCAATCGTTAAAGCGGCTATAAAAGCCGCTTTTAAAGGTCTGGGGAAAGGGAGCGGAATGGTTCCATAAGCTCCCGGAGTTGCTTGGGGATCCTATCTAGGGTAGCCATGTCGGCCATGGCTATAGGGGCAGATGCAGGGGGCTCGTTGTCCCCTTCCACCGGGATATACCCGAAGGAGGTGGTCTTATCTCTTTAGGGTGTCGAGCAACGTTAACCAGGGTAGGGCGAATACTGGATTGAAAATATACGAGAAAAAACGACCGTGAAGTTTACGGTCGGTTACCTATTAATAGACGCACCGCCTTGAAAACGGCGGTAACGTCTGTGGTGAAACTTACCACCGAATCGTTGCTCACGACCCAACGTTTATTGCGAGTACCGTGTATAGGACACTTTACTCGGAACAATAGGGCGGAGTCTCACCTCGGCGCTGACTTGGCTGCGGCTGCACGGTGAACTAAGCTGGCTCTGCTGGGCTGGATCTTCACGGACCTCTGCACGGTGCGAGATCTGACTCGCGACTGACTAGCTAGAATAGTGGTTCAAATTCCCCGTTTATATACTCGAGAAGGATCAGAGGACGACGACGTGCAGCTTCGTACGACCACAGCATAATCAACAATTATGCTGTGTCGGACTACCGGTTTAGCTCGTCCTGTTACGAGGCTTACTGAACGTTAGGTGACGAGGAAGTGATTGACTACACGTCGCGGGTCAGGCGATCTTCCTACGATGTACTCTGACCGCTGGATGACGACGAAGTGACCGAGTCTTGGATTCTCTTCTAGCTTGTAGCTGCTTCGATTGGTTGTTGCCGCTTGATGACACTTGTCACAGAGGCGCCACTGTCGGTACCTGCGTCTCTGGTGGCTGTTATATGCATTAAGGAAGGGCTCAGGCTAATAAAGGACAAGAGAGGTACCGATGGTGAGACTTTGAAAATTTGTTTTCAAATGAACGCGAATTAGGGCCCCTAGACTCGAAACCAAGGTTCGTTCGAATTTATTTATATATATATATATATATATATATATATATATATATATATATATATATATATATATATATATATATGTATATATATATATATATATATATATATATATATATATATATATATATATATATAATTGGAGTACGAAATTTTTACAGTAATATAAACGTCAATAGGATATCGAGCTGCTCCATGTATCCAACCGATAACTCAAAAAGTATACAACCGATTTTTAGGAAACTCGGCAGCCTTTTATTATTTTATTAATGGCTTGGATAAGTTCGTTAGCCAGTCCGATTGGAATAGTTTAAAATAAAATAGATTTTCCTGAAAAAAAATTGTATCTCAAAAAATAACAAGTTATTTGATTAAATTTGATAGATATGCCCTGGTAAAGACCTTACTATATACCAAACTGTAACTTTCTAGGTTTATAGCAAATTGAGCTATTCAAATTTGAAGCATTTGATGACATTTCGCTACCGTAACGCACTTGCTGCGTCTCGAATTTTACATTTTGCAATGCTATTTAATTTTTTACAGGCAAATGTTTAACTACTCAGTTTTCTATAAATGTGGCTACGAAAGACACTCCTATTAAATCCTTTGTTATTTTAACAGTATTACATCACTGTTATGTCACTACCTTTTATTTGCCAAGGTTTTGCAATTTCTACTACATATTTCTATTTTTATAGTGAGCATTATGAACTGTTAAATCGAAACACATTAAAATCTTGATTTCAAATTACATCATTTCATTTAAATTTTAAGTTTTGGCACCACACCGCATCAAGCTATAAGTTCAATTGTTGTTTGTACGAGGGCGGATCCTTAAGCTTCCCGCCGGCTAATCTAAAAGAAAATAATACAGATTTATTCAGCAAGTAGTTTAATTTAAAAGGCGGAAAGTTGTTAAGCTGAGGAACGAGATGAGAGCGATAGTCTCTGGTATGGGTTCCCCGACTTATAAACTTTCTAAATGGTTATCGAAAAGGCTCAGCACATTGAAAGTTCAACCTTCTAATTTTTCACTGGAAAATTCTATTTAATTCAGTAATAGAATATTAAGTTGCAACCAAATGAAGTACTCATCTCTTTCGATGTCAATTCGTAGTGCCCCAGTATATATACATATATATATATACATATATATATATATATATATATATATATATATATATATATATATATATATATATATATATATATATATATACTTATTTTACTGAAGTAGGGAGTAAATTAGCGGGAGGCATCAAAAGACAAATAAACCAAACATCAAGGGTAAACAGGCATCATCGGATGAACACGATTTTCTTGGCAAATACCGACGTAACCGAAGTCCGAAAAATTGTAGAAGACCTAAAATTGGGAAAAGCCCCAGGAAACGATTCGTTGACGGTTATAACTAATAAAAAAGTAATAGAGGAGGTAGTGGATGTTATGGTATACATTATAAATATAATCATTGATACGGGTCTGTTCCCAGACATTTTTAAAGTGTCGGTCATTAAGCCTCTTTTTAAGAGCGGTAATAGAGGACGTATCAGTAAGTATAGGCCAATATCTCTATTGAGTGTAATAACAAAAATCATAGAAAAAGTTATCGCAATGCGAGTAAACTCTTATCTGTCAAAAAACAGTATACTCTCTGAGTTTCAATATGGCTTTAGAGAAGGAAGGTTGACCCAGGATGCTATAGCAAAGCTGATGAAATATGTATATGAGTCTGTTGATAGGACTGAGCCAGCACTAGTAGTCTTTGTGGATATATCGAAAGCATTTGATTCTATTGATCATGACGTTCTTTGTCCAATGCTGGAATCGGTGGGTTTTAGGGGACTTCCTTTGACCTTAATGACGAGCTATTTGCATAATAGAAAACAGTGCACAAATGTTGGAGGCGTCTTAAGTGAAAGCACGGTTATTAGGTGTGGCGTCCCACATGGCTCGGTTTTGGGACCAATTTTATTCAACATATATATATATATATATATATATATATATATATATATATATATATATATATATATATATATATATATATATAAGTGATTTATACCAGGTTGAAAACTCTGGACAGATCATTAGCTTTGCTGATGATACAGCCATATTCTTTTCTGCGAAAAACTGGGAAGATCTGAAAATTGAGGCCGAGGTTGGGATGAGGAGAGTGTGGGAATATTTCAACGATAAAAAAATGGCTGTCAACTGCGAAAAAACTAAATATATAAAGTTCTCGAGTTATAGAACTGAAGAGATGGGTCCTCTTGTTGTTGATCCGAGTTTTGTCGTTTGTAGTGCCGACGCCATTAAATATCTTGGCATTACTGTAGACAGACACCTACGCTGGGATTCTTATGCTGCAGATTTGGTAAACAAATTGAGAGGGCTCATTGGTAAAGTAAAGCAACTTAAAAAATTGCTCAACCGCAGTACCTGAAAATAATATTTTCTGCTCTGGTGGAAAGTCTGCTTCGATATGGAATCGTGGCGTGGGGAGGAATGCTGGCAAGCCATATTAAACATTTGGAAGTTATCCACAAACTATTCCTGAAAATTATATATGGTAGACCTTCGGTGTATCCCAGTGATCTGTTATTCGCAGAGGCCAATGTGTTAGACATGAGACAGTTGTACTCATATTCTTCCTTGGCATATTATTATAAGCACAAGGGTGAGTTTGATATTGTGGATCATACGTATGGAGGGCGAAGAGAACAGTACATGAAGGTTCCTAGAGTGCATAAAACGGTGGGACAGAGGTATTATACCTTTATTATGCCAAGGTTGTATAATATACTACCACTAGAAATTAAAAAATTAAGATCGGAGATCGTTTTCAGAAGCAGGGTAAAAACTTGGCTCCTTACAGTACCACGGAAATTAGTGCAAAGTATTCTCGATTTGAAAAACAGCTGATTTGGTTTAGTAGTTGTAATGGGAGGATTTGTAGGATATGTGTGCATGTGTGTGTGTTTAAGAGAAAGAGAGAGAGAGAGAGAGGGAGAGAATATGCGGGTGTATGGGGTTGCGAATGTGTGTAGGTAGCTCTCTCTGTGTGGGTGGATGTGGCGGTAATTTCTTTTTGTTCACTATGAGAGTTTTGTTTTCGGGACGCATTTCTGTTCAATCACCTACAAGGTAGGCAAATCCATATTGAATTTTTCCGACGCACAGTCTCTGACTTTTGTCGGTTTGTTATTATTTGCTGATGGTGTATAAAAAGGGGGAAACGGGCAACCGTGGAAAAAAAATTTCAGTGTTAATATTGTTATTTGTTGTTAAAAATCAGACTGGGTATTGTCGAGTGTCGTTTTGAAAAGCCGAGCAGTTGGTTTGAAAATTGTAATGGAAGGATTTGCAAATTTTGTGTGCATGTGTGTGTGTTTAAGAGAAAAGAGAGAGAGAAAGGGAGAGAGAGAGAGGGAGAAAGAGTATGCGAGTGTATAGGATTGCGAATGTGTATATGTAGCTCTCTGTGTGTGGGTGTATGTGATGGTAATATTCTTTTGTTCACTATGTGAGTTTGGTTCAGGACCCATTTCTGTTCAATCACCTACAAGGTAGGCAAATGTATGTTGAAGTTTACCGACACACAGTCTCTGACTTTGTCGGTTTCTTATTATTTGCTGATTGTGGAAAAAAAAAGTCAATATTAATTATGTTATATTGTTGCTGTATTGTTTGTTAAAGGCCAGACTATATTATCAGTAAATAAATTATTATTATTATTATTATTATTATTATTATTATTATTATTATTATTATTATTATTATTATTATTATTATTATTATTATTATTATTATTATTATTATTATTATTATTATTATTATTATTATTATTATTATTATTATTATTATTATTATTATTATTATTATTATTATTATTATTATTATTATTATTATTATTATTATTATGTTCGGTATCTTCGGGACATCCTTCATGATAACCAGCTATACGACATGCAGGTGAAGCAATATATTAAGTTAACTTCACTATGTATGTTTAAGAGTTTTTATTCGAGTTGGCGGGAAGCTTTATCGGCAGATTGAGGAACCACAATGGGAAAATAATTGTCTCCCTTTGTTGCCGAACTCTCCATGAGCCGATTTGAGAGTGACTTTGCTGGAACGGTGGAGTATTTTCTGAGTGATTGAGATCTGTTTAAGATATTCTTGCCATATTTGACCCCAGTAAAGACAACGTGAATAATTTTGTTAATAATAGTAATAATATAATAATAATAATAATTTATAATCACTTCCGGTGCAAGTAGTGCATGTGACAGGTCATAAACAGAAATTACAATAATCGACACCAAAGTATGATGTAAAAAAGCAAACAATAAATGACAACACAAAACACACCAAAGACCATAAATATTTATAAGTAAAAACACTGAATGCGTATAAATAAAAACATAAATTGTATTAATAAAAACTATAAAATATATAATAGTTAATAACAACAATAATCATTTATTGACCATTTAAGGTACAAAGGGTGCATATGGTAAGTCACAGCATTTAAAAAACAAGCAAAAAAAAACATCACAATCATAAAATCTCTAGACCTAAAGCTAAAATATATAAACACATGTATACCAGAAGTCAACATCTAGCTCACACAAGAATGATACATGACAACGCCAAGCAAACGACAAACCATAAATATACATGTTATGAGGGAAGTCATTGATCACGGAATTCTGCGACGCGATGGAAGGCCTCTTGCAAAGAAATTGTTTTGATGCATATTTAAAATAAGTGTATTGAGTAATTGCCCTAATATCACTTGGCAAAGCATTAAAAAAGTCTGGACGCAGCAAGTGCGTTATGGTAGTGAATTTTCATAGAATTGATCTGGCACAAAATATTTTATTATAACTTTTTTTTCTTGTAACATAGAAATCTAAATTTTGGTGTATAGTTTACTTTTTATATCGTAAACCTACCTACCAAATTTGGTTATCATAGATTTTATATTTTTTAAGATAAAAAATTTTTTCAAATGAAAACTCAAAATTTTCCCGGAAAACCTCGTCCCATTTTTCTAAATAACGAACTTGTCAAAGCCATTTACAAAAGGAAGGTACATGCCAAATTTTATTAAAATCGGCTTATTACTTTTTGAGATATGAATTTTTTTCAAATGAAAACTCAAAATTTTCCCGGAAAACCTCGTCCGATTTTCTTGACTAACAAACATGTCAAAGCCATTTACAAAAGTAAAGTATGTGCCAAATTTTATTAAAATCGGCTTATTACTTTTTGAGATATGAATTTTTTTCGAATGAAAACTCAAAAATTTTCCGGAAAACCTCGTCCGATTTTCCTGACTAACAAACATGTCAAAGCCATTTACAAAAGGAAGGTATGTGCCAAATTTTATTAAAATCGGCTTATTACTTTTTGAGATATGAATTTTTTTCGAATGAAAACTCAAAATTTTCCCGGAAAACCTCGTCCGATTTTCCTCACTAACGAACTTATCCAAGCTATTAACAAAAGAAAGGTACATGCCAAATTTTATCAAAATCGGCCCATTATTTTTTGAGTTATCGGTGTGATACATATATATATATATATATATATATATATATATATATATATATATATATATATATATATATATATATATAAACATATAAAAATTGAAACTGACCTAGGGGTCCTAGTTCGCGCTCATTTGCAAAAATTTTTTCAAAATTCAAAAGTCGGGATCTCCCCATTAGTGAATTTTTTTCTACGAAAATTCACTAAAAGTACAATGAAGTTATAGCAGGGGCTGTCTTTAAATTTTGATGTTTTGTGTGCAGGGATTCTCAGTGTATTTTGACTGCGCGTGTGATATTCATTCATGGCTAAATGAGTTCACTGCAAACATGGTTCTGTTAAATGCAAAAGACACACATTTAAATATATACATGCTAGGGACTATTGTAAGAAGCTTATTATCCCGAAATATGTTTCTCCATGTCTCAATTGGTCTCAAATTGAAAATTAGTCTCGGCAGTCTTTTTTGAGACAAAAAATACTTTTGTCGTGCCTGCAGTGCTGCCCCAGAACATACCACTATAATTTATGTGGGAATAAGCAAGGCAGTAATAGATGCTAAGGATACCTTTAAAATCCAGCAATTGTTCTCAAAAAATGCGCACCAGAACTTGCTCCTGTCCTGACTCGTCTGTTTCAGACATCTTACAATAAAGGCATATTCCCTAATAACTGGAAAACTGCTCGAGTACAACTCGCCCCCAAGAAAGGATCCAAAGCGCTTCCTAGCAACTACAGGCCTATTTCTATCTTTTCAGTCGTCTCTAAAGTGATGGAAAAGTATATAAACACCGAATAACTAAAATTTCTTGAAAAAACACAGTCTAATCCACGACAGGCAGTATGGATTCCGTCAGCGTAGATCAACTGCCGACCTACTTTCCTTTGTCACCCATTCTTGGAACAAGTCTATGGAACTACACGGTGAATCCCAGATTGTCACTCTAGACATATCCAAAGCATTCGACCAGGTCTGGCACGCAGCGCTGCTTAATAAACTACCGGCTTATGACCTACCACCAAAACTCTGTACGTGGACAGCAAATTTCCTCTCCAAACGGATCATTTCTGTTGTCGTGGATGGCCATTCCTCTAAACTGTATCCAATTAATGCAGGAGTTCCTCAAGGTTCAGCTTTAGCCCCTACTTTGTTCCTTCTCCACATCAATGACACCTCTCTACTACATCCAACCCAGTTCACAGTTACGCGGACGACAGCACCCTCCACTCAAATATACAATATTCTAAGCCTGTCTCTTTAGCCCAATTAGATGAGGATCACAGACTCATGGAGGGTTCTGTCTCCGTGGATCTCCAAAAAATATTAGACTGGGGAAGTACAAATCTTGTACAATTCAACCCCACCAAATCACAGTCTTGCTTTCTTTCTCATAAGAGACACGCCGGCCCTAGACCCATCACAATAAACAATCAAGTTATTCAAAGTAATGAGTCCTTTTCACTTGTTGGCATTTCTGTGGATCGAAATCTCAATTGGCAACAACATGTCACATCAATTGCAGAAGCGGCTGCTAAGAAATTAGGTTTCCTCTTCCGGGCTCGCAAATACTTTTTACAAGCTAATCTCTATACCTTATATACTTCACGAATAAGACCAAACCTCGAATACTGCTCCCACATCTGGGGTGCTGCTGCCGCTTCTACACTCGCTATCCTGGACTCCATTCAGAAGAGAGATATACGTCTCATCGGTGACCCTACACTCACCCAAAGGTTGCTATCCCTTGCCCACCGACGTGCCGTTGGTGACCTCCCCCCCCCCCCTCTTATAGATATCTGCACGGGCACTGCTCAGATGAGCTTTCTTTCATAGTTCCTCCACCTGCTGTCCCCAACAGATCTACCAAGGGAACAGAGCGAATGCAGCCTTTTACTGTCCAGGTCACCAGACATAGAACATCTTGTTATGCCCGCTCTTTTGTCCCGAGGACTTCCAAGTTGTGGAATTCCTTGCCGGCACATGTTTTTCCTTCTCCCCGGAACCTCCAAACCTTCAAGTCCAGAATTAACAAGTTGCCTCTTTCCTCCTTGTCGACACCCACGGTACGATAGTATTTAGGCTGTAAGCCCTCGTAGTGTGTTGTTGAAATAAAAAAATATATATAAAAAAATCCAACGTGTTTCTCATTTGTAAAATGACGAAGAATGCTTTATTTGTTAATAACACACACACAGTCAATCTGGTTCAGCCAGGTTAAGTTATTATCCGCTCAAATACCTAATATTTAACACTGCACACCACCCCAATACCAAATTCACTGAGCGGCGTTCGATTAACAAATTTCATGCATGCTGCTTTGCTGGTATTCACAACTAGTTTGTTACGATCACACCACGCATGAAACTGACTAACAACCAGCTCAACACCGACTGCAAGCCTGTCAACAGTATCAGCAGCAACAGTAATGCAAGTGTTATCAGCAAATATTGTTAACAGACCATCCCGTGCATGTTCAAGGTAAATTATTAATAACCAAAAGGAACAGTAAAGATCCAAGTACGCAACCCCAAGGAACCCTCAAATTAATTTTGTAGAGATCTGAGCCAAGTTGCAAGGTAATATCCTTTCGATCAAGTTCATTTACGAAATGGACAACAAGAACCAATTACCCCTTTTCCCCCCAGTTCTCGTCCGCGGCCTTGCCGCTCCGATAGCACTGCAACCTTTGGTTGATTGTGCATACCCTTAGTCTTACTCCACCCATTTCAAAATTACTGTGCCTTGAACTAGTCTGCACAGCGATTGGTAGTGTGAAGTTTTATATTGCTCTGTCTCCGGTCTAGACTGACCGTAGATCAGTTGTCTTTTGCGGTCCAGAGCCAGCTATACACTCGCACAAGATGTGCTGGGCTGATTCCTCCCTCGCCGGAGAGTGCATGCGAGGTCCCCTTCGAACCGCCCCATTTTATGCAGGTGTTTCTTGACGGCCATGTGTCCCGTCAAGAGACCTGTTGTGTTTCTGAGCTGTCCTCTGCTAAGATTTAGCAGCTCCACAGCTCTTTGAACTGGGTTCGTCAATTATTGACTTTCCATGTCTGAGCCGTGGACAGTCTGCCCAGTAGACCTTGTGTTGGTTTCTGACCCAGGACTTAATGGCTCCCCTGGCAGTGCTCTTTGTCACGCCCAGAGCCGGTTCCGATCCCATAAATTGTTCTGCTGACCCTCTCTTCGCGAGACTGCCAGCTTCTTCATTGCCTTTGACCCCCGAGTGACTCGGCACCCAGATGAGGGTCACCTCATTCTGCTCAGCCAGGTCGCTCGTCTCGTCTCGGCACTCACTCACCAGCCAGGAACTTACCCGTGACCAATTACCCTTCCTTGGTACCCTTGTTATAAAAAAATATAGATAGGTTAGAATTTGACATTTATAGGAAAGAAAATTCAACAATTCGCTTTATACCATAAGATTCAAATCAGCCTTTCGGTCATAAAATCTCGAGTTTGAGCTTTCTTGTTCGGAGGTTACTCAGTTTTCCTTTGGACAGTAAGCGATACAATTCAGAGATGAACAAAATAATCGATATTGCGATTTGTTAAGGTCTCTCTCCAGATATTATTGTAGATTAGTAACTAAGCATAGGTGGAAAAAGTCGATAAGTAACATTACGACATTAGCCATTGAAGCCTGGATCCGATCACCCACCCAAAAAGTTTGCTGTACGTCCTTTCTATACTTTTCTTACAAAAGACTTAGACATGTAAGTAAATAAAGGTCGGTATCGAGAAGTTAATGGAAAAACGTCCCTGGCCGTATGAATAAATCTCGAGGCCAAACAAATGAGACAAATAAAAAAGAGTTTAGAGAAAATTATCAAAGGTTGATGATTTGAGAGTTGTTTATAAGGTTGATAATTTGAAGAGCCTTTTAGGTGGACCATATGATACTATTGATTTCCGACAAAAATCTGGCATTTATCAAATATATTGTAGTAATTGCGAGAACATCTGTATTTGACAAACGTGGAGATCAATAACAAGAAGATTCAAAGAGCACATAGCTTATTTCAGATTCAATAGAGGAGAAAAATCTAGCGTTGCCCAACATATGATTGACTCGGTACATAAGGTAGGCAATAGTAATCTCAAGTCACTGAAAGTAACCAGGGATTAGCGCAAGTTAGATGCTTTGGAAAGTTTAGAAATCAGCAAAGTGAATTCACAAATTTAATGAAATCGGACAAGTGTCGGGTCAATTCAAAACTTTTTGAAATAGCACAAAATAATCCATCGTTGCTTTCAATAGACACAACAACGGGTTAGGTGTCTCCACTGATACAACAATAGACCTTGGATTACGTCACCTGGTATTACGTCATCCGGTGCTGAGGCATCCTATATTGTATCATCCGGTACCGAGGCATCAGGTATTGCATCATCCGGTATTGCATTACCGCTATTACATCATTTGTAGTGTGGTTAGTTAGGTGTATAAATATAATTTTGCTCATACAGCTGGTTTAGTGACATCTACTGATGAAGACAACTTGCTGGTTGAAATACGTATCTAGCGCATATCTTCTTTTGTGGGTGCCATCTCCACTAATGGAGGTTAGCGACTACAACAGAAAACTCCTCTCTATCCTCCGCCGCTCTCATCAAGTCCTCAAAGCCCAGACCTGTCCAATATCTTATGTTTCTCAGCCATAACAGTTTCTTTCTTCCTACACTTCTTTTTCCCTCTCGTTTACCTTTAATTATGAACTGGGGGATATAATATTTGGAATTGCGCAATAAGTGTCCCAGATATGCTGTCTTCCTCCGCTTGACAACCTGGAGGAGCTCTATGTCTGTTCACTTTGCGTAAGCCCTCTTCATTTCGTACTCTTGTTGTGTCCATGGTATTTTTAGTATGCGCCGATAGACCCACATCTCGAAAGCTTCCAGTTTATTCATGCTCGTTATTTTCAAGGTCCATGTCTCTACTCCATACAGGAGGACTGACCACATGTAGCATTTTGCTAACTTTAACCTTAGGTTGATGTCGAAATGCCAATCGCAAAGAAGGCTTCGTATTTTTGTAAAGTTGCTTTTGGCTTGTGCAATTCTGGAATTTATTTCTTTTTCTGGGTTTAATTGGCTGTCTATCCAGCATCCCAAGTATTTATAATGGTTGACCTGTTGTAATATGTTATTATTTATAATTAAGGGTATAGGTACATTCTGTCTCCTCTGCATTACCATTATTTTCGTTCTCCTCTCGTTGATCCAAATTACGAACATGTCTCATTTAGCTGATCTAGAATATTTTGTAAGCGGTATCCGTATCTGCAATTAATACGGTGTCGTCGGCGTATCTAATAGTGTTTGTCCGTGTTGTCATTTACTTTTATACCTTCATTAACCTTCGCAAGAGCCTTTTTGAACAGAAGCTCGGAATATAGATTAAACAACATGGGTGACAGTACGCATCCCTGTTTTACTCCTTTCCCAATATTTATGCTGTTAGAAGTTTCGCGCTCTATTCGAATTTTGGCCACTTGGTACCGGTATAAGTTTTTGATTAATGTTAAGCTCTTGCCATCTAGACCTATATTTCGTAGGGCGTCTATCAATTTCGGATGCTTTACTCGGTCGAAGGCCTTATCAAAGTCGACAAAACAGAAAGATGTCACTGTGTTGATCGTAACACGTCTGGCACAACACTTGTAGGCTAAACAGCGCTTCTCTTGTCCCCATACCACTCCTAAAACCGAACTGATCATGTCCTATCTCTGCTTCGCAACTTCTAAACAACCTGTTATGTAATATCCTTAATAGTATCTTAAGGGCATGGCTCATAAGACTTATCAACCTAAAGTCCTCGCATCTGTGGGAGTGCGGTTGTTTTGGCAACGGTACGAATATCGACTCCATCTATTCGTCTGGTATTCTTCCTGTCTCGTAAATTTTATTAAACAGGGAGACAAGTAAGTCGAGGTTGTTCTCGTTTATCAGTTTCAATATCTCCGGGTAAATTTCGTCGGGTCCTGGGCTTTTATTTATTTTAAGCGCATATAATTCTCTATGATTTTGTGGTTTTTGGAGTGATTCTGCTTTTTGTCTCTGCAATTTAAAACGTTTGTCTTTTCTTTGTCTTTGTTTTTATAACTTTTTGATCTTTGATATTATGACTATCAAGGAAAATGCGATTAATATTACCACTTTGTGCTTAGAGGTCGTCGTTGATCTTGAGTGGAGCAAGCGGTTTAAGTGTTTGTAAAGTGATTATACAAAATTTTAAAAGAATTGATTGTATGCTATCATCTATGTATGTAGAATGCTTCACAAATTCCTGCATCCCGCATCACCCAGAATTGAAATGTTAAAATGTAGTAATTATAGAGTACCTATAAATAGATCAGTGGCAGAACATAACTATCCGCCCTCGTAATACCTACATAACTAGTAAATGTAAATGACATATTTATGTTTTATAATCCAGATTGAACTGTCTTGTCATCTAATTTAAAATCAGCTGACTATTTAAACGAATGTCTGCTGTTATTATTGTAAATTAATTGGCCTTCTCTTCTGGTTATTTATAAGTTCATATAATCGCATTACTACAGTCACATTTTGTCCATATAAATTATTATACCACCTGCGTTAACAGACTGAGATAATAAATTTAATTGCTAGTTTGTCTCGATTTAGAGGTCAGCTGTTTTTCCTTTTGCAAAAAGCTCGCGTAGTGAATTTTAATATTAGATCCAAGCATTTGGTGAACTCTCAGAGGTCAATGTCATCGACACCCAGATATCGAATCCTGCTGCCTTATTTGTGGTTGTGGTTCTCTGATCTCCGATTATTTGTGACGGCTATTGTACATTGTGTGCATGAGTGTACACACTTTTGCGAGCATTAATTTTTAAAAATACGCGTGCAACGCAAGTGTCAAATTATTCGACACCGTCGATAGTAAACTCTCTACCGCAATATTTTTAGCAATGAAATAATAAAAGCCAGATAAACTAATGGTAAAAGTTCTTAAAATTCACTTATGTTCTAACAGCTGGCAACACCGGAAATTGTCGTTTTCCATGATGGCGTTCTATATATATATATATTTTTTTTTTTATGTCAACAACACCACGAGGGCTTACAGCCTAAATACTATCGTACCGTGGGTGTTGACAAGGAGGAAAGAGGCAACTTGTTAATTCTGGACTTGAAGGTTTGGAGGTTCGGAGGAGAAGGAAAAACATGTGCCGGCAAGGAATTCCACAACTTGGAAGTCCTCGGGACAAAAGAGCGGGCATAACAAGATGTTCTATGTCTGGTGACCTGGACAGTAAAAGGGTGCATTCGCTCTGTTCCCCTGGTAGATCTGCTGGGGACAGCAGGTGGGGGAATTATGGAGGAAAGCTCCTCTGAGCAGTGCCCGTGCAGATATCTATAAAAGAGAGAGAGGTCACCAACGGCACGTCGGTGGGCAAGGGATGGAAGCCTTTGGGTGAGGGTAGGGTCACCGATGAGACGTATAGCTCTCTTTTGAATAGAGTCCAGGATAGCGAGTGTAGAAGCGGCTGCTGCACCCCAGATGTGGGAGCAGTATTCGAGGTTTGGCCTTATTTGTGAAGTGTATAAGGTATAGAGATTAGTTGGTGAAAAGTATTTGCGAGCCCGGAAGAGGAAACCCAATTTCTTAGCAGCCGCTTCTGCAATTGATGTGACATGTTGGTGCCAATTAAGATTTCGATCCACAGAAATGCCAACAAGAGAAAAGGACTCATTACTTTGAATAACTTGGTTGTTCATTGTGATGGGTCTAGGGCTGCTGTATCTCTTGTGAGAAAGAAAGCAAGACTTAGTTTTGGTGGGGTTGAATTGTACAAGATTTCTACTTCCCCAGTCTAATATTTTTTGGAGGTCTACGGAGACAGAACCCTCCATGAGTCTGCGATCCTCATCTAATTGGGCTAAAGAGACAGGCTTAGAATATTGTATGTTTGAGTGGAGGGTGCTGTCGTCCGCGTAACTGTGAACTGGGTTGGATGTGCTAGAGAGGAGGTCATTGATGTGGAGAAGAAACAAAGTAGGGGCTAAAGCTGAACCTTGAGGAACTCCTGCATTAATTGGATACAGTTTAGAGGAATGGCCATCCACAACAACAGATATGCTCCTGTTGGAGAGGAAATTTGCTGTCCAGGTACAAAGTTTTGGTGGTAGGCCATAGGCCGGAAGTTTATTAAGCAGCGCTGCGTGCCAGACCTGGTCGAATGCTTTGGATATGTCTAGAGCAACAATCTGGGATTCACCGTGTTGTTCCATAGACTTGTTCCAAGAATGGGTGACAAAGGAAAGGAGGTCGGCAGTCGATCTGCGCTGACGGAATCCATACTGCCTGTCGTGGATTAGACTGTGTTTTTCAAGGAATTTTAGTAGTTCGGTGTTTATATAGTTTTCCATCACTTTAGAGATGACTGAAAGGAGAGAAATAGGCCTGTAGTTGCTAGGAAGCGCTTTGGAACCTTTCTTGGGGATGGGTTGTACTCGAGCAGTTTTCCAGTTACTAGGGAATATGCCTTTATTGTAAGATATCTGAAACAGACGAGTCAGGACAGGAGCAAGTTCTGGTGCGCATTTTTTGAGAACAATTGCTGGGATCTCGTCAAGGCCAGAGGCTTTCCTGGTATTAAGAGAAGAGAGCATCTTTCGTACCTTTTTAGTTTTGAAAATGATATCAGTCATTTTATGCGCGACGTTGGGGACTGTTGGTGGTTGAACATTTGGAGGTGGGTTGAGAGTAGAATTTCCGGCGAACAACGAAGCAAAAAGTTCAGCCTTGCCCAGGGCGGTAGAAACAATTTCATCACCGGAGACGAGAGGTGGGAACGTGCTCTTGCAGAAATTATTCCCAATAGACTTAGCAAGAGTCCAGAAGGGTTTGCCGCCGTTGGAGCTTGAGAGGACTTTGTTTTTGATGTGGTTATTAAACGAGTTTTTTGCCTCAGAAAGAATGCGGACATAGCGGTTTCTTGCGTCGTTGAATGCTTGACGATTTTCTTGACTGGGATTGTGTAGAAGCGTTTTGTGAGCTTTGACCTTTTCAAGTCTGGCCTTGTCACAGGATTTAGAGAACCAGGGCTTTTGAGTGGCTGAAGAGGTTTTCTGTGTACGTGGAATAAATAATTCCATGCCAGCTTGGATAATTTCGGTGACGTTTTCTGAGATATCAGAGGGGTCAGGATGAGAGAAGCAGACAGACGCCCATGGAAATGAGGAAAAGTAATCCCGCATTTCGTCCCAGTTTGCGGAGTTGTAGTGCCAAACGATACGTGGGTGTGATGACTGTGTGACCTCGGGTTGCATTGCACAGGAAGCAGTGACCATGCCGTGGTCTGAGCGACCAAGGGGGGCGGTGACTGATATCTTATAGCATTCAGGATTTGTAGTAAGAAGGAGATCCAAGGGATTTGAGCTGTGTGTTGGGATACGAGGAAAGTAAGTAGGTTGCTGAACCATATTGGCCAAAGAATTGCTGACTGCAAAGGCCTCCGCTGCTCTCCCTTGTGGATCGGTTTTTGAAGATCCTAGCCATTCCTTATTATGGACATTGAAGTCGCCAAGAATAGTGACCTCGGAGGAAGGATATTCAGAAATCAGATAGTCGGTTTTTTCAGAAAGGTAGTCAAAGAGCTGGACAAAGTTGTTGTCAGAAGGTGACCGGTAAATGCAACAGATGAATTTAGTTGCAGCCCTGAGAGAGAGTTTTATCCATAGTATGTCTTTTCTTCCAGCTTCTAAATTGGGAAGTCTGATGCAGGGTAGATTGCTACGGACGTATGCGCACACGCCTCCATGCAATCTAAAGGCAGTAAGGAGCTCATACCCCGGGAAATTAAGGTGATTAGTGGCTGTTTTGGCACTGATTTGGGTTTCGGTGAGGAAGAGGAGTTGGGGCCTGTTAGCCTGGAGGAAATGGTGGACGGAGTTCAGGTTAGAATTTAGGCCACATATATTCGAAAAGGATATATTAAATCTTGATGTTGGCGCCCCCTGTACACCCCTCTCCCGGAGATCCGAATGGAGGGGTATTTTGCCTCCGGAATATTTTATACAAGGAGGAGCCATCATCATTTTTGCTTATAAGGGAAACCGACTCATACACCAGAACCGGAAACGTCCGTTGGGACTTCACTGGCTCCTTGATGCATGGGGTGGTACCTCCTCGGGCGTGAAAAAATCCTTTACTGTTACATAAAGGAAAATTCCACTACCACCTGCTATGGATTGGATTGGATCAATGTCTACCCCTTTAAAAATAAGATTAATAAAGGGACTATCAATTGTCCAGTAGTTATGATTTTCGACATAGTAGGAGGATACAAAACATTTTCATCATTTTGCATCCATGCCTATTGTCGGCGAATATATATATATATATATATATATATATATATATATATATATATATATATATATATATATATATATATATATATATATATATATATATATATATATATATATATGAGACATACTTGGTTCTCGGGTTAAACCGCGTCCATAATTTATGAAAACTCCACGTTTCGGCTCCTGTTTTGGAGCCATTTTCAAGAGGTAAAGGAAATATGTAAGGACACTCTAAGGCCTCAATCTGCCTACTCCCCAAATCACGCCGGAGATCGTCTGTGAGGTCTCAGTGTGTTCAACCTTAGGCCTCAGAGAGTTGAACACACTGAGACCTCACAGACGATCTCTGGCGAGATTTGGGGAGTAGGCATATTGAGGCCCCGTAATCGAGCTACAACAATCCAACCCACCTTTGTCCACCGCTCTAAGGAGTAGGCAGATTGAGGCCTTAGAGTGTCCTTACATATTTCCTTTTCCTCCCTTTGTCCACCACTCTAAGGAGTAGGCAGATTGAGGCCTTAGAGTGTCCTTACATATTTCCTTTACCCACCTTTGTCCACCACTCTAAGGAGTAGGCAGATTGAGGCCTTAGAGTGCCCTTACATATTTCCTTTACCTACCTTTGTCCACCACTCTAAGGAGTAGGCGGATTGAGGCCTTAAAGTGTCCTTACATATTTCCTTTGCCTCTTGAAAATGACTCCAAAATAGGAGCCGGAACGTCGAGTTTTCATAAATTCTGGACGCGGTTTAACCCGAGAACCAAGTATGTCTCATATTAAAGACCGCGGAAATCTTTCTGAACATATATATATATATATATATATATATATATATATATATATATATATATATATATATATATATATATATATATATATATATATATATATATATATATATATATATATATATATATATAATATATATATATATATGACTCTTGTAAAAGATAAAAAAAATCGATTTGAATTTTCATTTTTTGGGGTTCAGCCCTGCTTGGTTATAGGCTAATTTCTAACAGAGGTATCGATGGTGAGGCTTTGCACAAATGTTTTCAAATGAGCACGAATATGGGCTCTTAGTACCCGAAACCAAGGTCCGTTTGATTATATATATATCTATATATATATATATATATATATATATATATATATATATATATATATATATATATATATATATATATATACATATATATATATATATACATATATATATATATATATATATATATATATATATATATATATATATATATATATATATATATATATATATATATATATATATATATATTAAAAAACTCGACTTTAGTCAAATTTAAAAAACGGTTTTTTTCATGTTTGTTTTTTCATAATTAGTTATAGTAAAACTCACGTTAGATCCTTGAGAATGGAATAAACTTTTCCGAAAGCTCGGCTTTTAATAAAGAGTTTTATTTTGCAACTGACGGCTTTCCCACAATTTTTAAGTAAATATATATATATATATATATATATATATATATATATATATATATATATATATATATATATATATATATATATATATATATATATATGTAAATATATATCCACACACAGGGTGATTCACCCGAACCGTTGGTTTTACTCTTTTGTACTTGTAATCGGAATTTTGATTTGAAAATTTCAGGGTAGGCCTAGTCAAGGCTGATAGTTCAGGCTAAAATATTTCCAAGATGGCGGCATATCCGGTTTTACCGGAACTACTATCAACTCGATTTTTTCAACTGGGACATCCTATATATTATTGCATTTTCAGTTTGAACGCTGAATTCTGCGTCAACTTTGCCCAGATCACTATGTCCCAAATATTAGCCGTTCCAGAGTTATTCGCAAATTTACGAAATTTTTTACCAATAAATGCCACCACATAAATCCAGGTATCTATGGGTTGAAAACAACGTATGGTCTGAAATTTTGTGGGGGTCTAGTCAAGGCTGATTTTTCAGGCTAAAATATTTCCAATATGGCGGCATATCCGGTTTTACCGGAACTACTATCAACTCGATTTTTTTAAATGGAACATCTATATATTATTACATTTCCAGATCCAGAGCTGAATTCTGCGTCAACTTTGCTAAAATGACTATTTCCCAAATATTATAGTACAGGCAATAGAGGAGCCCGTTACTCTTGTCCATAATGCACTAAATTACAGGAGTTTTTTTTTGATACATAGGTTCAGAATGACGTACTGAAGATAAAAACACAAAATACTTACAAATTAGGAGGCCGGAAATGCCGCTATTTTGAGAAAAACCGTTTCGGTCTATTTCTCCGTAACCGTGCACTTTAGGTCAAAAATGGTAATGACCTTTATTGTAGATAATTGCATTTCTCATCTTTTATGATAAATAAATTTTTGTGTACCACTCACCGTTTACAACTTATATGACTATTAGCATTCATTTATTGACTTTTTTTACCTATATCCTTGTTCATAATTGTTTAAACAATAAAATGCTTATAACTTAACTTTTCAATCGACAAATTTCCTACAATTTTACTAAAAACTTTTTTTTCTAAAATCAATATTTTCAAAGTTATAACGCGTTAAATGTTGCACTTTTCAATCGCCAAATTTTTCTGGAAATATTTTAGTAAAATGAAGGACAATGACGGTTGAAGCTAAGACTTCAGGCTTTGTAAAACATTCTTCTTGAGACATTTTCTTTCCATAGCTTATATTAGTTTCAGGTTCTTTGCGTAAATGTTGCCAATTTTGACGTTTTAATTCGCGACCTTGACGTTTTGAGGAAAACCCCAATTTATTTTTCTTTAAATGACTATAACTTTTTTGTCTTTGAACCTACAGACCTAAATTTTGGTATGTAATTTACCTATAAACGTAAAACCGTGTACCAAATTTAGTTGCCCTTACTTTGTTATTTCCGGAGATATGATTTTTTTTTCGAAAGAAAACACAAAATTTTCCGGGAAAACCTGGGCCGATTTTCTTGGATAACGAACTTATCCAAGCCACTTACAAGTGGAAGGTATTTACCAAATTTAATCAAAAAACCGGCCTATTCGTTTTTGAGTTATCGGTGTGTGATATATATATATATATATATATATATATATATATATATATATATATATATATATATATATATATATATAAAAATTAAAACTGACCCCGAGTATGTGTTCTAGGGGGCATAATTAGCGCCTATTTCAATATTTTTTTTCAAAATTCAAAACTCGGGGTCTCCTCATTAGTGATTTTTTTAAAAGAAAATGCACTAATAATAATTTTAGAAAAAAAAGTTCAAGTAAAAATTGTAGGAAATTTGTCGATTGAAAAGTTAAGTTATAAGCATTTTATTTTTTAAACAATTATTAACAAAGATATAGGTAAAAAAGTCAATAAATGAATGCTTATAGTCGTAAACGGTGAGTGATACAAAAAAAATTATTAAACAAAAAAGATGAGAAATGTAATTATCTACAATAAAGGTCATTACCATTTTTGGCCTAAAGTGCAGAGTTACGGAGATATAGACCAAACCGGTTTTTCTCAAAATGGCGGCACTTCCGGCCTCCTAATTTGTAAGGATTTTGTGTTTTTATATTCAGTACGTCATTCTGAACCTATGTATCAAAAAAAAAAACAACTCCTGTAATTTAATGCAGAAACAAATTCTCTATTGCCTGTACTATTAGCTGTTTCAGAGTTATTCGCAAATTTACGATTTTTTTTTTACCGACAAATGCCACCACATGAATCAAGGTATCTATGGGTTGAAAACAACGTATCATCTGAAATTTTGGGGGGTCTTATCCAGTCAAATGAAAATTTTCCTCAAATTACATACAAGTGTTCAGAAATTGACCTCAAAGTTGGCGGTGTAAAATCTGCAAAAATTGAAATTTTCAAATGGGACACCTGTATTTTATTACGCTATTGGATAGAAAACTTCAATGTCTATGCAGGTGTATTGGGTTTCCCTATACCTATCTAGTACGGTTTCCGAATAAGCAGATATTTACCGATTTCCAACAAATTTGCAAGAAGTTGGCCACTGAAAAAAAAAAGCTAGAGTTAATGAACGCATTTATATTATTTTTACCTATCTAGCGTAACATTATCTATCGTAGCCTAACCCAAATATATATTCTTTTTTTTATTTTATTTTTCTATCAAATTTGAAACGTATCAAATTTCTTCTCAAACTACTTAAATGTGTTTGAATGATTATCATTATAGTTTGAACTTCGATAGTATCAAAGTAGAATAATGTAAAACTATTGCTTAAATCAGATGACATGCTCGATGTGACGTCCGTTCTGTTCTAAGCACATCAAAACTCTGCAATGGGCAGAATCGATTTTCGCTTTTCTGGACTGGTGACCACTATGTTGAGCAATTCTTCCTTGGTATCAAATGGACTAGAATATACCAGATTTTTGACTTGACCTCACAAATAAAAATCGAGGGGAGTCAAGTCAGGCGAGCTCGGTGGCCATCTCCAAGGTACATTACTTCCAAACCAGCCATCTCCAAACAGACGTGACAACTCTTCATAAACCACAAACGTTGAGTGCGGAGGAGCTCCGTCCATTTGGTCCCAGCAATCTCTTAAAGACTGAGTGGCAAATTCTCCAAAAAGCTTGCAACACAACCCCTTACTATGCGAAAATATCCTTCACCACTCAAATTATCATCATAAATGTCATATGTTACTTTGTCGAACATTACAAGCATAAAAACATTGAATCCAAAATTATGCTGGAAGTGTGAATTTCTTGCTATATGAGGATTGCTCTCTGCCCCTGCGCAATGATGCGAATTCCTTCTATTAATTACCCAGTGCCGGGTGAATTTTGATTCATTCGTCCAAATGAACTTGGAAAGGAAATTCGTGTCTTCTTATAGCTTCGTGATTATGAATTCACAAAACGCGACACGCTTCTCATTATCACCTGTACAAAGTTCCTGTACTGGCACAAAATTGTACGGGTGATATTTGTGCTTTGAATTGATGAATAACTTATTCTCAAATCGACGCATGCTGCACGTATAGACGATTGTGGGTAAGCCTGAAGATAGGCTAAGACGTTGATTTCACTATTTTCATCTTCTGTCACTGAACGAGGAACTTTCTTAACTGTATTAAGATTCAGACGTAAAAAAATTGGCCTCAATGCGTCTAAACTTCTGATCGTTCATAGCAGGTAATTCAGGATACTTATCATTAAAAGCACGGCAAGTTCTGCCTACCATTTACTACATTCCCCGTGAATGTAAAGTAAATCTAAAATAACAAGATTTGTATAACCACACAACTGACTACTCATTTTGTACAACAATACTGAAGTTCAGCAAGCATTAATTAACTTGACAACTAAAAACTGACATGAAAGTGTCACTAGGAGTTGTCTGTTTATTGCAATTTTTTTCCATGGCCAACTTCTTGAAAATTTGTTGAAAGTCAGTAAATATCTGTTTATTCGGAAACCGTACGAAAAAGGTATAGGGAAACCTAAAACACTTCTGTAGATATTGAAGTTTTCTATTCAATAGCGTAATAAAATACAGGTGTCCTATTTAAAAATTTCAATTTTTTTCAGATTTTGCATCGCCAATTTTGATGTCAATTTCCGAACAGCTTGTATACAATTTGAGGAAAGTTTTCATTTGAATAGATGAAACGACCTTTTTATAAGAGCCCCAGAAAATTTCAGATCATATGTTGTTTTCAACTCATAGATACCTTGATTTATGTGGTGGCATTTGTTGGTAAAAAAATTCGTAAATTTGTGAATAACTCAGAAATGGCTAGTATTCGGGACATAGTGACCTCAGCAAAGTTGACGCAGATTTCAGCGCTGAATCTGAAAATGCAATAATATATAGGAAGTAATTTACAAATCAAAATTCCGATTACAAGTACAAAATATTCTAACCAACGGTTTGGGTAAATATCTCTCTCTCTCTCTCTCTATATATATATATATATATATATATATATATATATATATATATATATATATATATATATATATATATATATATATATATATATATATATATATATTGTATTATGTCTCCAACCGATAACTCAAAAAGTTTTTAACCGATTTTGATGAGACTGCAAGAATATTTCCTTTACTAATAATAGCTTGGATGAGTTCGTTCATATTTGGCCGAAGATTTTGAAATTTGGTATAGAGGCCTAAATGTTGAAACAACCTTTTTATATAACTTTTTGTCGCATTTGCCACATAAAGCGACTTTACCTCCCAAAATATTAGGGAATCGGAAGTCAAAGATAATCCTCTCTCTTATTTAAACAATCGGGACGTTTTTCGATGTCGATCGCTTCGCGGATAATTCTAGTTTTGAAGTTGTAAACCGACGTTATTGTTTTGGCAGTCAAAATATATTTTGTGGCTGTATGATGCGTGTTCGTCTATCCGATTGTTGATACGTCTATTTGTTTGTCCTCTATAAGTCGTCGGAACAAGGAATTTGGTGAACTACGTGGGATTCGTTTGGGATCGTACCTTTGGGGGTTTTTATTAGATTTGACAGGTTTTGCTTTGTTGTGAATATGGTTTTGATATGGGTTCTAAAAATTCGGCTGATTTTATCGGTGACATCTTTAATAATGTAGGGTAAGAAGACTTGGTCTTGTTGTGAGGACTCTGGCGTTGTTGAGGTGTAGTAGCTGGTTGTTGTGCGTTTCTGATGTTTCCCAGTATGAGATTTTTGTCGTATCCGATTTCAAGTAATGTCTGTTTTAAGAAGTTTAATTCCACCTGCTTATTGTTGCCGTCCTCTAGTCTAAGGGAACGTGTTACTAGTGTTCGAGCCACGGAATTTAGTTGCGATGGGTGATGGTGTGATTGGGCGTTAAGGTAACGACTCGTGTGGCTTGGTTTTCGGTACAGTATAAGAAAATCCACTGACTGAGTTCTTAGTGATGCGTACTACTAAGAAAGACAAAGTGAAATTATTTTCTGTTTCCATGGTGAACTGGATTTGGGGGTTAATGTTATTTAGACAAGAAAGGAATGTCGTCAACGTATTTTACCCACCAGGTTGGTTTACGTTGGGATGAATTGAGGGCTTGCACCTCGAAATTTTCCATAAAAGTGTTAGCCAGTGCAGGAGAGAATGGTGAACTTATTGAGGCACCTCGAACTTGTTTGTAGAATTTGTTTTGGAATATATATATATATATATATATATATATATATATATATATATATATATATATTTGTGTGTGTATGTGTGTGTGTATGTGTGTGTGTGTATTTATGTATAACAGGAGACACCGACTGGTTGTTTCGTCCTCCTTTGAACTCAGCATGCTCCATCTGCGCTCCAACAAGTCGACCTTAAGTGCAGTGGAGATTGCGAAGCGCCATCTCAGGTTTTGTGACTTCCACATGGGAATCTTGCCGCAAGTCCCGGCAGGACTGAAGTGATGGAGGCTAGCAAGTGATGTGATTCAACGGCCGTTTGTGGTATTATCCAGAGGAGTATTGGTTTTCACTTGCTAGTTTTCTTTCCACAGCTTCTTTCTTGCTGTACTGTGTGTACGTGGAAGCCTGGAACTGCCACAAAAGCAGAGATGGCGCTTCGTGCTATTTTCTACTGCATGTATAAATATGTTGTGTTGAATTGGGTTCTCAAAAGTCTACTTATCCTTTTAATCGGGGACAAAAAGTGTATTTCAGAACAACTGTTTAAATAGAATTGGTATTAATTTTAATTTCTTTTTTTTCTTCAGTTGGTGATGTTGCGCGTAGAAAGTAACACCAAGCTGGAGGGATATACTGAATTTGAAGAGGATATCTTGTTCGACAGTGATGATCCGGATTTTAACCACGAAGTGACATCACTGCCAAAGGTGCCAATCGTCTTCCAAAGTAAGTGTAAAAATTAAACGTCTAATGTACTCGTCTAACAATCAACATTGGCTTATGAAAGCTTGGTCTACTACAACAAATTTTTGTTGTTTTGTTCATTATGTGTCTTTGTCTTTAGTTTCAAATGTCCAATTGATGTTGCTATTACTTAAACTTCAATTCCTTAGTTTGTCGGACACTCTCTTATACATTTAGCGAATTTTCGTATAAACAATTCGCTTATGACGAGAATACGATATTGAGACTTTCAAAAAGTTACCTCAAATGAGCGCGAATTAGGCCACCTAGAACCCATCTCTGGGTCGATTCAAACTGTATGTTCATATATATATATATATATATATATATATATATATATATATATATATATATATATATATATATATGTATGTATGTATATATATATATATATATATATATATATATATATATATATATATATATATATATGTATATATATATATATATATATATATATATATATATATATATATATATATATATATATATATGTATATGTATATATATATATATATATATATATGTATATGTATATATATATATATATATATATATATATATATATATATATATATATATATATATATATATATATATATATATATATATATTATATACAGGTTGTTCAAATTCGAGCCTCACCATTGGGATCTTGTAAACCGTAAGAGAGACGAGGATGGTTAAATTAGGGTAAAGTTGCGCGTTTGGATGCTGATAAATTATCTGCAAAAAAATTTGAGGTGCCATTTTTAGGTTTTTAATTAGGTATTCGAAAAAAACGGAAATTTTGTTTTTTTGTTTTCAAGCGAATACCGAAAGAACTAGACTTTTTAAACTATGACATTGTTAGTACACTTTTTTATGATCAATCTAAATATGTCATCGTATTTTCCAAGACGTTCTTGATGCAAGAGTTTCAATACTAACTTCGATTTTTCTTATGGGCGCCATATTGGATTTTTTGATTTTTAAAAAGTTTTTTTTTCTGATTACAATGATACACACAATACGATCACATCTTACCTGCTATAAAAATTTGAAAAAAAATCGTTTCTGCGAAGAGTGCTTTGGAAAGGACGCCATTAATTTGTTTAACGATCTAAATATTGACAGTTCAGCCAAATCTTGATGTTTATAGCATTTCTGTACATTGTGTCTGTGGAATTTATTTAAAAATCATGAGTTTTACAAATGAAGAAAAGAAAAACATATATATATATATATATATATATATATATATATATATATATATATATATATATATATATATATATATATATATATATATATATATATATATATATATATATATTGTTACCTTTAAGGGCAATTATGACCAAAAGCTGCGGGCCTAAGACTCTGAAAGAAAGTTACTTTGTAATAAAACCCGATATATTTCGGCATCTCTTGACACCATCTCCATGGAGTACTGAAAAATGTTGAAAAGGTTTGTTTTCATATTCAAGTGTCTGATGTCTATGGCTCCTCTGTAGAAAATGTTTGGTTACGAAACTGACGTAAGAATTTGTATTCAAAAATTTTTAGTGATTTTAAATGTTTTGACCCCAATTTTAGAGTTTTATATGTTGTATTGGTGTTCGCTTTGATCTTTTCAGTGAATTTTTATTTAAAAAAATTACTAATAGAGAGGTATCGATGGTGAGACTTTGCAAAAAAAATTCAAATGAGCGCGAACTACAACCCCTAGAACCCATATCCGGGGTCAGTTTCAATTTTTATATGTTTATATATATATATATATATATATATATATATATATATATATATATATATATATATATATATATATATATATATGTATAACCGATAACTCAAAAAATAATTAACCGATTTGGATGAAACTCGGCAAGTACCTTTCTTTTATTAATGGCTTGAATGAGTTCGTTAGCCAGGAAAATCGCACAAGGGAAAATTTTGAGTTTTCTTTCGAAAAAAGATTTTTTTACGAAAATTACAAAGTTATTTTAATGAAATTTGGTGGATATGTTTTCTTGGGAAAGACCTTACTACGTACCAAAATTCAACTTTCTAAGTTTATAGGAAATTGAGTTATTCAAATTTGAAGCATTTAATGAAAATTTACTACCATAACGCACTTGCTGCGAACTTTTTTGTTACCTTCAGTTCTTAGCGTTGCTTCCACCTAAGATTGTTGATGGTAAAATCACAATCTGATGTTTTCTTATTCCTTAACTAAGCCACCATAAGTCTGTCACCAAATTTATCAAACATCGGAATCTTTACTTTATTCATTGTGAAAAAGTTTTTGTTGGTCAGAACGTTGTATTTACAATCTTAATTTCTCTAAGATTTAAAAAAAGCATAACTAGTTCGTGTGTAAGTCCACCACTGTAAGGCAAAACCGCAAACTTGCTTCCACCTGAGATTGTTGATGGTACAATCACAATCTCATGATGTGAAAACTGGAACCTGTGATGAACACTGATAAGTACACTGATAACCAAACGTAGAGCTTAGTATCTGTATAGACCGGCCGAGTTATTGACACTAATTTATTATTCTGCCAGACAAATCAGGAGTGTTTGGTTATCGACTTAAAGACCCCTCTTTCGTTTTCTTTGTATCTAAGAAGTTAATATAAATGTTTGTTTTTACGTAGAGTTAAAAATCAATATAAATACTTGTTTTATGTATAATTTTAGTTGAATTAATTATCCTTTGTTAAAGTTAACATTTTGAGCCAAACACTCGGTTTGTTTAAAAAAGATAAGCGGCTTTTATTGATCTGTTCGCCAGATGTTAATGTCGGCCTTCTTTAGTTGATCCAATATTCACACAGTGAAATTTCTAGATCAAATAACGTGTAGCTTTCTGAAATATCTCGGAACCTTTCATTTTAAGCCTATTATCCTTAGATTAGATAAAAGCTCATACATTTGTCAGCCAGAAGACTAAAGTAGTTCTTTGACTCCGTTCCGTTTGAGTATCTACACAATATTCAAACGATGGTCATCGACTACAACTTACTTCGGACTTGTTCGTTACCTAGGTGTGATATAAATACACGGTAGCGGTTGATTTTAATTTATAATTTTTCATCCTCTGATGACGCTAACTTGGTTAGTGAAACGATCGTCAGGTCTTTGAAATATGTGTTGTGGTGATTTGGATTCTCCAAGTGTACTTATCACAATCTCATGTTTTCTTATTCCTTAACTAAGAGAATCAGCCACCATAAGTGTGCCACCAAACTTATCAAATATCGGAATCTTAACTTTATTCGTTGTGAAAAGGTTTTTGTTGGTCAGAACGTTGTATTTACAATCTTAATTTCTGTAAGATTTTTAAAAAGCATAACTAGTTTTTGTGAAGTACACGAATGTAAGGCAAAACCGCAATCTTGCTTCCACCTGAAATTGTTGATGGTAAAATCACAATCTGATGATTTCTTATTCCTTAACTAAGAGAATCAGCCACCATAAGTGTGTCACCAAACTTATCAAACATCGGAATCTTAACTTTATTCGTTGTGAAAAAGTTTTTGTTGGTCAGAACGTTGTATTTACAATCTTAATTTCTGTAAGATTTTTAAAAAGCATAACTAGTTTGTGTGAAGTCCACGAATGTAAGGCAAAACCGCAAACTTGCTTCCACCTGAAATTGTTGATGGTACAATCACAATCTCATGTTTTCTTATTCCTTAACTAAGAGAATTAGCCACCATAAGTGTGTCACCAAACTTATCAAACATCGGAATCTTAACTTTATTCGTTGTGAAAAAGTTTTTGTTGGTCAGAACGTTATATGTACAATCTTAATTTCTGTAAGATTTTTAAACAGCATAACTAGTTTATGTGTAAGTCCACCAATGTAAGGCAAAACCGCAAACTTCGAGGGAGTTGGTGTACTCTAAATCACTACAGCCTGCTGATCACGTGTAGACTGAATCACCTCCTAGTAAGGTGCAGGGTGCAGGTCTAGAAGGGATGCTGAAAAGTAACTTGTTCAGATAGTTGGTGTTGGTGTGGTAAGCATTCTTTTTCATCATTTCAGCAAACATTAAGGTTGCTAAATATAACGTTCTGACCAACAAAAACTTTTTCACTAACTAAAGATTCCCATTTAGGTCAAATATTGAGACGTTCGTTACTCTGCGGACATACTTAATTATACAGAGTTAATGCTCAAATGTGACGCTTGGCTACTTGATGTTTAACGTATTTTTATGGTAATATTTGTTATAACTACAGACGTATATACTTTTTCTCTGGCTTCATACGAGCTTTTATCTCTTATGTGGCTGTTTTTGCCTTTTACGACATTGTCGTTGCCGAAAACGCGAAAATGAGAGAATATAAGCCACCGGAGGAAACATCTCCGCCTGTACTTGGTATGAAACGGTTTCACAAATTAATGATGTTTCACAAATCAGTGATTGTTTGTGGCACTGGTTTTAGCTTTTAGTTTTATTTCTGTATAAGTTTTGAAGATTGAAGATAATTTTCTTTCCATTCCTGCTCCTAATTTGATGTTGCCCCCGTTGAAATATGTATAAAAATTCGGGACGCAGCAAGTGCGTTATGGTAGTGAGTTCTGATTAAGTGCTTCAAATTTGAATAACTCAATTTTATATAAACCTAGAAAGTTGAATTTTGCCATATAGTAATGACTTTCACAAGGCAACATATTCACCAAATTTCATCAAAATAGCTTTGTAATTTTCAGAGACAAACATTTTTTCGAAAGGAAACTCAAAATTTTCTAGGAAAACCTTGTCCGATTTTCCTGGTTAACGAACTTATCTAATCCATGACTAAAATAAAGATTCTTGCCGAGTTTAATCAAAATCAGTTAATAACTTTTTGAGTTATCGTGCGGATACATACATACATACATACATATATATATATATATATATATATATATATATATATATATATATATATATATATATATATATATATATATATATATATATATATATATATATATATATACATATATATATATATATATATATATATATATATATATATATATATATATATATATATATATATATATATATATAAACATATAAAAATTGAAACTAACCCCGGATATGGGTTCTCGGGGTCCTAGTTCGCACTCATTTGCAAAATTGTTTGCAAAGTCTCACCATCGATACGTCTCTATTAGCGAATTTTTTAAAATAAAAATTCACTAATAAAACAAACCAAACAGTATATCCCTCGTGCTTTAAGTAACCTAATTATGACAAGCAGATACACCATTTTAACGTTTTAAATAAAGTGGTTGAAGTATTTTACGTAATATGTTGATAATTAATTAATTAATAGAATATAACATGATCATTTTCAAACACTCTCCCAGTATACAACACAATATTACTCCTCAGTCAATAAATTCACTTTTTTCATTCTGCTTTATCAAAACTACATTTAGTAAATTTTAATTTTACATTACAATAACGACTTGTTAATGCATTCTTCAGAGCACACAGAAGCACAGAAACGAGATAAGGTTATGAGCAAAATATATAGTAGAAACAATGTGCCATATTTTATCAAAATAACTTATTGTTTGAAAATGTACAAAAATTTTCCGACAATATACCTTAAACGTTGGTTTTCTAACCAACAAATCTTAGGTTAATGGCAAATTGAGTTATTGAAATTTGAAGCATTTAATAAAAATGTGCTACCAAAACGCACTTACTGCGTCTTGATTTTTTTTCTTACAAACATATTTCGATAAAAAATGCAATAAAATAAGGCTGTTCGAAAAAATATATTGTAGGGATCACCAACGATCGACTTGTGGGCCAAAATAATTTTATAAGATGCAGCTCAAGACACCCTATAATTAACTTATACAATTTTTTCTCGTCTCTTGTATAATAATTTTTATATTCAGCTTTACCGTAGAAACGCGTCACCCTGTATAATATCAGCCCTTTTGTAAAACTTCGACCTTTATATTTATTTATTCATTCAATATGCAAATACACAGTTTATAAACCGTTTATAAACCATTTACGTATATATGTTTTGATAAAACATAACAAACACTGTTTAATCCACCCACTAATTAATAAAGGAATAATTTGCACTTGTATATAAAAATTTCCCAAACAAATAAACATAATATAAACGATCTCATATCATACGGTAAATGTCAGTTACAGCGTCTAACAGACCTGCGCAATAATATCAAATGTTACGTTACCACGACAACCACATTCTAGATCTCATATAAACTATTCAATGAAAGGCGGTGAAATTAAACATACATGTTTCAAATTTGAATAGCTTAATTTTCTATAACCCTAGAAAGCTGAATTTTGGCACATAGTGAGGTCTTTCCCAAAGCAATATGTACACCAAATTTTATCGAAATATCTTTGTAAATTTCGGAGAAAAAAATTTTTTTCGAAAGAAAACTCAAAATTTTTCCGGAAAACCGTGTCAGATTTTTCTGGCTAACGAACTCAACCAAGCTATTAATAAAAGAAAGGCACTTGCCGAGTTTTATCAAAATCGGTTAATTATTTTTTGAGTTATCGGTTGGATATATATATATATATATATATATATATATATATATATATATATATATATATATATATATATATATAAACATATAAAAATCGAAACTGACCCCGGATATGGGTTCTAGGGGCCCAAATTCGCGCTCATTTGCAAAAATGTTTGCAAAGTCTCACCATCGATACCTCTCTATTAGTGAATTTTTTAAAATAAAAATTCACTAAAAATAAAGAGTATACAACATTTAAAAACATCCGGTTAACAATTACTAAAACAGTTAATGCTGCAGACCAAAAAAAGGTAAAAAACGGACTGTTCTGTTATACCAATCTGTAATTAAATATATAATTAAACAAGCGCTACTTTTAATTACAGTTTCACATTTATCAGAATTAGCGTAGACACCTTAACAGGCTTTGTAAGATATGCGTATTTTAGCAGACGAATCAAAACAACAGTTTTGCAAACAATAGCGGAATATTTATTAATAGCTTGACTCTTTAAGTATGCACACTGAGAACAATGAACATAAACTGACTTGTAAGTTAATGGCCCTGTTTATAATATGATAATAATAATATTAATAATAATAATGATAGCTTGTAACAAGTCCAAAAATTCCTTCACCAATAAAAGTAGTGACTTGAAAAAACCAAGAAACACTGAAATAATAATGTTTTCAATCTCTCTCCCATTTTAAAGTCAAATAATTATTCATGTCATGCTTAATCAGGGTACACCTTTCCACCCCGTACATTATAACACTCCATACGTATGACTTGATGAACTTCTTCCTCAAATCCAAGTTGAAGTGTTTATTAATGAGAAGATAACTTTGTCTATTGAATGCTTGCTTTGCTTTCGTGATCCTCATTCATTCTTTGCTAGATTGACCATCATCCGTTATAATAAATACTCCCAAGGTATGTGAACATTGTTACTTCTTTGCCGTTGGCTTTATATCCATTTTAGCCTTTCTGTCCTTACTTATCTACATTACTTTTAATTAAACACTTAATGAAAAACTTCTGATCCAGACAATTTTTTAAAATTAAAATCTCTACGCGGTTCGGATAACTAGTAGCTATTTTCAGAGGTAAATCTAAAAATACAATAAGAAAGCTCTGTCAGAAAACGTTGTTTTCTGGTAGGCAGTTGTGTCGATTGAAGCACAATGATATCAAGACGAACACTACAAAAATAGTCAAGGTTAAAATCTAAAGTTAAACAGTAAACAGGTTAAAGGTTACAGTAAAAGCCAAGAAAGCTACAGTAAAAACTAAATGACTACAATTAAACAATCTAAAAGCTACAATATAGTCAAACATGCACTCAAGACAGGTTAAAAAACATCAGCATAAACTAAAACAAAGTGTAAAAGTCAATTGCGAAATTAAACATTGAAAAGCTGTGGAGTCAACTGACTGAGCAAAACGTAACAGGAGGCTGCACAGTCAAGCAGAAGCCCCATGATAACTCTTAAGGAGTGTAAACAATTCTTAAAGTGAACCAAAAACAAAATGGCATGTGTACATATTTTTCAAATCTTGAAAAATGAAGTCAAAACTCCACGAAAGGTTGACCAAGTTGGAATGTTCATCTATTGTACCAGAGGTCCAAGAACATCGCACCCGAATGATCGATTCATAATCTAACCCAATCAATATAAAACGGAGATTTAATCACGAAACAGGTGCAAAAGTTGGCCATTTATTAAAATTCTTTAGCGGGTGGCGCTGCCTCGACGGCAAAACAGCGAACCAAAAAGAAATGACAGAAATAAGAGATATGTCAAAGACAAAATGGACAAGGGAAGGGGAGCCACAGAACGGCCATCTTCATATCCATCATAACTCTGGCCACAGAAAATTCATAGAGTTCAGTAACACTAGTTCACTAGATGATTGTACAATGAAGGAAAGTTCGTTATGTCAGTGTTGGGTAGGTTCAAAACATCGGAGCATTTGACATGTTTGAAAATCTCAATTTCTTCTAAGACAAATTGTTCAACTCCAAAACTTGAAGGATTTAAAGTCTTAGCATCGGCATTTTTATTGAAGCAGTGACCAATCTCTTAAATGACAACCAAAGACTGACGTGTCATTACCGACCTGATTTCTACTGCTGAGGTGTTCTGACACACTGATGCTTAATGATCTTCCGGTTCTTCTGATATAGACAGCTTTGCAGTAGGGGCACCACATGTTAAACTATAAACTCCCGACCTCTTCAGGTTTGAAATATTGTCCTTGTTATGAATGAACATATTGCTGACTGTGATCGTGGATTTGAACGAAAACTTTACATTGTCTCTCTTGAGGGCTTTAACTATAGCGTTGGACACAGGACCACAATAAGTGACGGGGAAATAAGATATTCTTTCTGACTGGGTGGGAGGTAGACCGGTGCTCATTTCTACTAAGAGCTGACAGCTCTTCTTATTGACCATCCTGTCAACGATACTAACTGGATACTCGTTAACTGCGAGTTGCTTAATGAGACTTAGTTCTTTAATAAAATCAATCCCCGACAGTGGGACTTTGAACAGTCTGTCGACCAGGAATGTAATTCAAGCCAACTTATGAGAAATGTGATGGCAAGACTTGAACAGAACCAGGTGGTCGGTTTGAGTGGGTTTTCTATAAATGTCGAAAGTGATGGAACGGCTACTCTTGTTCAGCTTCAAATCGAGGAAACTTATATGGACGAATCAACTTCTAACTCCATAGTGAAATTGATGTTGACGTGTAGGTTGTTAAGCCATCTCAGGAACAGGTGAAGCTGTTCTATGGTACCCGACCAAACCACAAGTATGTCGTCGACATAACGTAACCAGGATGAAATGTGACTCGAATAAGGGTTGCAGTATCTGAAAACGGATCCCTCTCAGAAAAACTCATAAAGATCTCTGCGCAAAGGGGCGACAAAGGATTACCCATGGAGATATCATCCGTCTCTCAAAAATCTTATCAAACGAAAAGAAGTTTTGAGCCAGGCAAACCTTCACCAAGGCATGGAGAGTCCTCTGAGACTCGCTGCTGAAGGAAGAGGAAGCAAGTAAATTCTTCAAGAGGAACAGTGTCTGATTGATGGGGACACTGGTAAAGAGATTTGAGACGTCGAAAGACATCATAAATGAATTATCTCCCAGCGTTATATTGCTGAGTCTATTTACTAGCTGCAGAATTCTTGACAGAGTAAGGTGATTGGTAATCTAACCCGGACATTATCAGATAAGACAAATATCTCGACAGTCTATAGGAATAGGAAATGCAACCCACGAAGGAGACAACTGGACGAATAGGGCAACCCTCTTGATGAATTTTGGGGAGGCCATACATGCGTGGAATTATATGGTTCATTGGTAACAACAGTTTGTAAAATTATCGAAAACCTTCTTAAACTCGGACGTGAAGAAAGGGAGCGGTTCGTAGTTAATAGTTAAGATTCTGTTTTCCCTTAAGAAAGTGAGGACCTTGGAAATGTAATCTGCCCTGTCCAGAACAACGACTCAATGGCCTTTGTTTGCATTCGAAAGAAAAATATCGTTGCTACTGATAGTCTCTCTCAGGGAGGAAACAGCCTTATTAAGTGGGCTGAAATCCGGAGTGGAGGCCTTAAACCTAGAAATAATCTCAGAAACTTCACCCCGCAAGTAATCAGCATTCTCGACTCGACCTTCTCAGAAAGATCTCTGTGTCCTTTACCGTCTCAAACATCCAAGACTTAAGCTTGAGAGGAACGGCAAACTTTATGTCCTGGCTGAGTAAAGCCAACTGGGGGTCAACAAAACTACTGAAAGAAGAAATATTTTTAAGTCTCATGAAAAACATGATCGCTGAACTTGAAACCGTTTGATCGTTCTTAAGACGTTGTAAATTTTACGAGCTAAAATTTGTTTTTTAGGTTAATAAAGAATGGTTAAGAATTCATGATTGGTTCTCATGAAAGCATTATACTCAACAGTGCACAGCCTACCTGTTAGTGTGTCACGTACTATCTTGTGTCATGTACTATCTTTCCTATGAGTCTCATCCTTTTTAGCATAGGTCGATCTCAGCTCTCTCTTGATCACCCATCTGCTGAATCTTTGCACGATACTCTCGAGAACACGTGGCACTGATCTGCTGTGCAAGTTCTTGACAAACTTTGGGCATAGATCTCTCCTTACACATGTTGACATAAGTCACATTCTGAGTGACAATAAGACCGAACACCTAGACAACCTTCTGTAAGACTTTAGGACGTTGGCCAGCCTCGCCAAAATGATTTCTCTTTAAAACGTCACACAGTCTGAGAGAGACATAATTAAACACTCAATGAAATGCTTCTGATCCAGACAATATATGTTTTTATTATTAAAATCCCTACGCGTTTCGGCCTACTAGTAGCTATCTTCAGGGGTAAATGTAAAAATACAATAAAAAAGGTCTGTCGGAAAACGTTAACGTTAAAATTTAAAGTCAAACAGTAAACAGGTTAAAGGTTACAGTAAAAGCCAAGAAAGCTAGAGTAAAAACTAAAAGGCTACAATCAAACAAGATAAAAGCTACAATATAGTCAAAGCAGTAAACCGAAACCACATTAAAAACTAAAACGCATCAAACCACGTGTTAAGACCAAATTACCCCTTTCAGACAACAGAAGACATCAAGTTATCATAAACCGATTAGGAATTGGACAAACTTCATTCCCTTATCAGCATCACGTATCAGATGGCCAAATATCTGCCCCCTGTTTGCCCTTTTTGTGAAAAACCATCCACCGTAAAAACCATCACCTAAGCAACATAACAGAAGGGCCAAAACACTTTCAGCGCATTTTTTAAAAATAATTTCAACAACACACCACGAGGGCTTACAGCCTAAATACTATCGTACCGTGGGTGTTGACAGGGAGGAAAGAGGCAACTTGTTAATTCCTGATTTTGAGGTTTTGAGGCTCGGAGGAGAAGGAAACACATGTGCCGGCAAGGAATTCCACAACTTTGAAGTCCTCGGGACAAAAGAGCGGGCATAACAAGAAGTTCTATGTCTGGTGACCTGGACAGTAAAAGGGTGCATTCGCTCTGTTCCCCTGGTAGATCTGTTGGGGGCAGCAGGTGGGGGAACTATGGAGGAAAGCTCCTCTGAGCAGTGCCCGTGCAGATATCTATAAAATAGAGAGAGGTCACCAACGGCACGTCGGTGGGCAAGGATGGCAGCCTTTGGGTGAGGGTAGGGTTACAGATGAGACGTATAGCTCTCTTTTGAATGGAGTCCAGGATAGCGAGTGTAGAAGCGGCAGCTGCACCCCAGATGTGGGAGCAGTATTCGAGGTTTCGCCTTATTTGTGAAGTATATAAGGTATAGAGATTAGCTGGTGAAAAGTATTTGCGAGCCCGGAAGAGGAAACCTAATTTCTTAGCAGTCGCTTCTGCAATTGATGTGACATGTTGGTGCCAATTAAGATTTCCATCCACAGAAATGCCAACCAGAGAAAAGGACTCATTACTTTGAATAACTTGGTTGTTCATTGTGATGGGTCTAGGGCTGCTGTATCTCTTATGAGAAAGAAAGCAAGACTGAGATTTGGTGGGGTTGAATTGTACAAGATTTCTACTTCCCCAGTCTAATATTTGTTGGAGATCCACGGAGACAGAACCCTCCATGAGTCTGCGATCCTCATCTAATTAGGCTAAAGAGACAGGCTTAGAATATTGTATATTTTAGTGGAGGGTGATGTCGTCCGCGTACCTGTGAAGTGGGTTGGATGTGCTAGAGAGGGGGTCATTGATGTGGAGAAGAAACAAAGTAGGTGCTAAAGCTGAACCTTGAGGAACTCATGCATTAATTGGGTACAGTTTAGAGGAATGGCCATCCACAACAACAGAAATGCTCCTGTTGGAGAAAAAATTTTGACTCCAAATTCATCCTAATTAAATTTCCTAAGACTGTAAGCTGTGATTAGGACTGATAAGTCCTTTCGGAGAGCCTAATTGACCACAATACATTTTTGAAGACCTGACGATCGGTTCACTAACAAGGTTAGCGCCATCAGAAGATGAAATCTTGTTAAGCCTTTAGAATATTTCATCCCCTGATGACGCTACCCTTGTTACTGAGACGATCGTGGGGCGTTTGAAAATGTGTTGTGGTCAATGGTGTTCTCCAAAAGTGTACTTACCTAATTAAATTTATAAACGATGTTAATTCACTTAGCAAAAGTTAAACTGTTTAACTCTTATAATATATGTTATCATCATTTTTAATATGATTTAGGATATTGTTTTTTATTTTTTTATTCTTGATAACAATTATATATTGTGTTCCGGCTAATAACTTAAATGGTTGGTGTGGCCTTCTTTTTAAATAAAAAAAAGGAATAAACATATTCTATTCTTTCTCAAGCCGGCTATCTCCCATTGTTTTAAGTCCAAGCATTGATTCTCTAATACCTTGGTCAAATCTACATCCAAACTACAACCTCCCAAATATTTATCAAGATAACTCTAAGTTTAGGTTGTTATTTTATTTATTGATATGGTTAAAAGGAATTTCTGCATTTGACTGTACAGTTATTGACCTGTGCTGGTTGCACCAAAGCTTTTTAAAAGTCCCCCGGCGAATTCGTCTGCACTCGGAGTTTTTCCTTGTCTATTCTCTAAGAACGTTCTTAGATTTTTCTTTCAAAATAGGCCGTCCCTAATCATCTGGGTTTATCGTCCCTATACTTTTCTTCATAATTAATTTCCTCTCCGTGGTATAATTCGCCTAGATATTCTTTCCATTGCTTCTTCTAGCAATAAATATCCATCGTTATCTTTTATGATTTACTCTTTGTTCCTGCGTTATGTATTAGTCTTCTTGCCTGTTGGTAAACTCGATCCGACCGTCCCTTTTTAATGTAATTTTCGATTTTTGTACCATTTGTTTGCATCTATATTTTAGCAAATTTTCGTAGAAAAAAATCGATAATATGGAGCTCCCGACTTTTGAATTTAAAAAGAAATTATCATTTCCTGGATTTCTGTGGTTACGAACGGAGTTGGAGTCCCCAGTTCTAGCTCCAACAGTTGGACGGACAATAGAAAAATATATTAAAATTACTTAGTATTTTAGTGACATTTGTAAAGGGAAAAGAAAAATGCAAATTTAAGACAAAACAATTGCATTTTAGGTAAAAACTACGTTAGCTGACACACATACATACTATACCCCAGTTAATTACCGAACTTAAAACAAAAATTAAGTCACTCTTTGACGTTTATTATAATTAAACTTTGGTAGAAAATCAACATTAAGTATTATGAATTAAATTTAAAACACAAGTTTGTCTTTGATAAATCAAAATCACCATCAATGAAAATAAATCTGAATCAACTACTTTTTTAAACATTTATCATTTTTACAAGTTTTCTTCCACTTACTGCTTTGTAAAACTAATAAATTTATAGACCAGACTCCCCAAAATTGATACGAGTTTGCAGCTCAGACATGATCAAATCTATGGACATTCTGTTTCGCTCTTTAGTCCGTAAATTGTTCAACAGGCTAAAAAGTATCTCGCAGATAGCGTTACTTGTTGTAATTGACAAAACGAAACCTACAATGAGAGAGGAAACGGAAAGCGCGCTGCCCGCTGCTCCACGCTTCCACTCTCGAGACATGCTTCGTAATCGTAACGTGAGAAAAAAAAACACCGTATTTGGAAATTTCGGGACAGTAAAGTATAATTACTGGACAATGGACCAGAAACAAATTTCGGAGAATTTTGGGTTTTCCTTCGAAACATTTTTGTATCTGAAAATAGCAAATATATTTTAACCAAATTTGGTACGAAAGCTGCCCATAGGTATAGCGTATACCATGAATCAAAATTTACCTTTCTAGCTTTAAAGAAAAGAAAGTTATACACATTAAAAGAAAAAAGTCGACCTCACTGGAGGTCAAAATACCAAAATAACAATTGTGATTGACAAAATGGATTGCATATTACAGACGAAGATTACGTCAAAATTGGTGATTTTGAAATAACATTTTAAAACGAGGGCGAGTTTTGAACAATAAACATTGTAAGAAGTTTGCATAACAAGGTCTTTACATTTCTGTTTCAATAGCTGTTGTTCTTCATTTGACTAAAATGCGACTTTCTAGCAGCAGTTTAAATTATAGACTTTGTGATTTAAATGTGTTATAATTTTATATTAGTGAATTTTCTTTAAAAAAATTCACTAATGAGGAGATCCCGACTTTTGAATTTTGAAATAATTTCTTCAAATGAGCGCTAATTAGGCCCCCTAGAACACATATCCGGGTCTGTTTCAATTTTTATATGTTTATATATATATATATATATATATATATATATATATATATATATATATATATATATATATATATATATATATATATATATATATATATATATATATATATATATATATATATATATATGTGTGTGTGTGTGTGTGTGTGTGTGTGTGTGTGTGTGTGTGTGTGTGTGTGTGTGTGTGTGTGTGTGTATGTATGTATGTATGTATGTATCACACCGATAACTCAAAAAATAATGGGCCGATTTTGATTACATTTGGTGAAAAGCTTCCTTTTGCAAATGGCTTGGATAAGTTCGTTAGTCAGGAAAATCGGCACAGGTTTTCCCGGAAAATTTTGTATTTTCTTTCAAAAAAAATTATATCTCCGGAATTAACAAAGTAAGGACAACCAAATTTGGTACGCTGGTTTATATTATAGGTGAGCCACCTACCAAAATTCAGCTCTGTAAGTCAAAAGACAAAAAAGTTATGGGCATTTAAAGAAAAATAAATTGGGGTTTTCCTCAAAACGTCAAAGTGACAATTTAAAACGTCAGAATTCGCAACATTTAGACAAAGAACTTGAATCTAATACGGGATATGGAAAGAAATTGTCTCAGGAAGAATGTTTTACAAACTCAGAAGTCTTTGTTTCAACCGTCATTGTCCTTCATTTTACTAAAATATTTCCAAAAAATTCATTTCAAATAGACCCTTTCTCTGATGCTTGGCAGTAGCCTTAGCTATAGAGTTTATCGTTTAATGGTATATAATTTTTGTCGAATTTTCGTAAAAAATCAATAAAGCTCAATATATCCGTTATTATACAAGATATGAAAAAATATTGTATACATTAATTATACGGTGTCTTGAGCTACATCTTAAAAAATTATTGCTACAATCACAGGGTGGCCCATAAGTCGTTGGTGATACAAATAATTTTTTTTAGTCGAAAACGCCTTATGTTTTTGCATTTTCCATCGAAATATAATGCATGTTTGTAAGTTAAGAAATTCTGGACGCAGAAAGTGCGTTATGGTAGCGAATTTTGATTGAATGCTTCATATTTGAAAAGCTCAATTTGCTATTAACCTATAAGGTTGACCAAGAAACGGATTTTTTCGGTTACACTTTAAGTTTACTTTCGGAAATTTCTGTACTTTTTCAAACAATAAAGTTATTTTGATGAAACGTGGCACATTCTTTTTACTATATATGTTATACTGGTAATCAAATTTGATGCCTGCTTTCTAAAAAAAAACACATATTTGCTATTAAAAACATTTTTATGAAAATTCACTACCATAACGCACTTGCTGCGTCCCGAACTTTTATAAAAATAAATTTTAAACAATTCCTCTTTTTAGTATGGTAGTAATAGTTCAGATGCAACAAGTGCGTTATGGTAGTGCATTTTCATCTACTTTTTCAAATTTCAATAAACTAATTAGTGAATTTTCTTAAAAAAAATTCACTAATGAGGAGATCCCGACTTTTGAATTTTGAAAAAATTTCTTCAAATGACCGCGAACTAGGCCCCCTAGAACACATATCCGGGGTCAGTTTCAATTTTTATATGTTTATATATATATATATATATATATATATATATATATATATATATATATATATATATATATATATATATATATTATATATATATATATATATATATATATATATATATATATATATATATATATATATATATATATATATATATATATATATATATATAAAATCACATCATATGTATCACACCGATAACTCAAAAAATAATAGGCCGATTTTGACTAAATTTGGTGGAAAAATTCCTTTTGCAAATGGCTTGGATAAGTTCGTTAGCCAGGAAAATCTGCCCAGGTTTTCCCGGAAAATTTTGTGTTTTCTTTCGAAAAAATTTTATATCTCCGGAATTAACAAAGTAAGGGCAACCAAATTTGGTACGCTAGTTAATATCCTTATAGGTAAGCTACCTACCAAAATTTAGCTATGTAGGTCAAAAGACAAAAAAGTTATAGGCATTTAAAGAAAAATAAATTGGGGTTTTCCTCAAAACGTCAAAGTTGCGATTTAAAACGTCAAAATCGGCAACATTTAGGCAAAGAACTTGAATCTAATACGGGATATGGAAATCAAATGTCTCAAGAAGGATGTTTTACAAACTCTGAAGTCTTAGTTTCAACCGTCATTGTCCTTCATTTTACTAAAATGTTTCCAGAAAATTCATTTCAAATAGACCCTTTCTCTGATGCTTGGCAGTAGCCTTAGCTTTAGAGTTTATCGTTTAATGGTATATAATTTTTGTCGAATTTTCGTAAAAAATCAATAAAGCTCAATATATCCGTTATTATACAAGATATGAAGAAAATTTGTATATATTAATTATAGGGTGTCTTGAGCTACATCTTAAAAAAATATTTCTACAATCACAGGATGGCCCATAAGTCGTTGGTGATACAAATTTTCTTCTTTTTTTTTTTTTAATCAAACACGCCTTATGTTATTGCATTTTTGAATTTTTCAGCGATGCATGTTTGTAAGAAGAGAAATTCGGGACGCAGCAAGTGCGTTATGGTAACGAATTTTCATTAAATGCTTCAAATTTGAATAGCTCAATTTGCTATTAACCTATAAGGTTGACCAAGAAACGAGTTTTTCCGGGAACACTTTAAGTTTACTTTTGGAAATTTTTGTACATTTTCACACAATAAAGTTATTTTTATGAAACATGGCACATGGTTTTTACTATATAGGTTATACTGGTAACCAAAATTGATGCCTGCTTTCTTAAAAAGGAAACACACATATTTGCAATTAAAAACATTTTTATGAAAATTCACTACCATAACGCACTTGCTGCGTCCAGAGTTTTTTTTCTGTCAATAGTTATATGCAGTATCACCATATAATCAAACTTTAGTATGTAACAAAACTTGTAGAAAGGCAACACGTGTACGGAATTTCATGAAAGCAAATTTATTGTTTTGGGCGATACAATTTTTTTAGTTTGTGGTTTATCCTGGTTGAAAGATGTTTATGAACATTTAAGAATATAACGCACTGCCGCGTCTAGACTTTTTCGGTTTTCAACATTTTTGTCTCATCCAGTAGCGGCTCGTGCCTTAATGCATTGTGAGTGCGCAAGAAAAAAAAGTTCGGGACGCAGCAAGTGCGTTATGGTAGTAAATTTTTTTAAATGCTTTAAATTTGAATAACTCAAGTTTCTACGAACTTAGAAAGTTGAATTTTGGTGTATACTAGGGTCTTACCCAGCGCAACATATCCACCACATTTCATCAAAATAACTGTGTAATTTTCAGAGAAAAAAATTTTGTTCAAAAGAAAACTCAAAATTTGAATAACTCAATTTTCTAAAAATGTGGAAAGTTGAATTTTAGTGTGTAGTAAGGTCTTTTACAAGGCAAAATATCCACCAAATTTCATTCAAATACCTTTGTAATTTTTGGAGAAAAAGATTTTTTTTTTGAAACAAAACTCAAAATTTTCTCGGAAAACGTTATCCGATTTTCCTGACTAACAAACTCATCCAAGCCATTAATAAAAGAAAGACACTTGCCGAGTTTCATAGAAATCAGTTGCTTATTTTTTGAGTTATCGGTTGGATAAATACATACATACATAAAGGTAAAGGTAAGATGCTTACTGGCAATTAGGTCATTGCTGACCCTTTTTTCTCTCATCTAAACTAACCTACCCTCCACCTTGAGCTCGATCTCAACGACGACAGTGATTTTGAAAAATCATCCGCCGCCGGTGAGGATCGAACCGTCGACCCCCGAGTCCGTATTGGAAAGTCTGAATCGACTTTCCCGCACGGCCACGGAGGCATACATACATAAGGGCTCGCCTATTTTTTCCCCGAAAATGTATTATAAAGAAACCTACTTACTAAACTTAATAACTATTAACTACTTACCAAGTTTTCCTATAGTTAGTTATACGTTATAGTAATTAAAAAGTCCCTTAAAAAGTTTACCTTTAAATTTAAAATATCCACTGAATTAATCACAGTATCACAATTATTGTGTCCACTTGTTAAGCAACCCGAAGTAGTAACCATAATAATAATAATAATAATTGTCTTGTTAGAACATGTAAACAACAACGAAATGATCTAATTAAAAAATCAATCCGACGCGACGACGGAAATTACTAGATATTAGGTACACACGCTCTACCAAAAGTCCACTACAAACTGGAATTGTGTAATTTTATAGCGCAGAACAGATTGCTTATTCGGTCGTTTTCGACGAACATAATCAAGATTCGGCGATAATTTCGCATTGAAGTATCGCATTGCCTGAGAGCGCCGAAAAATACACACCACCGCCAGCCTGCTTTACATGGATATGGGTGTATATAACGTGTGCAACGATTAAAACTATACTTATTCTGATTCTGTATTCTGTATTAATGGCTGCCGACTCTCTGCGGTCCTCGATATACTAATTTTGTTTGTTGAATGCAGGAGGTAAAAAAGTAAATAAAAATTTATTAAAATATTATTTTTTTCCACGGCAGGGCAGTGCGCGTGCACGGGTGCACTTACTGAGGAGCCGCCCCGGGTCTCATCATATCTTTAATTCATTTGATCGGACAAATACAAACACCATAAAGTACACCATATTTTAGATAGCTTGCCCAAGTCAGGTGCGGCGCCTGTAGTTAAATCGTTCTCCTCACTAGCTCTGAAAAAAACTTGTCCCTATAAACTACCTACACCGTTCGGTATTACTGATAAATATAGATAGCTTTAATAGATTTTATTGTTGCGTGCGGTTTCAATGACCTTGTTCTTGAAATTGCAAAACCTGAATATAAATCCTTATCAAGAGCCTTGTATTTGTTATTAACTATGGCGTAACAGCTTTTTGAATTAAGTGCTACACTTATTTATTTTTACATCTCATTACATAATCGCCACTGCATATTTTGCAATACATGCTTTGTGTGTTGGTCGTTTTTTGCTTGAAGAAATGAATCGGTTGCATAAAACACAATGAACCAATAAATTTTATTGGTATTAGATTTTTTTATTTATTATTACTGAGAAACATTTCATTAAAGAAAATTAATAGATGCAATTTTAGGTGCAGTAAAACTGGGTACAGTCTATTCATTGTATAACCGTTACTAAACACTGGGTGGACACATAAGATTTTTGACGCCCTTATTTGGATGGTGGGGGAAAAAATTGTAATATTAGCTATTCTCCACACATACCTACATATCGTACATTACGCCATCATCAGAAAAAAGTCTGGACGCAGTAAGTGCGTTATGGTAGCGAATTTTCATTAAAATTTTTTTCATGGCAAATACGTATTTTTTACTAAAACGCATCAAATTTGATAGATTGTAGATTGTTTAACGAGTCGTATAGGCCTTTGGCCTCTCAACGCTGCGACCCTACTGGGTCTTTTGACATGACCTAATAGTTGTCAAAACTGTTCACAGTTTTCATATAGTCTATTATCTTTTTGGGGGCTATTTTACCCATGATATAACGCCTCTTCTATGACGTCATGTTGTGAGTAAATAGTGGGCGATATTATTTGAATGTGAACACTTTCGAATATTAATTCATTCTTTTACAATTTCTTTAAGGTTTGCAACTTTTTGGTTATTGTAGTGATTAGTTTTCAAGTTGACTTTTTAGCGAATTTTCATTAAGAAAAATTTGCATATAGAGATCACGATGAAAAGCTTTTGAAAACAATTTTTCAGATGAGCGCGAATTTGGTTCCCTAGAACCCAAAACCACAAGGTCCGTTAAAATGTTTATATATATATATATATATATATATATATATATATATATATATATATATATATATATATATATATATATATATATCCATCCGAGCGATAACTCAAAAAATACTAAACTGATTTTAACCAAACTTGGCAAAAATCTTGTTTGGGAGAAAGCCTAAGTCGAGTTCGTTAATCATGATTTATGCCCAAGTTTTTCCGGTGGAAAATCAGGAAAACTTTTTGAAAACGCTATATTTTTGTAAGTATCAGAGTAACTGGAATGAGACTTTAAATGTGGCTAGAAATAGTTCAAATAACCCCATGTGGTGAATTTTAAGTAATTTGGTACACAATATTTAGACTTTTTTCCAAATTAACAATAAAATCCCAAAGACATGCGTTGAAACAACTTTGTGGTTAAAGTCCAATGCCTGGCAGACAGAGTAGTTAACTGCCACGCTTAGATTGATTCATACAACAGGTATAAACCATACATAAACGGTAACCAGACTAAATATATACGGGCATAAAACATACTACCCGAACCAACAATCGTAAAATCTCGGCCGCAATTATGGAAAATGACAGACGACATGAAATTAAAAAAATTCCAATTAATTGTTATTTAAGTGGGCGATTCAATCAATTATAGAGAGGTCAAATACACTATATTTGTAGCTTTATTAACGCCCTCAAACACAGTTTTAGCGCAGCATACGTATATTACGCTGTCGCATAATAATGTAGCAGAAATTTAAACAAAATCACGCCAAGCCTCTATAAAAATGATTCTAGAAATAGTTTTTTTGCCAAGTTATTGATATTTAACTGGGACATTCAATAAATTATTTAAATACACCATATTTGTAGCTTTATTAACAGCTGCAAATACAGTTTTAGCGCAGCATAGATATATTATGCTGTCGCATAATATAGCAGAAATGTAAACAAAATCAGCCAAGTCTCTATAGAAATGATTCTAAAATAGTTTCTTTTATCTTTAAACTTAAACATAAGACGCCATATAAGACCGAAACAGTCGTGGGATGTGTTTCAATGGTAATTCAACTAATTCTGTAATTAATTGTTACGTATACTTTGAATATAATATCCCGGGCATGAAGCCGATCTAAAGTATCACGCAAGTAAAACGTTAGTTGACATGTGCCTAGATAGCGCAGGGGGCATCGCGATTGCGTCCTAAGTAGAAGGTTACGCGATCGAATCCAGCTCGATGAATGTATGTTTTTTTAATGTTTTATTTTGACATTTGTAGAAACAATAGTGCACATATTTCATACGTTTTGAACAAGATCTCATTTTTGTTTAAAACCCTTAAATAAGTTTGCCACCTTTGAGTCTGAAATTATAATTTTGTTATTGTTGTAATTGTTATTGAAAAAACCGCTTTGATTAGGTTGACTAAAACGAATCATACTGGCGATTAATAAGGAAAAAATAACTGCTACGTTTATAATTTGGCAGATACTTTAGTTTTCTAAATATTAATTAAGTTTCCTTCTGGAAATCTTCTGTAAAACTTTAATGAAATTTGTAATACAAGTTTCTTCTAAAGAGACGTACATATATCTATAGATATAGCAAAATTTAGTTCTTTAGCTTGATAGACATTTTTTTCAAAATTCAAAATTATTGTCAAGAAAATCAATTAAAAAGGACATGTTATTTTAAAGACAAAAGAACAGCTAATGAAAAAGGTATTCTTTCTTCGAGTCGATAAACCAAACCGTTTACGCGCAAAATGGAATTTAACTTTGTGTTATCAGTCAAATCAGTTTTTCAAATGGAAGCAAAAAATCAAGTTAAGAAGTTACACAACAGCCTAATGAAGTCAAACCAACCTCATTGGCTAGAAAAGAGAATGTCTAGTTAAATAATTTATAATAGGATCTTTTTTCTCAGATTCCTCTTTGGCCAAATAATAACTTTATATTTAGATAAGAGGTACATATAGACTTTATCAGGAAATAAATGTGGCTGACAGGATTACCTATATTATGAATATTCAAAGTCTTGAAAATTTTTGTCCTTTGCATATGGCCATAATTTTATCACAAATAACTTGTAAAAAATGTTTTCTATTTAAAATGATTTTTGTAAAGTATTTTTTGAAATAATTGGAAGTTGTAGAAATATTCATCCCCACGCCTCTGTTAAGATGGCTGTCATGCATAGATTAACTAGGTCACAAAATGGTAATAATCAATGAAAGTATGCTTCACAGGAATTACTGAATACTCAATACCAGTCTTACAATCAAGCTCTCAATCCTATCAAAACGGGAACTGCATTTATTTACATATTAGCAGAGGTATGAGATCTTACGGAGTAAATATGTACTGTCAGTTCATAATAAAATCATTTACCTGTGAAATGTAAGTCCTGCTTCATCCTTGTCGGAATGACTTGGTCACTTAAAAGCACTACACTTAACCATTGTTTATATCTCAAAAAAAACAATGTTTTATTCAGATATAGTCCAAAACACACAAAGTACCAAATGAGCATTCTCTTTGTTTAGGACCAAAGTAAAGGGACATGTATCGTTAACATACGCGGCACTGGTCTGGTGGCCTAAGGTGATACAATCCAGTGCCAAACAAAAACTAGGCAAGATCCAAAGGATGGCTTGCCTAGGCATCACAGGGGCCATGTCTTCAACCCCAACAGCTGCCATGGAGGTGTTGCTGGATCTGCCCCCCCTACACTTAGTTATTATGGGGGAGGCCAGGCTAGGACTATACAGACTAGCCTGCAATGGTAGACTAAAGATCAACCCAGGCTTCAGGGGCCACTGCAAAATTCAGGAGATCGTGAAGGAGCCCATGCTTGAAATGAGGTCAGACTTTGCCAGCGTGCGAATGTGCAGGGAAAACAACTTTACAGTGGAAATCCCCGACCGCGAGGCATGGCGGGAGGAGACGCCGGGCATGCCACGGGGCGCGCTCGTCTGGTTCACGGACGGATCCGGCGGGGAGCGTGGAACGGGGGTAGGATGGAGGGTAAGTCATAGTATTTCCCTCGGAGCCTATGTTTCAGGCCGAGATGTACGCCATCCTGCACTGTGTGTGGGAGAACAAGAAGAGGGGCTACACCAACAAGCGGATGCTCATAGCCACAGACAGTCGGGCAGCCCTTAAGGCACTAAGTAGCCCACGGGTAAATTCCTGGCTGGTGAGTGAGTGCCGAGACGAGACGAGCGACCTGGCTGGGCAGAATGAGGTGACCCTCATCTGGGTGCCGGGTCACTCGGGGGGTCAAAGGCAATGAAGAAGTTGACAGTCTCGCGAAGAGAGGGTCAGCAGAACCATTTATGGGACCAGAACCGGCTCTGGGCGGACTGTCCAGGGCTCAGACATGGGAAGTGAATAATTGACGGACCCAGTTCAAAGAGAGCTGTGGAGCTGCTAAATCTTAGTAGAGGACAGCTCAGAAACACAACAGGTCTCTTGACGTGACACATGGCCGTCAAGAAACACCTGCATAAAATGGGGCGGTTCGAAGAGGACCTCGCATGCAGACTCTGCGGCGAGGGGGAGGAAACAGCTCAGCACATCTTGTGCGAGTGTAAAGCTCTGGACCGCAAAAGACAACTGATCTACGGTTAGTCTAGACCGGAGACAGAGCAATATAATACTTCACCCTACCAATCGCTGTGCAGGCTAGTTCAAGGCATAGTGATTTTGGAATGGGTGGAGTAAGACTAAGGGTATGCACAATCAACCAAAGGTTGCAGTGCTATCGGGGCGGCAAGGCCGCGGACGAGCCCTGGGGGACAAAAAGGGACATGTGCTAAAACCGACTTCACCTCGTGTGTACTCGCAACATACCCTGTTATGTGTCCTCCTATTCCATTGTCTAAGCAGATAACATCATTATTACATATTTGTGACTGAAAAATTGTCACTACTAATTACCAGTGTGATGCCTTCTGAGCTTTGAGTTTTCAACTATTCACTACCGAATGCTACTTTCATCCATCACACACTGAGGAGAAGAGCAACTTACCTTCACAAGAATTCTAAGAAAATTCGCCACAAAAACAAAAAAAACTTTTTAATTGGATTGGTTACCTATTAAAAAAAGCTCTAAATTTGGGCAAATCCTTTGAATTCATATTGTCTAAGGTTAACTTTTTATTTTACAATTTGAACTTTAAAACACTATTCGACATTGACATTGTTAACCCGACATTCTAGTGTCAGCTGTTGGTTACATAAATAACAATAGTGTTTCATTTAATCGTCTGCTTGAAGTTTTGTTCCACGTGTTTAATGGCTTTATAAAACCAATACTTTTTAAATAATCTGCAAACTTTTTGTATCCTCAGAATTATTAATGACAAAATAATTTGTAAAACTCAAACGATACGTACTGTATGTCCCACGTTCGTGCCATCAACGTTAATAATTCTGTTATGTTATTATTATACAGACAAAAATCTGTAAACGTGAGTTAGAAACACATTTTGTTAATTTTTTGTGATAATTTGACGAAATAGAAGTTAATCATTTTCAATTAAAGACGTAGAGGCATTCCTTCTGGATCCACAATAAGTTTTTATCTTCTTGGCAACCGGCTTAGCTTTTACGGCATCGTGGCAAAATAAAATTGAAAATATTTATGCGCCCCAATGACAGCTATACGGGGTGTTACAAATTAGATGCATTAGCAGTGGCAAAGTTGCGCATGTTAATGCTGAATCATTTGTTAAAAAGAAATTTAAAAAATTCCGATTACTTCCAAACACATCCGGAAAAAAACACGAAAAATCAATTCGTATTTGAACATGATATGCCCAGGAAACAAAGCAAGCCGTGTTATGTACGATATCATTTATTTTGCATATAGATAATACACTGTGGCGTACAAATAAGTTTTCGCTGGTGTATGCAAAAGACAAGTTTTAGTTGCAGATGTAATTCGTCATTGAACAAATGTCAAAAACCTTCTGGAACTGTGACCACCAATTTTGTTAAAATTTCAGCTTCTTCAGGAGGCTCCTACTTCACAAATACTTTTACTGGCTCTTGTTCGTACGACTTATGGTTTTGCATACTTCTCTTCACTTATAGTTTATTATTACGAAACCTATGAAAATTTGCTACTATAACGCTCTTGCTGCGTCGCGACTTTTTTATGTTTTATTTTTTAGTGAATTTTCTTTAAAAAAAATTAACTAATAAGGAGATCGCGACTTTTGAATTTTGAAAAAAATTCTTCAAATGAGCGCTATTTAGGACCCTTGGAACCCAAATCCGAGGTCGGTTTCAGATTTTATATGTCTCCCGGAAAATTTTGCGTTATTTTTTCGGAAAAATTTTATATATCCGGAAATAACAAAGTTAGGGCAACCATATTGGGTGCGAGGGTTTATATCATAAAAAGAAAACCATGCACCAAAATTTGAATCTCTACGTTAAAATAAAACAAAGTTATAAGCTTTTAAGTTTTTTTTCTTAAAACGTCAAAAAAGTCTCGATTCGAAACGTCAAAATTGACATGTTCTAGATAGAGTACCTAAATGAATACAGCTATGCAGCATAAATGTCGTAAGAAGTTAAAAAGCCTTAAGTTTCAGCTACAATCTTTATTGTTCTTTATTTTATTAAATTATTTGCAGAAAATTAATTTAAAATATACCCTTTATGTGATGCTTTGGTAGCAGTTTCAGTTATTTATTTAATTCTAATAACTAATCAGATTACGCTTATTATTTAGCGTTTTTTTTTTCAATTGGGCAAAGTAGAAGTTTTTTATGGAGAAACGGTGTTGGTAAGTAGTTTTTACTTTCTATGGGCTTCCGTAAGGTGAGTTTTTTACAGTTTGCATTTCTAGCTCCGTTGTAGCATATTTACCTTGCACAGAACCTCAAATGTACTTTAGGTCTCTTAACTGTTTTGTGGAGTTGAGGTCACAGCATTTGTCCGATGGTTAATGCATAAAGGGGTTCCTCTAAGCATGTTTCTGAATTTTTTTTCAAAAAACGAACAATGCGCTAATCTGCTAATTTACTTATAAATGTTATTAATAAAAAACATGCAAACAACACTCGTGCCTCGAATAAAGTTCTCTTCGTCATTTTAACTTTAAATGAAAATTCCTTCTCCCGTTTCGCATCCGTTCATCCGTTCAACACATTGGGCACAGAAAATATAGGAATTTACTTAAAATTGTTATTTATAATTGAAGGAAAATAAAACTTGTTTTAGGTATGCAACGAAAAATTCACACAAAATGGAATAATTTCTAGATTCTAAAACCTACTGCGATGCTATAATGAAACAACGTTAAATGAGACGAAAACCATTTCAGGTTAATGGATCGAAAAATGTTAAAACAGTAAAATAAGCTTTCGTAATCTAAAAAAAACAAACAAAAAAAAACAAGATTCTTATAAGGCGTAATACACTAATGCATATAGTCCACGGCAACAGTACATGTCATATTCAACTGACAAATTATTTTGATAAATGTCAGGTCCACTTTCAAAGTGACATGTAAATAAGTATTTTGTTTTCTGACATTTGTAATATAAATGTAGGCATGCTCTTCTTCTTACATTCATATTTATTTTTGGCCATCACAATTTTACTCATAGAGTTGGATAAAATTTTAGTGACTTTTGATTTTGAAAAAAATTCTTCAAATGAGCGCGAACTAGGCCCCATAGAACCCATATCCGAGTAAGTTTCAGTTTTTATCTGTTATAATATATACAAGGTGACGCATTTCTAGGGTAAAGCTCAATACATCCCTTATTATACAAGATATGAGAAAAAATTTTATATGTTAATTATACGATGTCTGGAGCTGCATCTTATAAAATTATTTTTACAATCACAGGTGGCCCATAAGTCGCTGGTGATGGAATTTTTTTCCGCATCGAACACGCCTTATTGCAATTTTTACATGTTCCATCGAAAGATAATGCTTGTTTGTAAGAAAATACATTCGGGACTCGGCAAATGCGTTATGGTAGCGATTTTTCATAAAATGTTTCTTTCGATAGCTTAATTTACTATTAACCTAAGGTTCGTTGGACAGGAAACCAGTTTTTTGAGCACATTTTAAGTTTATTTTCGGAAGATTTTTGTACATTTTCAAACAATAAAGTTATTTTGATGAAATATGGTACATTGTTTCTCCTATATAGTTTATACTGGTAACCAAATTTGATGCAAGCTTTCTTAATATATATATATATATATATATATATATATATATATATATATATATATATATATATATATATATATATATATCTCCTATTAAAAAACATTTTTATGAGAATTCACTACCATAACGCCCTTTTTTCCTTTCCAATTGTTTATGGTGGAAACGACGAACTGGCGTCTAGTGATTAATAGACAAGATACGAATTATCCACGAAAAGGTCATCTATTTGTACAGTGGAATCCGGGTTTAAGAGGAGTCAAGGGACCAGCCATGATATCTCGTAAAAACCGGATCTCGTTATACAAGGTACCTACCCGTCTGAAAACAGGGAAAACCGGGAAAAGTCAGGGAATTTGTAGAAAGAAAAATGTTGCCAGGGAAATCAGGAAAACATTGAGAAAAACAGTGAAAATTGACTGAGAGTCAGGGAATTTTTTTCCGCGTCAGGGAAAAATTATTTCTTTCCGTTTTATGATAAATAATTAAAACACAATGATAGGTGCATATTTTTATAAAGTAGCGTTTTCGTTTATCTGTAATGATATTGTATGTTTTATAAATGTAATTTTGGAGAAGTGTGTTTCCGCCATGAGGCGAAGACCTAGTGTATTCTGTAGTAGTGTGTCACACATTTTGGGGGTAGATTGTATAATATCAAATACAGGGAAATAGGGTTTGGGGGGTCAGAGAAATCAGGGAAAAGTCAGGGAAATTGATGTGCTATTTTTAGTGGAACCCTGTATAACAGAACCATAGAGTAAGTACAAAAAAACTATAGGTATGTACAATGTACAGATCTATATGTACATGTGCATATCAGAATACTTCCCTATGAATCTTTTCAACTGTAACTGTGTAGTTTGAATGAACAATTTTATTCACATAAGCAAAAATCACATCACTGTATATACTGTATGTACTGTACATTATTAATTAATCTAACTTCATACACATCATCCGTGATTTTCATTTGTATTGTCGGTTTTTGTCCTACTTTACCAACAAGTTTTCTATGGAAGTTAGTAAACTGACCTCATTCTCGAAGTTTGGGACCCTCTCTAAAAATATTCTAAGCTTCTCGGCGGAATCTATGGCATCTTGCAGTGAAACGTTGTGGCATGCGGGGCTTTCAGATTCGTTGTCCGAATCGGAATCTTCTATCACTTCTTGGGTGGTGTTCAAATTTGCAAAAAGTAGTCTGTGCTTTTCATTCATACTGTCGGTTTTTCTTTTTTTTTCAAAAAGTTTTCTATGGAAGTTAAGAAACTTCGCTTATTCCCGGAGTTTGAGGCCCTCTCTAAAAATATTCTAAGCGTCTCGCGGAATCTGTGACATCTTGCAGTTAAAACATTGGTGCATTCGGGGCTTTTAGATTGGTTGTCCGAATCGGAATCTTGTTGATCTTTTCTTGGGTAGTTTTCAAATTTGCAGCTTCAATTATCTCGGAATCTGTTGGAATACCTGAAGTTTCCACAGAATTATCTATGTTCGGGAAATCCATCGCGTCCAGCACTTGTGCCAATTTCATAACCCTCGCATATTCGCTCAGGGGCATGTCATCGTCTTTGTCGGCGATATATTCGTCAGCAATAACATCTTCCGAAAAGCTTAAATAAACTTTTTCATTTCTATGCTCAAAATGAAAACCAGCATGCCTGAAACAATTTGCATTTGTTTTTTGTGATACATTATTCCATGCACGATCAAGAAGACGAATAGCTTCGAGTACATTTACCGAAAATTGACGGCGATTCTTGTCCATGTTGTCAATTATTTTTGTGACGAGTTGCCTTCTGTAATTAAATTTCGCCGAGTCGGTAATTCCCTGATCTAAAGGCTGCAGTACAGATGTGGTATTAGGCGTCAGAAATACTAGTTCGATGTTCTTCAAACGCATCAATTGTGGATGGGAGTGGTTCTATTGTCTTTTAGAGGTGACTTCCACTCCTTCTGACTCAGCTTCTCATTGTGTGTTCACTTCACTGCGTAGTTTCCAAGGTGCCTTCTAATATGCTGACTCTTAAGTCTGCCTTCTTGGTTTATTACATTGTTGCATAGTGGCCTATTGTTGTTGGTCTATCTATCTCTCGGACATTGTGGACACAATACTACATTCTAAGTCCAACCTGACTCAAACGCGGCGCGATCGAAACCTGATTTAAACAGACAAACAGAAAGCCACACAAATGTACAGTGGCAACGAAATTCATTTCAAGTGGTAAGAGGAACCCTATCATTGCGTGGAAGAACCCATAAATATTTCCTCTTGTTCTGTGTAGAGTAAAATTTATTAACCATTAGTGTTAATTAAGAAACATGTGCATCTATTCCTAGTGTGCCCCAGCAAGGTCACGCCGTCTTGTTTGCTTTCGCACAGCCGTATATCCCAATAAAAATGCGAATGGGTCAGCGCAATAATTACCCCGCTAAAACTGAAATCGCCTAAAAAGCGGCCCCGTTAAATCGGAAACATTTTAGCATTGTATCTTACACAAGTCCATTCAAATCACCGAAATTTGCTCCTTAAATGAGAAGTTCGTTAAATCTGCAACTCGTAAAACCCGGATCCTACTGCACATAGTTTTATTTTAACCTGTTTACAATATAATACAACTGATGTAACACGAGGGCTAGAATATTAACTTTACGTTTTAAACACACACGCGTGCCACTCACCCATATATGCAGACTTAAGTCAGGTTCCTACACTCGCGAATTGCAATTATAGTTAAATAATATAATATTATTTAAAACGAACCAATAGAAATTAGTATCGCAATTGAATGTCCACAGAATAAATATATTATTAACACATTTTTGTCTTATAGATAGATTAGTATAGCAATTGAATGTCCACAGAATAAATATATTATTAACACATTTTTGTCTTATAGATAGATTAGTATAGCAATTGAATGTCCACAGAATAAATATATTATTAACACATTTTTGTCTTATAGATACATGTTTAGTGCAGTATCTGCAGTTTTCACTGTCCGCCTTACCCATCTTCCTAACCTTACTAAGGAGTGACCTGTGAAAAGTCCCGTTCCTATTCAGTTCAAGAAACAGACTTCTCTGTTTGTATGGTGGTGAATCGTTTTGCCTGCCTTAAGCCTGGCGTTTTCCTCCAGTTTGACAGCATTTGGTCTTCTCCCAAATATCAAGCTAAATTCTTACATGGGTTTTTGTTAGTCCACAATAGAGCTCTGGAAAATACAATGGTGTTGTTGCTGCCCTTTTTGCAAAGCTATCTGCTTCCTGATTTCCTTCAATGCCTTGATACCCTGGTACCCACATCGTAGTTACTGTGTTGTTTGTAGCCAGTTGCTTTAAGGATTTTGTAGTCCCAGGTCACTCTAGCCTAGGTTTTAAAAGATTTCAGAATCTTTAGTGTTGCCTGGCTGTATGCGAGGATGTAGATCTCTTCATTTCGTAGTATTCTCTCATGCACACAGAGTTTGTAACAAGCATTTATGCTTGGAATATGGTGGATGTTTTTCCTAGGGACTTAGCGAGTCTGAAGTCAGGTCCCCTTATTAGCAGTCTTGCTCTCTTCATTTGTTTAGACCCGCCTGCATATCATACAAATGAGTCGTTTCTCAGCCTCTCACTCTCTCTGTCATATGCCTGATAGTCACCTTCTTCAAATAGAACTATGAAGTCCAGTTTAGCTGGCATTTGATCTGTTGGTTTGACGGGTGATTCCACTGGAATAATTTCCAGGATCTTCAAGTGGCCAACCACGTCTCCTGTTTTAAATTTGTCTGCTTGACTTAGTCTTGATGCACTTAGTGCTGCTTCCCCTTCACGCATATCTGCGGTGAAGTACGACTCAGCATTGCCTCTATTGCAGCTGTAGGGTATGGTGCCACAGCTCCCGTTACTTCAAGACAGACCAGCCTCTGCAATTTTTGTTTGCTTTGTGTTGAGACTTATGCCGTTTTTGGCCACCGAACAATGGACGGATATGTGACCATGGGTTTAACCACAGTTTGGTACAACCATCCTGCGACTCAGCTCCCATGCCTTTCCTACAAGGCTACGGCAACTCCAGGTTCCCATTTTGGCTCTCGAAAGAGTTTTTCCAATTACATGTTCCAGTTCAGTTTTTGGTCTAAGAAGACCTCTAAATATTTAACTTTATTGGAAAATTGTATTTGTGTTCCATTCAGAATGGGAGCTTTTAAATTTAGTTTCCTTCCGTGAAAGGGACATGAACTGTTTTATGAGGATTGAGATTAAGCGCGCACCCTCCCCCCCCCCTCCCCCCCACATCACTTCCTTACTATATTACTATATTTAGGGCTGTTTGCACTAGGCTGGACATTCCAGCATCATGCTTGCCATTTACTGCTATGACAATATCACCTTCGTATCCTTGAACTATAAATCCTGCTCTGCTCAATGTAGTCATAAGTTTGTCAACAACGAGCGTCCAGAGCAAAGGTGATAACACTCCCCCTAGAGGACAACCTTTTGCGTTGCTGTTGCGTTGGTTTTATTTGTAGTAACTGCGATAACACGGCTTCTTAGCATTGGCTCAACCCATCTTACAATGGGGAATTCCACTATGTTCATCTACTTTTAATCAATAGCTAGGTGTTCAGTTCGCCTCGTCTTTCTACTTCACTTACTCCGAAAACGTCCCATTTTATATGTTCCAACTCGCCTTCTAGTTCCATTAATCTTTCATCTGTTGACAGTGATCGGGTATTGTAGGTTGCAATATGCAGTATTGCGAACAGCTCATAGACCTTAAATCTGGGCACATGCTCTATAACGTGGGTGAAGAAGAGAGCTCCTGGGGAGGAAGAGGATTTCTCATACACAAGCGACACAAATCAAGCATCGTGTCACTAAATAAAATATCAACACGAGTTATCTCTTTGATTCTAAAACTCAATACCAGATACAATATTAAGCTCATACAAGTATACGCGCCTACAACGGATCATGACGATGAGGAGATAGACCTGTTCTATGAGGACATTAACACTGCTCTAAACGAACACCCAGAGCACTTTACTCCAATATGCGGTGATTTCAATGCCAAAATAGGCAGAAAAATAAATCAAAGTGAAGAAGCACTTGGAGACTTTGGCTTAGAAGGTAGAAATGATCGGGTAGGAACGCTGCTCAGCTTTCTACTACAAAACAATCTGTTTCAGATGGGTAGCGTTTTCTACAAAAAACCAAATAGAAGATGGACGTGGAAAAGGCCCGATGGGAAAACAAGAAACGAAATAGACTTTATCATCACAGATAAAAAACACATAGTAAAAGACGTGACTGTCCTAAATATGTTTGCTACTGGGAGCGACCATAGGCTTGTTCGAGCAAAAGTAGCTATTGAAACTGGCAAAGAAAGACAAAAACTTATCAAAAAAAGCAATGAATCAAATTGGCTAAGAAATCCAGCTGATGTAAATAGCTTTGAACAATGGATCACTACTAAGTTAGCCAAGGCTGAAATAGAACACGCCATTGGTAACGACACCAACAAACTGAATAATATCATCACGACCACAATAACTGAGGTCCAAAGTCGACACTGCTCAACAAATCAAAAGGAAGAAAAACTAAGCAAGGAGACTAAACTGCTCATAGGAAAAAGAAGGGATATGAGGTCCAAAAACTATACATCTGAAGGAGAATTAAGAGAAATAAATAAACAAATTTCAAAAGGCATCCGACGCAACGTAAGAGCTTTTAGACACAACCAAATCAAAGATACCATAGAGAACAACAAAGGTATGAAAGTTCTACGTAGAAAGCTTGACAATGGAAAGAGACAAATAATAAAACTTAAAAATGCACAAGGGTACACATCGACGAACAGGAAAGATATTCTAAATATAGTGGATGAGTTTTATGGAATGCTATATAAAAGCCAAAGTGATATAAATCTACATCCAGAATCTGACATACTAACCCGTAAAAAAGGCGTGGTTAACCAAGACTCGGAAATACTGATGGAAATATCACTATATGAGATTAAACTAGCCCTAAAAAAACATGAAAAATCAAAAATCGCCCGGAGAAGACTGCGTGGTTTCCGATGCGATAAAGATTGGTGGTCCTTGCTTGCTCCAAAAAATCAAATCTCTTTTCAACCTTTGTCTCTTCAATAGTACGATACCAGAAAAGTGGCACAACACCATCGTAATACTGATCCACAAGAAAGGAGACATCTCGAACCTAGAAAATTACAGGCCGATTAGTCTACTTAGCCACCTCTACAAATTATTTACGAGAATAATTACCACACGACTTGAAAAGAAGTTAGACTTTATCCAGCCAGTAGAACAGGCCGGTTTTCTAAGTGGGTTTGGAACCAATGATCATCTTCAAAGCGTTAAAACAGTGATTGAAAATACCATCGAATATGGCAGACCACTTGTCCTTGCTTTTGTGGAATTCCATAAGGCTTTTGACACCGTGGAGCTGGATGCAGTGTTGCAGTCCCTGGAAGCATGCCGTATTGACTATCGCTACACCAAACTAATCTACAATATATATATATATATATATATATATATATATATATATATATATATATATATATATATATATATATATATATATATATATATATATATATATATATATATATATATAAATGCCACTCTTGTGGTAAATTTACATGAAAATACGAATCCTATAAAAATTGGGAGAGGAGTACGCCAGGGAGATACGATGTCTCCAAAACTGTTTATCACCGTCCTGGAGTATGTGTTCAAGAAGCTAGATTGGGACCAAAAAGGTGTAAGAATAGACGGCCAAAGTCTGTTAAACTTACGGTTTGCCGACGACATTGTCTTACTAGCTGACAACTTGGAAGACATTAGAGTGATGCTACAGGAACTTCAGGAGGCCTGTGCAACAGTAGGTCTAAAAATGAACATCGGAAAAACAAAATTTATGACAAACCTCGTCCCTAGTAACAACCTAATTATTGAAAACTCTGAGGTGGAATGGGTAGACAAATACACATATTTGGGCCACGAGATAAGCATATCCAAAACCAACCAAACATGCGAGATAAACAGAAGAGTTATACTCTCCTGGGCGGCTTACGGCAAACTTAGAGATGTTTTCAGAAGCGACCTTCCGATATGCTTGAAAAGAAAAGTTTTCAACCAATGTGTTCTACCGGTTATGACCTACAGCGCCGAAACACTAACCCTTACCAACGCTTCTGCTAAGAAACTGAAAGTAACACAGCGCAAAATGGAGAAGTCGATGCTTGGCGTTTCGTTACGTGACCACATTAGAAATGAAGAATTACGCAGAAGAACAGGAGTGACTGATGTGGTCGTACATGTGGCAAAAATCAAGTGGAAGTCGACGGGACATGTGGCTCGCATGCAAGATAACAGGTGGTCAAAACGATTACTTGAATGGAGATCCAGATCCGATAAAAGCAGCAGAGGAAGACCACCAACTCGCTGGACAGACGACATTACAAAAATTACAAAAAACTGGATTCGTAGCAGTGGACGCAGAGGGCTGATTGATGATGATGATAGGTGTTGAGTTCATAGGATGTTTATATAATTTTCTAGGGTTGCGATTGGGAGGTTTCGTTGCGGAGAATATTTAGTGCATAAAAATATCATATGATCATATGTAAGTCAGTAGCCTTACTTTCTTACTTTTCCACCGCCTCCGTACGCATTAGCTTGTGTACATTCGGTTTCCTCTTTGTATTTCCTCTTTGTATTTCCTCCATTCTTTGTTTATGCATCGCATTTTGCTACTATTAAATTATGAGCACTATTTGTATCCACCCAGGATATGTATAGCTGGATTTAAACAAATTCCACAACAAAGCCAGATTGCGAAGGTCGCACTATCGATATCACTATATAGAAAAATTTTCTGAAGATTATTTGTCAAGGAAAAACTTTTGATTCTAGATGGTCTGCACTGTGTATTTATTATTATAACAATATTTGGCTGAATTAAAATTGCCCCGATGCGAAAACTGTGTTGTTATTAATTAAATGTATGCAACACTTTTCACAAGTAGTCTAAGCGTTAGTTACATATCTTTCAACCTTGCATTATTTTCTACAGAGTTTCGTAATATTTGATTATAACAATTTCGATAATGGACTTTTAAATAGAAGCACTTGAGCAATCATTTCACAGTAATAATGATATTTATTACATGAAATCAGTTCATAAATTGTTTTCTCGGCTACTGGCAAATTTTCGAAAAAATATTGCATAACTGTTAAAAATTTAACTGCGGAAATCTATAGACTCTGGAAAATAAATGTTGGACTGTAAAGGAAAACTGCATACAAAAATTTAGTATGTGGAGAAAGGTAATGACCGCAGAAAAGCTTACAGTAAATGCAAACAAATTAAAACTATTACACAGAAATGTAGAAACGCAAAAGAATCCGTGTTAGGAATGAAGTCGCAAATTTTTCACGTTTTTTTTTACAAAAGTTTCAATGTATGTAATCTCTTTTTAGGTTGACACCGTTTCCCCAAGGTTTCTGCCATTTATTTAACCCATCAAAAAATACGTTCTGTCTAACTCTTCAAAATACGCTTCTGCCTCGGCGATAACCCCCTCGTTTAAGTTGATTTTTTCCCCGAGCCCCGTTTTCATGTTGTGGAACAGGAAGAAGTTTCAGGGAGCTAGGTCGGGCGAGTACGGTGGGTGCGACAGCAATTCGCAGCGCAGTTCCTGCAATTTGGCCGCGACAATTCCGGATTAATGTGCTGGTGCATTATCGTGGTGAAACAGCACTTGGCCAAATGGGGGGTGTGTCCTTCAATTTCTTATAGAATTGATCCAATAATTCACCGTAGTACTGCTCCGTGATCGTTCTTCCTTTCTGCAAAAAGTCCATGAGGATTATTCCCTTCGAATTCCAAAAACCGCGGACATGACCTTTCCAGACGATGGGACCGTCTTTACCTTCTTCTGAGCAGATTTACACGCACAAACTCCTGCGAATTTCGGTTAAAGAGGTCCAAACACTACTTCGACATCAACAGCCATATCCGCTTCTTGTCCACCGTGAATAAGCGTGGCACCCATCGGGCCGACATCTTTCTCATACACTTATCAAGTGAAATATTGATTGCCGTTCCGTACCACACGCCTACGGCCTCTGCTAATTTGTGCACTTCAGTTCGGCGATCAGCGAGAATCATGTAGTGGACTTTTTGAAGCATATCCTCGGCAACCACATGTCTGCCCGACGACCTCACCGTTCCTCATCAAAAACAGATGTAAGACCATGTTTAAATTCGTTCGACCAATATCTCACAGTTGTCATAGATAGTGAAGCGCCCCCATAGCCTCTTCCAACTTCAGTTTCATTTCTTGGCATATTTTTTTAGTGAATTTTTATTAAAAAAATTCACTAATAGAGAGGTATCGATGGTGAGACTTTGCAACAATTCTTTCAAATGAGCGCGAATTAGGACCCTTAGAACCCATATCCGGGGTCAGTTTGAATTTTTATATGTTATATATATATATATATATATATATATATATATATATATATATATATATATATATATATATATATATATATATATGTATCCGTCTGATAACTCAAAAAATAATTAACCGATTTCGATGAAACTCGGCAAGTGCCTTTCTTTTATTAATGGCTTGGATGAGTTCGTTGGCCAGGAAAATCGGACGGGGTTTTCCGGGAAAATTTTGAGTTTTCTCTCAAAAAAAATTTTTTTCCCGAAAATTTCGATAAAATTTGGTCTACATATTGCTTTGGGAAAGACCTAACTATGTTCCAAAATTCAGCTTTCTAGGGTTACAGAAAATTGAGCTATTCAAATTTGAAACATTTATGTTTAAATCATAGGTCAAGTATGTGGTTGCTGTTGGTTAGTCAATGACAGCTTCTCTTATTGTCATTGACTCATGAAATTCATTTTTAAGTTTCAGAGAAATGTCAATAATACTGAATTCACTGATTGTTAATCATTGGAAGCATTTACGATTATATATAACCCTATTGTAATTTATTATCATTTATCACCTCTGTAGTATAATTATTTTTTTCCTTACAACTCGCAGCGTTTTTAGTCAATTGTTGTTATTAATAGTCAATAGTTTCTTCCCGAATACACACGGCTTCCACTGACTTCTGCTTCTGCCGCTGTTACAGCCAGTGTTTTTTGACCACGTGGCTGGGGGACTGACCGAATTCATTCCCAGTTGCTGTTGATTTACTCATATTCTCTTAATATGTTTGAAGATGTGGTGTCTACTTCATTCCAAGTCACTATTAACCGACTATTTATGAAATCAAATAAATAAATTAAATCGATTGTCATAAAATATGTAGTGTATTAAGACTAAGAGAAAAAGAAATAAAACATATATGCACATTTTGATTATATTTTAGGGTGCTTGAGAGAGGTCTTGTCACAGCATATTATCTTATTGAAGTTCATTTGTAAATAGGTTTAATTTTTATATATATATATATATATATATATATATATATATATATATATATATATATATATTGTAAGGGTGACGTTTTCTTTTTCTATATATATTGAATAATAGTGAACGCAACCCTTCGATGACACAAGGTTACAACCCTCTTAGTAAACAATATAAGTAACCTATTATAATAATAACAATCGACTAACGGTCAGATAATATAATTACATAGCTCAACAATCAATCACCAGTCGATATATTACTTAGCAGTTGTGTTATCTACTTAAGAGTAATCATGCAAAAGGCAAAAGGTTTATTACTTGTCAGAATGATGGCGAAGCCTTAATGTACGGGCGTAATGAGTCGGGCGAGCGGGTGCCAAATGTGTCCAGTAACAATATCACTAACCTGTAATTAAAAATAAACCTGAACACACCATTGTTCATCTAAAGCACAACCTAACATATATACGAGGGGCATTCAACTATTAGTTCATTAATCAATTACCAATTACACGCTCCACTGAGCGACTCAACATCAATGACTATTTATACTCAAAGCCCCTTTGAGCAAGCTAACTTTAAGAGCAGTTTGGACATAACTCTCCACTGAGCAACTTCAACATAAACAGCAGTTCCTACTCAATGCTCCACTGAGCAACATTATAAACTCTTAACAACGCACATCTGTGCCTCAGAACTGCTTCTCAACAATGTCTCTAAGTGCTCAAATCATAGCTTCTCAAACAATAATTACTCAGACAAGAATTACTTAAACAATATTTACTCATATAATAGTTTCTCAGACAATATCTAAACAATAGTCAGTCAGACAGTAATCTAAACAATAGTTACTCAGGTAATATTTAGACAATAGTTACTAAGATAATAATTAGACAATAGTTACTAAGATAATAATTAGACAATAGTTCAACCTGTGTGTTTAGTTGGGTGCTGTCCCCGGCACTGGGTCCGCGCCGGCTTCCAGGAGTGCAATGAGGCAGCAATTGCCTCACCTAGAGTGCTCGCCTACAGCCAGAGTCAAATACTGAGAGGTGCAATAGGCACAAAGGGCCCGGCCAAACAATGTGCCCCTCCCCAATATCCACTCCTACACTGGTTCTGACTGTGCAATGAGACAACGATGCCTCGGTCTAGCCACCAGATCGGTTCTCAAACGCAACCACTGAGTTGCCTCCGTGAATACTGAGAACTGCAATGGACACAACGTTGAAGCTACGCTATATCCCTCTCCAATATCCACGCCTACACTGGTCCTGGCTGTGCAATGAGGCAACAACCTCAGCCTAGCTACCATTTCGGCAAATACAACGCCTACACTGATCCTGACTGTGCAATGAGGAAACGACCTCAGTCTAGCTACCATTTCGGCTATCAATGCAACAACCGTGGTGCTGTTACGTAACCTGGGTCTAAGCCCAACGCCCACCAGCATGATACCCTACTGGGTGAACAAACAGCGAAAGTGTCCCGCACACCTTTCAAACTATCATCACTTTACTTACAAACAGACTTTACTTTATTTGCTTACTGCAAACTGACATACTCAACAATTTATTAACTTATTAATATTGGCCTAACCTCGTATAAATAACAAACTCAATTTCAGCTTAGCTAATTATCAAATTACTTCATAAAGCCCTTTTATTTGAATAAGATAATTTCTTCTCAATTTATAACTCATCTTCGTATAAATAATAAACTGACTTTGAACTCTAGCTACAATTTATTTTCATATAAACTAGTTATTAAAATGAATTTGCTAAAACCACCCTGAATCATATACCTATTGAAATTGCTCCTCAATGTATAACTCAAACAAATAAGAACAGGTAAAATAAACAAACAACGAGACATGTCCAATGAGCATTCACTCACCTGAATAAATGTATATATAACGTGCACTGTAAATTTCACTAATATCGAGCATATTTTAATGCAGCTCGGGTCATGGTTCACATACAAATGTGGAGGTATGCTTTACTTCAAACTAGTCCTCAACTTTACAGATAAAGACGGTGTGAGGCCCTTGAATCTAAGAGATATAGTATTAAGACGCTATCTGAACTACATTGCAACCCCACAGCATGTGTTTCGTTTCGTAAACAATTTTTAAGCGCGTCTGGCTCAACTAACACTTTAGTTTTAATGTGACCACATGTAAAACTTTACGTGAAACTTGTTCACATATTGCCGTGTCTATTTAATACCAACAGAGAATTTTCATAATAAAATAGCCTTATGAGCAGGGTGAGAAAATACATTCCTTACAATATATATATATATATATATATATATATATATATATATATATATATATATATATATATATATATATATATATATGATAACTCAAAAAATAATTAACCGATTTCGATGAAACTTGGCAAGTGCCTTTCTTTTATTAATGGCTTGGATGAGTTCGTTATCCAGAAAAATCAGACGGGGTTTTCCGGAAAAATTTTGAGTTTTCTTTCGAAAAAAATTTTTCTCCGAAAGTAACAAAGCTGTTTTAATGAAATTTACTATATATGTTGCCTCAACCTTACTACGTACCAAAATTCAACTTTCTAAGTTTAGAGAAAATTGAGTTATTCAAATTTTAAGTTTTCTTTCGAAAAAAATTTTTCTCCAAAAATTATAAAGTTATTTGAATGAAATTTTGTGGATATCTTGCCTTAGGAAAGACCTTAATACGTATTAAAATTAAACTCTCTAAGTATATAGAAAATTTAGTTATTTAAATTTGAAGCATTTAATAAAAATTCACTACCATAACGCACTTGCTGCGTCCAGAGTTTTTTTTCATTTTATCAAGAAACACGCAACACGTGTGATACAACTGGCTGCCAACAATAAACTAACCAATGAATCAGTCTAAAATTTAGTACGGGATCGTCAACTTCCTTCAGCAACGCCACCTGTCTTCAGACACGGTTACTTATTTTTCAACCCTCGCAAAGAAATAGTGCAGAATCGAAAATTACATGAAGAGACGAAGGTCAGATAAAACTTTAGCAGCAGAAATGGGAAGAATACAATATTATAAACCAGGAAGAAAAAGTATAGTCATAAGGACAACGATGAAGAGTTATTGCTAAAAAATACGACATAGCTAAATACTAGAAAACCTATCGAGAAGACATCACACAGAGGAAATTACTTGCGAAGAAGAGTATATAGATGAGAAAGAGAAGGTAAGATAAACCCAAAAGATCTGAACTTGCTCATTTTAGGAGAAAAGTTTTAGACAGCTCTGAAATAGTTTACACAAGAATAAATTCCTGGTTTAGACGAAACGTCCTCTGAACCTTTGATATATTCTGGTGAAAAATGAACTGGTGTAACTGCTTTTCTAAATTAAAAAGCTGTTCGTTTCATGCATTTTGATCATCACAAGAGACACAAACCGGTGTTTTATTGGAGCTCCACGATGTACCATCATCCATAATTGCCAAAACGCATCTGAAACAAATTTTGAATAAATGCAGTCAGGCTTGAAAGTACTCAGTGAGTGGAAATACAAGTAGTGACATCTCTGTGTGTGTAGTAGGAACTAGGGTCACACAATACCGCTCGTTTTGGCGATCATAAATATGGCACGCTAATGAGATCGAAAACAGCGAAACCGGTAAGGGTCTCTTATAGTCTAAGAGCCAGAGGTGAAAAATTATCTGAATTTACAAAAACTGATTTTTTGATAGTTAATTAGGTACGCTGTGCACGTACACATATTCTGGTCAGTCAAGCGAATCTTAGAACAGGTGCCACAGGTGCGCCAACAAAGATGTCGTTTTTCCCGGGGTAATAAAATGAATTTACAAAAGCTGATAATTGTTATACAGATTCTATATTGTATAACAATAAAAGTTATGTCAGTCAGTCAGCTGCATACGGGAACAGAGCTGGTCAGTCAGTTAGAATTTTCCGTATGAAAAATAAATAATGTGCAATTTATTTACAAAGCTTGAAATTTTTTTGTGGGTATATATTGATCTATTAAACGTTAAAAAAATAGTCAGTCAACTTTTTTGTAGAACAACGCTCGCCAGTCAGCGAAAAAATATATAAAAATTTCGTGCGTGTCGGCGGTGTGAGACTCAGTTAATGCAACACTTTTTAAGAGCCGCTTACATCGCCAACATTTGGCGTAATGTGCATTACAAAATAATAACAAAACTATCATCAATGGATCACGACTGAAAGAGTAGTGACAATGTTTATGAATTTCATTGGTTTGAACGTGATCAGTTACCTCAGCTAATAAACGACGTCGTCATTCAACCCCCACAGGAAAATTTAGGTTTGTAAATAATAATATTGCTAAATTGAATTAAACGATTGAAATTACATAATTTCACTTATTTTTTAGATAATCAATCAGGATCTCAATCAGAAATATCAGAGTTAGATATTTCAGATCGCGAAAGTGAAACTCGTGAATTCGAAGATTCAGAGGAAGAATTGGATTTTGAATGTGATTGAATTATTTTTTTAAATTTATACATATATTCTTTATATAGAATAATCATCAACTATACGTTTGTTTTAATAGTTAATTTTTTAACTTTTTTTTTCATAATGTTATCCCGTTACACTTTATTAATAAATAAATTGTCTGTTAATATAATTTATATACATATATATATATATATATATATATATATATATATATATATATATATATATATATATATATATATATATATATATATATATATATTCATATATTCATATATTATTCATATATTATCAATAAAATACCAATTAATAACTTACAATTACAAATTATAATTTCACATAGTTTTCTGATATTTTAAATAATAATAATGGGAAGAGCGAGCAAGCCGCCTGTAACTCCGCCGGCACGAACGAGACTTTTATATCTTTTTTCGCTGACTGATGGGCATTGTTCTACAAAACAGTTGACTGAATATTTTTTTATGTTTAATAGATCAATATATACCCGCAAATTTTTTTCCAAGTTTTGTAAATAAATTGGACGGACGCCCTCCTGGCGCAGGTGGATAGGTGCCAGCCTGCTAAGCAAGAGGTCCCGGGTTTGATTCCCGGGCGAGCCAAGTTGACTCTGTCTGGAAAATTTTAAAAAAAAATAGAATGATGGGAAAGAATGTGCTAATGGCCTGAGATGCCGCAGCCAATAATATTAAATTAAAAAATAAAAAAATTGGACATTATTTATTTTTCATATACACATTCGAACTGACTGACCAGCTATGTTCCCGTATGCAGCTGACTCACTAACATAACTTTGATTGTTATACAATATAGAATCTGTATAACAATTATCAGCTTTTGTAAATTCATTTTATTACCCCTGGTAAAAACGACATTTTTGTTGGCGCACCTGTGGCACCTGTTCTAATATTTGCTTGGCTGACCAGAATATGTGTACGTGCACAGCGTACCTAATTAACTATAAAAAAATCAGCTTTTGTAAATTCAGATAATTTTTTCACCTCCGGCTCTCCGTCTATTAGGATGGCCGTAGTGTGTCTAACAAACTTTTAAATTACCCACCCTCCTTTAAAATCGGACCAAGCAGTACTATGGCCAATGATATAACAGTCGCATATTTATTCTACACAGCCTGTGCGGTTAGCAGAGTTCAAAGTTGTTCCTAGCTGTTCATTTTATAATTCAGACTCATACTTCGCATGTATCTAACAAAAAAGATGTATCATAGGCTATGTATTAGAAATTATTTTATAATAACAGTAATATAGCTTTTAATTGTAAAATTGTGCCATTAAGCAGGAAAATGTGTTTTAGTTAGCTGTGCCACTAATCAGTTAATCCAAGGCCAGATAGATTAGAATCATATAAATTTTTATTGATAAAAATCAATGATTGGTACTTGAGCGATTCTTCTATACATAGTGACCGTTATATCATTGCTGATTGCCTCCTTATTATTTATTACTAATGGTGGATGTAGGAATTAATGCCAGATATAAAAAGCTCACAGCGACAGCCCACTGCTGTAACGTGCGACAGCAAGAAAACTAAAAAAGTTCCGGACGCAGCAAGTGCGTTATGTTAGTGAATTTTCATTAAATGTTTCAAATTTGAATAACTGATTTTTTTACAAACTTCGAAAGCTGAATTTTGGTACTTAATAAGGTCTTTTTCAAGGCAACATATCCAGCAAATTTCATTAAAATAGCTTTGTAATTTTCGGAGAAAAAAATTTTTTGCGAAAGAAAACTCAAAATTTTTCCGGAAAGCCATGTCCGATTTTCCTGGCTAACGAACTCATCCAAGCCATTAATAGAAGAAAAGCACTTACCAAGTTTCATTCAAATCAGTTAATTATTTTTTGAGTTATCGGTTGGATACCTCTCTATTAGTGAATTTTTTAAAATAAAAATTCACCAAAATGAGCAGCGTGCGAATCATGATAATATACAGTTTTTCCATTTGACCGACGGTCTGTTAGAAATTTTCGCGGTGCACTTTTCTGTAGCCGATTTTGATAAAATTTGGCATGTACCTTCCTTTTCTAAGTGGCTTGGATGAGTTCGTTATCCAGGAAAATCGAGCCAGATTTTCCGGGGGGATTTCTGGGTTTTCTTTCGGAAACAATTTTCATCTGTAAAAATCAAAAAGTTATGGAAACCAAGTTTGATACATAAGTTTCTTACATTAAAAGGAAACTATATACCAAAATTTAGATTTCTATGTTACAGGAAAAACAGTTATAAACATATTTGATGCCAGATCATTTCTATGAAAATTCACTACCATGACGCACTTGCTGCGTCCAGACTTTTTTTATTGTCGTTTTAGAACATCCTGTATAAAAGTGACAGCTCACTGCTGGAATGTGCGAGGTAACACATTGGTTCAAGTTTTATTCGTCTTGGAAAAAATAAAAATGGATTTTATGTCAATTAGATTTCTTAAACTGACAATTGTTCATCATGTCAGAAGTCACAAAAAATGGAGTATAGAGCTGTTATAAAATTCCTTACTCGAGAAGGTCTTCCAACTCAAAGCATCAAAGATCGGCTGGATAGTTTTATTCTGTAGTAAAAGATTGGTGAAAACGGTTTCGAATGGGGCAGGAATTCTTGGAAGGCGGAGCAGGAGCAGGAAGGACGGTGGAAGTGGTGACGGACAAGATTGACCTTGTTAATGATCTCGTATTAAGCGATCGACGCTTGAAAGTGAAAGAGTTATCAAATATGCAGGGGCTTTTAGATACAAGCGTTCGCCGAATCCTCCACGAACAATTAGGCATGAAAAAGTGGTGGTAGTGGTGGGTCCCCAAACATCTTTCAGCAGTTCAGCACCAGCGCCGTGTTAAATATGCCTGAGTCTTTTTGGACCTCTGTGGCGAAAACCCTGTGGACGTGGTGAAGAGAATTGTCACAGGGGATAAAACTATGGTTCTCTATGATTCTTTGTACAAAAGGGAGTTGATGGAATGGAGGCGTAAAGGAGAAGCACTCCAAGAATGTTCAAGGTCTGTCAGTCGACAAAAAAAGTGAACGATGCGATTTTTTGGGATTGTGAGCGTATTCTTCTCATAGACTTTAAAGAACGCAACACCACACTTATTATGATTCTTTGTGCAAAAGGGAGTTGATGGAATGGAGGCGTAAAGGAGAAGCACTGCCAAGAAAGTTCAAGGTCTGTCAGTCGACAAAAAAAGTGAACGATGCGATTTTTTGGGATTGTGAGCGTATTCTTCTCATAGACTTTAAAGAACGCAACACCACACTTATTATGGTGCTTTGTTCAAAAGGGAGTTGATGGAATGGAGGCGTAAAGGAGAAGCACTGCCAAGAAAGTTCAAGGTCTGTCAGTCGACAAAAAAAGTGAACGATGCGATTTTTTGGGATTGTGAGCGTATTCTTCTCATAGACTTTAAAGAACGCAACACCACACTTATTATGATGCTTTGTCCAAAAGGGAGTTGATGGAATGGAGGCGTAAAGGAGAAGCACTGCCAAGAAAGTTCAAGGTCTGTCAGCCGACAAAAAAAGTGAACGCGGCGATTTTTTGCGAGTGTCAGCGTATTCTTCTCATAGACTTTAAAGAACGCAACACCACACTTATTATGATGCTTTGTTCAAAAGGGAGTTGATGGAATGGAGGCGTAAAGGAGAAGCACTGCCAAGAAAGTTTAAGGTCTGTCAGTAGACAAAAAAAGTGAACGATGCGATTTTTTGGGATTGTGAGCGTATTCTTCTCATAGACTTTAAAGAACGCAACACCACACTTATTATGATGCTTTGTCCAAAAGGGAGTTGATGGAATGGAGGCGTAAAGGAGAAGCACTGCCAAGAAAGTTCAAGGTCTGTCAGCCGACAAAAAAAGTGAACGCGGCGATTTTTTGCGAGTGTCAGCGTATTCTTCTCATAGACTTTAAAGAACGCAACACCACACTTATTATGATGCTTTGTTCAAAAGGGAGTTGATGGAATGGAGGCGTAAAGGAGAAGCACTGCCAAGAAAGTTCAAGGTCTGTCAGCCGACAAAAAAGTGAACGCGACGATTTTTTGGGAGTGTCGGCGTATTCTTCTCATAGACTTTAAAGAACGCAACACCACACTTATTATGATGCTTTGTTCAAAAGGGAGTTGATGGAATGGAGGCGTAAAGGAGAAGCACTGCCAAGAAAGTTTAAGGTCTGTCAGTAGACAAAAAAAGTGAACGATGCGATTTTTTGGGATTGTGAGCGTATTCTTCTCATGGACTTTAAAGAGCGCAACACCATACTTATTATGATTCTTTGTGCAAAAGGGAGTTGATGGAATGGAGACGTAAAGGAGAAGCACTGCCAAGAAAGTTCAAGGTCTGTCAGTCGACGAAAAAAGTGAACACGGCGATTTTTTGGGAGTGTCAGCGTATTCTTCTCTAGACTTTAAAGAACGCAACACCACACCTAATAGGGCATATTATTATGCAACACGACAAATTACGACAAAATATTTGGGAGAAAAGACGTGGGAGACTGACCAGAGGCATGGCTTTGCTCCATGCGCACGCGTGCACACTGCTGGAATTGTACAAGCCGCAATTCGTGACTGGTTTCGAATGTATGGTTTCACATTTGGAGGACAAACCGAAAGAACATTTTTTAGGGGTATCGAATTGTTGCTGAAACGATCTAATAAGTGCATTGATGTTCAGGGGGACTATATTGAAAAATAAAATGTAATTGTGAGTCCGCCGTTTCTTTCATAAGTCGGACCGGGAAATTTTGGTGCTTACCTCGTATGAGATGAACTTCTTTTTTAAATGAACCGTGTGCTAATCGGCATAAGTTATTTTCCATGTGATCGAAGGCATTCAAGAAAATTTTCCGGACACTTAATTTGATTTCGACTATATGATAATTAAATGCTATAAAATAGACATTTTGATGAGCCAGCCTCTATTAATTATTCAGTAACACCCTAGTTGTGTAATTTTGCTCGTATTTTTAGATGCTACCAAAGAATTATTTGTAGAGAGACATTTTTGTCACTAAACTGACGCTTGTTTTTTGGTCACTCTCCAACATGATTAAATAAGTTTATATTTTAGAACGACGTATATTTTTGTGTATCAAACGCACCGTTTATGAAGATATAACAATAATGAATGATTCTGTCACAATAGAACCATTTCCTTCTGTTCGTAATTTGGAATAGCAAAGAAGTGCGTCTTGGGTTCTCTGCCAGAGTTGAGAACCTGTCACCCCCTTAGCCCGTATGCTAGTCGGGTGCTTATAATTCTTTCTCTGTTTGCTGACCAAGTTGTGCTGCATTTTTTTTTATACGGAAGTGAGGAATCTCTTAACAGACACGCTTAATCACACATCGTAGTGTTTGGGAATTTGAGGTAGTGTTGGTTTCGCACCCACTAAACCCCTCTCCCTGGATTACCGGACCTTGGTCCATACCTCCGTCGGAATGACTTCACACATGGCTTTGGGATTTTGAATGATTGTGTGGCGGGAGCGTTATCGGGTCAGGATAAGCTTTGGACGCTCATGCTTTAGTGGAAGTTGCTCATCGTAGTCGGTGGCACTACGGAGAAGAGCATTTGGATGAGAAGCATCTGAGTGGTGGATAGTTGAGTTCTAAACTCAACTATTGAGGGCATTTTGAAATCAGAGTGAATCTGACTGTTTCTGACAAACCATGGCGCTTCGGTAACCATTCTGGAAATTTTATTTTGGACGATTTAAAGGGCTTAATGTTTTGTGTCGGTCGCAATAGCCAATGCAGGGGTTGCATAGCTTAGGGCTGGCCGGATAATGACTTTGTACATGAGCAGTTTATTGTACACGGACAATTTGGAGTTTCTGTTAAGAAGTGGAAAGAACTTCGAGATGAACATCGAAGCTTTCCGTCGGGCATGATGGACATGGGGGGCGCCATATTAAGCGTTAGTCGACGAAAATCCCAAGGTATTTTGCAGTGTCTTGGCAGGGAATTAGACTCTTGTCTAATGATATGTGATCGCGAGGTGTGTGTCTTCGTAGAGAATCGGACTGCTTGGCATTTGTCGGGGTTTATGGCTAGGCATGATTTCGTATAACATTCTTGCAGCTCGTCTACGGCAGTTTGTAAAATTTGGGTTATTATCCTCGGCTGCGTGCAGCTACCGAGGATATGGTGGTGTCGTATGCGTACAGTGCGTATGTCACGTTTTGGGGCGGTGTCGGTATGTCTGCGACAAATATGTTGTACGGCAGAAGCGAGATAGCAGAACCCTGCTGGAGGCCAGCCGTGACTGAGTATTTTCTATATTCGGTTTTTAAGTGTTTAACCTGGAACTTTCTCTGCTTCAGCTATGACCTGATGAGGAGTATCAGAGGGAGCGGATAATTAAATGATAGAAGTGTGTTAAGGAGGCCTGCATGCCAAACCCTGGGAAAGGCCCGAACAATGTCGAGAAATATTACACCAGTTGACCTATTTTTGTTGAATCCTTCGGCGATGTTTTCTACCACGCGAAGGACTTGGTCTGTGGTCGAGTGCTGCTGTCTAAATCCGAATTGCCCGTCCGAAAGTATATGGTTCTTCGAGGTGTACGAGGCTAACCATTTCTGAATTAATATTTCGGTGATTTTGCCGATGACAGGGTGTAGGGCTAAGTTTTGGGGGAACAAGGGGTCTTTGCTGGGTCTTGGAATATTGATGATATCGGCAAGTTTCCGCATGGATGGAAAATGTTGAAATCTAAGCATGGCATTCATAATCGTAACTATGAATACTATTTTCCGTTCCTTTTTTTAGGGATTTGATTATTGTATATAAACACCGAATTTGTATATGTATATAAACACTGAATTACTAAAATTTCTTGAAAAACACAGTCTAATCCCCGACAGGCAGTATTCCGTCAGCGCAGATCAACTGCCGACCTCCTTTCCTTTGTCACCCATTCTTGGAGCAAGTCTATGGAACTACACAGTAAATCCCAGATTGTCGCTCTAGACATATCCAAAGCATTCGACCAGGTCTGGCACGCAGCGCTGCTTAATAAACTTCCGGCCTATGGCCTACCACCAAAAGTCTGTACCTGGACAGCAAATTTTCTCTCCAACCGGAGCATTTCTGTTGTCGTGGATGGCCATTCCTCTAAACTGTATCCAATTAATGCAGGAATCCCCCTTTAGCTTTAGCCCCTACTTTGTTTCTTCTCCACATCAATGACCTCCTCTCTAGCACATCCAACCCAGTTCACAGTTACGCGGATGACAGTACCCTCCACTCAAATATACAATAATCTAAGCCTGTCTCTTTAGCCAAATTAATGAGGATCGCAGACTCATGGAGGGTTCTGTCTCTGTGGATCTCCAAAAAATATTAGACTGTGGAAGTAGAAATCTTGTACAATTCAACTCCACCAAATCTGTCTTGCTTTCTATCTCATAAGAGATAACCTAGCCCTAGAGCCTTCACAATGAACAACCAAGTTATTCAAAGTAATGAGTCCTTTTCACTTGTTGGCATTTATGTGGATCAAAATCTCAATTGGCACCAACATGTCACATCAATTGCAGAAGCGGCTGCGAATACTTTTCACCAGCTAATCTCTATACCTTATATACTTTACAAATAAGGCCAAACCTCGAATACTGCTCCCACATCTGGGGCGCCGCTGCCGCTTCTACACTCGCTATCCTGGATTCCATTCAGAAGAGAGCTATACGTCTCATCGGTGACCCTACCCTCACCCAAAGGCTGCCATCCCTTGCCCACCGACGTGCCGTTGGTGACCTCTCTGTATTTATAGATATCTGCACGGAGGAGCTTTCTTCCATAGTTCTTCCACCTACTGCCCCCAACAGATCTACCAGGGGAACAGAGCGAATGCACCCTTTTACTGTCTAGGTCACCAGACAGAACATCTTGTTATGCCCGCTCTTTTGTCCTGAGGACTTCCAAGTTGTGGAATTCCTTGCCGGCACATGATTTTCCTTCTCCGAACCTCCAAAGCTTCAAATCCAGAATTAACAAGTTGCCTCTTTTCTCCTTGTCCAAACCCACGGTACGATAGTATTTAGGCTGTGAACCCTCGTGGTATGTTGTTGAAATACATAGAAAATAAAAAAATGTGGGAAACTTCCCCGTAAGTAGCGGGCTCCTGACATAACGGTACGTTCTTGTGACGTGCGACAGATCAACCTTGTTACAATTTGGACTGAATTGCAACTCCAGATGATTAGCGAATGCACTTGCTTTATCCGCCTTCGTGTACACGATGTTGTGTTGGCCATGATGTGGCGAGATCAGATGTTTTTCGGAGCGAAGGGCTGTTACCATTTGCCAGATGGAATTGTCTTGGGCGGACAGAGTTTGTAGGCGTTCTTTCCAACGTTGGTTGCGGTGTTTTTGTAGGGCGGATCGTCCTTGTTTGATGAGTCTGTTTGCGTTTCGTTTGTCGGTAGGGTTTTCGTTGAGCTAGTCTACGCACGCGGTTCTTTTCATTTCCTCGATACTGGACGGACAATGCGGTACGTCCTTGATGCATGTTCGATACAACATCGAATTTTAGACTGTAGTTTATCCACTGCACCCTCGAGTTCGGGGATGCTGCGAATAACCGGAATATTGCTAAGGTTATTTTTAGGGTGATCTGTGAATACTGGCTACAGTACAGTTTTCTTTGTGTCGGGTTCTTCATTGTCAGAACGGAGCTGCAACATAACTGGGTTGTAGTCCGACGAGATGTCGTTTATTGTTATTTCGTTAAGAAGGGTGGTGTTCGACATGACTGCTTTGTCGAGCACGTTGTGCGTCTCTACAATGAATAAATGTGTAGGTATTGTTAGGGCGTCAACTATGCAGTTTGCATCTTTGTCGACATATAGCCCAGGTCCAATCCGGGTTGATGGTCAACAAATTAGAGACAAGCTGAAATTTGGTACAGTGCTTTGTTTTGAAGTGCTAAACATACCCTGAAACCTTAGCGGTAAAATGTTGAGCCCGTCCTCCCAAAATGGCCCCCCAAAGCAGGTAAAATTAGTCTTTTTTCAATTTTTTCTTCATATATTGAAAACAAAGCATTGTAGGAAAAAACGACAAGAGACAAAAGTTGTAGAGCTGAAAATTTTCTAGCGAAAGTATCTACCTTAATTTTTTTAAGTTAGCAGTGGCGGAGCTGTAAATTTTTCAATTGGCAGTATTTTTCTGAATATTCCGAATAGGTGCTAAATAATGTATTTTTGGCTAGATTACTTCAATCAAATAGATATAAATTAATTTTAAGGTAACATGTAATAATACAGTGCAGTACTATGATTTTTTGGGTGTAAATTGGGGGGGGGGGAATCTGTAGTGGATATAATAACAAAGATTAAATAAACCAAAATACTTTATTATTAGAAGTCTAATTAAAGACAAGTGAACTTATCTAAAATCTTCTTGTTCATCTATATCCATATTTACAGTCCGGTTTAGACAGGTAATTCCGTTGCACTGGCCACATGCAATAGTGCACTTCAGGTCCATTCGTTTGCACGTAGATGCTTTTTACACTCTCCTGATGAACAATTGCAATAAATTTTCTCTAGAACCCATGTAGGGGCAATGCTTTGGTCGGAATGAATTGGCTGCAACTCTTGATTTCTTAGACTCCAACCCCAGTCTTGTGGTGGTAAATGATTATTTAACCACGCTTGTACCTGAAAATTGTAAAGAATATGATAAAAAGTTTTACTTGCATGATAAATCTGACTTACCTGATGGAATACTCAAAATCCGTGATACTTTGCGCTATTTGAGGTAGATGGTTATAAAGCCAAGTTAAAAGCAATACTAAGGCTTTTTTTAGCTACGTACTGCTGGTAAAGCATGTAGCTAACACTATCCAAATCTGAATTTGTTGATTTTTTAACATATGCTGCTATGAAAAATTGTGAAGTAACTGCTTCTAGTTTATCCTTTGAAGCCTGAGGGTTATAAAATTCTTTTAACAGCGTATATAGCTTCTTATTCTGGGTAATCTTTACTACATTCACCTTTCTTTTACTGAACAACGCAGACGTTGTGTCACAACCGGACATTGCGTGCACACTAAGAATAACATCCTTTAGGTCTCCCAATTTTTGTTGTAAAGTCGATATGTCGTTTATTTTCTTTGGCTTTGATAATTTTCCCGGACGGATCATAAATAGTCTTGTCTGACAATAATAAATTAATAACACAATCACATCTATATCATCGCTAACTACTGCTACCGCACCTCAGAATTTTCACTGATTGCTACTGCTGTGGTTACAATGAGAATATCGGCATCACCATCTGCGTATTTTACATTGACTCCATTTTCATGTAACATTTTCCCGAGGGCACGTATGAAATTGGTTTTGTTGATGGTATTTGATAAAAAATCTGTTTTTGGTATACTGACAGCAGATAAATCCCAAATAGATACAATGGGTACTATTCTTTTGCCCGATGACCTGCGATTTTGTTCAACAATTTTGGTCTGTATTTCCTCATACCCATCAAAAATCACAGTGACATTTTGACCATATGATATTTTATGTGATTGTAGTACTGAGAAAATATATCTGAAAATATTGCAGGACTTTGCCAGATAACTTTATGAAGTAAGTAGCCTCCATCTATTACGTAATGTGTTATGGAACACGAATTTTGAAATAACGGTGGGCATAGTTTGTCAAATATTTTATATAACGCTGATTTAGTAGTTTTTCGTAATGATCCGTTATCAAATAAACTAGGAGAGGTTGGTGCTAATTTATACTTAAAACACAGTTTGATTTCTTCAGGAGATGATGCAGAGCAGATTATTCTACTAAAAAGAAGTGCAGGGTTTGCAGTTATCTCTCCACCCTTTATTTTTATCGACGAAGCTTCTGATGAGAGTGGTTTTACTCTGTCATTGCGTTTAAGGTGTAACTTACTGTAGTTGGTACCAATTATTCTACTTATTACTTTTTCACCTATTTCCGCAGCTTTATCGCAATTTACGCCACTGTTGGCCACCACACCTGAATTAATCGACATTAGCTCCTTTATATCAGGATTAAACGGATTTCGTATCTCCAACTAATCGAGTGGTTTGACTAAATCGTTTTGATCACGTTCTATTCGAGAAGACCGTAGCTCTACATGTTGTTCAGATGCGACTGTAATTACACCAGAGAAACTTTTCAATGCCCCAGTTACTTTTATGCAATGGGGTATGCCAGTTATTCAGCATGATAATGTACTGTCTGTATTTTCTCTTCCGTCAGTCAAACCTCCAGAGGTTTTCATGAGTCGCATAAGCTTTTGTTCAATTATCATGTCCAATGGTGTCCCAGACCAAAACTTATTGTTTCTACGCACTACATGACAATCTTTTTGGCTCATTTTTCTGTAATCTTCCGGATCCATACTATTTTTACAGTATCATATTTTGAACATATAAATGACAACTTTTTGCATAAGGCAAATGTCCTGCGGCATGGAAATAGGGTAGCATGGAATTGGCGCAATATAGATGTAAATTAGTGATGGGTCATTATTTAACTGTCAGCTATTTTTTAACGGCTAACGAGACGTAACGGTAACGACCAGTTACCGACTTATGAAACTAACGGCTTAAAAAATAACGCTTTTTACACTAAGCTAGAATTCGGAGTCGTGTCTGTTTCAGTTCCACTTCCACTGCAACTAGGTTCTATGAATAAACATCGGTTTTCATCGGCATCGGCAACTGCTATTTAACCATTTAACGGGATGAATAGCCTTGAGATTGGGAATGCTCGCTCTCGCTCACAGCTTTAGGGACGTACGATCTTCGGTACAATAAAACGGTCGGTTTAATTTTAATTTTAACTTTAACCGGTTGTTGATGGGGATACGGCATACCGACACTACTACACAGAGTTATTCTGTTAAACTGAGAAGCTGTTATTTTTGAAACAGTTGAGTTTCCCACTAGTATGTAAAGCCAACTATTTAATAATCAAAAATGTTGGGTAAAAAGATGAATTTCTGTAAAAACGTGTTATTACTTTCACTATAGACAACGCAAAATAGGGTTATTTCACGTGAAATTAAAGTACTTATTTATTTAAATTTATATACATTACCTAAGAAAACAGTTAACACGTCATTTTTGTTTGTCTGATAATAGTTATCAAATTGATTAAAAAAATATAATGATACAACATTTTTTAATATCTATATACCTACATTTCAATATAAAAAATTAAATGAATATATATATATATATATATATATATATATATATATATATATATATATATATATATATATATATATATATATATATATATATATATATATAGGGTGTTTCCAAATTGATGCGAAAAATTTTACAGGGTGATTCTTTGGCGAAAAATAAGGGGTGTCTTTTTATTAAGTTTTTCTTAAAACCCCCTCTCCTCCAAGTTACAGCCCTTTGAAATTTTTGAAACTAATTTTAAAACAACAAATATTAAAATAAGTAAATAAACAATTAATACTATATATCTTCCAATTTTTTTTAAAACTCAAACTCAATTTTTTATACTGTTTCTTTACCGAAATTTTATTAGCTGCGTTATGTTATGGAGTTTTTAGAATCACTTCCTGTGTAGCAATAAAAGTTCTAACGTCTAACGTCCCAAGGCGTGATAAATAATGATATTTATTGATTCTTGCTGTGGCATTGACATTTACGTAAAGACCCTGATAAAATAAATTTGTGAGAAATGACTAGTTTATAATTCCTAAAACATCTAAGTAAATTCTTATAGAAGACTCCTTTCTGATTTCTAAAAGTTTCACTTCAGAGTGGCAAAATATTTACGACACGCTTATTATAATTTCTTAACCCTTTGTTCCCTTTTCATATCGACAAAATTTGAGATTTATACACTACGTGAAATAACGGGGTAAAAATACAATGCATTTATACTAGTGTGCTCGCTATCGCTCACAGCTTTGGGAATGTACGATACTATCGATCGACTATCCAGTTTAAAATACTGAAGCCGTTATTTTCAGCGGTTATTATTAAATAAAGTTAACGGCTTCAACTGTTAACAGAAAATAACTGTTTTTCCCATCACTAGTGTAAATCCCAATCGGCAGTTCTATCTGCTTTAATTGTCATGGCAACAGCCGATGGTTACCTAGCAACCACGTCGATCAGAGGCGTCGTGAGTTTTATCTTCGTTACAAACTTCAAGGGAGCACATAGCTATTATTTTCGGGAAGCGGTAAATATTCGTTCGATCTCGCGACGAATTATGGTCATAAGGGGGAAGGGTAGTTATTAAACTTTGTTATTTTCATCAACAAATATTTACACAACCCCACAAATCCCCTTTGTGCGCCTCTATATAATATTTTTTTGATAATAGTGATTTATCCATGATTATTTTGTAAGGAATGTATTTTCTCACCCTGGTCACAACGCTATTTTATTATGAAAATTCTCTATAGGTTTTAAATAGACTCGTATTATGTGAACAGGTTTCACGTTAACTTTTACATATATAGCACCATTAAATTAAAAGTGTAGGCATCTGGCCCATCGTCGCTTGTTTAAAATCTTAGCTGGACGTAAGGGGAGGTTTAAGTGCGAGATATCTCATCTCAAGTCAACGTTAGGGGAGATTGCTTATCGCGCATATGGTTCATCTAAAGAAGGCATCAGCCGTTGTATCGTTTAACGTGTTGGTTGCAGTAGAAAATTTTGTGTGGTGTTTATTGTTTTCTGTAAATTTACAGTGCACGTTATATATACATTTATTCAGGTGAGTTATTGCTCATTGAACATGGCTGGTTCGTTTATTGTACCTGTTCTTATTTGTTTAAGTTATACATTGAGAAATAATTTCAATAAGTATTTGATTGAAGATGGTTTTAGGAAAATCCTTTGATAACTAATTCATATGAAAATAAATTGTGGCTAGAGTTAAAGTCAGTTTATTATTTATACGAAGATAAGTTGTAAATTGAGAAGTAATTATCTTATTCAAATAAAGGGGCTTTATGAAATAATTTGATAATTAGCTAAGCTGAAATTGAGTTTGTTATTTTTACGAGGTTAGGCCGATATTAATAAGTTAATAAATTGTTGAGTATGTCAGTTTGCAGTAAGCAAATAAAGTAAAGTCTATTTGTAAGTAAAGTGATGATAGTTTGAAAGGTGTGCGGGACACTTTCGCTGTTTGTTCACCCAGTAGGGTATCATGCTGGTGGGCTTAGACCCAGGTTACGTAACAGCACCACGGTTGTTGCATTGATAGCCGAAATTGTAGCTAGACTGAGGTCGTTTCCTCATTGCACAGTCAGGACCAGTGTAGGCGTTGTATTTGCCGAAATGGTAGCTAGGCTGAGGTCGTTGCCTCATTGCACAGCCAGGACCAGTGTAGGCGTGGATATTGGAGAGGGATATAGCGTAGCTTCAACGTTGTGTCCATTGCAGTTCTCAGTATTCACGGAGGCAACTCAGTGGTTGCGTTTGAGAGCCGATCTGGTGGCTAGACCGAGGCATCGTTGTCTCATTGCACAGTCAGAACCAGTGTAGGAGTGGATATTGGGGAGGGGCACATTGTTTGGCCGGGCCCTTTGTGCCTATTGCACCTCTCAGTATTTGACTCTGGCTGTAGGCGAGCACTCTAGGTGAGGCAATTGCTGCCTCATTGCACTCCTGGAAGCCGGCGCGGACCCAGTGCCGGGGACAGCACCCAACTAAACACACAGGTTGAACTATTGTCTAAATATTATCTGAGTAACTATTGTTTAGATTACTGTCTGACTGACTATTGTTTAAATATTATCTGAGTAACTATTGTTTAGATTACTGTCTGACTGACTATTGTTTAGATATTGTCTGAGAAACTATTATATGAGTAAATATTGTTTAAGTAATTATTGTCTGAGTAATTATTGTTTGAGAAGCTATGATTTGAGCACTTAGAGACATTGTTGAGAAGCAGTTCTGAGGCACTGATGTGCGATGTTAAGAGTTTATAATGTTGCTCAGTGGAGCATTGAGTAGGAACTGCTGTTTATGTTGAAGTTGCTCAGTGGAGCGTTATGTCCAAACTGCTCTTAAAGTTAGCTTGCTCAAAGGGGCTTTGAGTATAAATAGTCATTGATGTTGAGTCGCTCAGTGGAGCGTGTAATTGGTAATTGATTAATGAACTAATAATTGAATGCCCCTCGTATATATGTTAGGTTGTGCTTTAGATGAACAATGGTGTGTTCAGGTATATTTTTAATTACAGGTTAGTGATATTGTTACTGGACACATTTGGCACCCGCTCGCCCGACTCATTACGCCCGTACATTAAGGCTTCGCCATCATTCTGACAAGTAATAAACCTTTTGCTCTTTGCATGATTACTCTTAAGTAGATAACACAACTGCTAAGTAATATATCGACTGGTGATTGATTGTTGAGCTATGTAATTATATTATGTGACCGTTAGTCGATTGTTATTATTATAATAGGTTACTTCTATTGTTTACTAAGAGGGTTGTAATTTTGTGTCATCGAAGGGTTGCGTTCACTATTATTCAATATATGTGAAGAAAAAAAAAACGGCCACCCTTACAATTTGGTACTTTAACTACCTCTTACTATAAGATATTTAACTGTTAAAAAACCTAAATTTAAAAATCCATAACTCCTTCACTGCTAACACAAAAAATTTCGGAGTAGACTTCTTTGACGGAAAATTTTCAGCTCTACAACTTTTTCCCTCTTAGTATTTTTTCCTACATTGCTTCGTTTTCGAGTTAAAAAGGAAAAAGTAAAAAAAGGCCAAGCACCACACCAAATTTCAGCTTGTCTCTAATTTGTTGAGCATCGCCTATATAAAACGATAAATCGACCCTGGGCTAATAGGATTGAAGGATTTTTCCATTTGTACTGACATTGCGAGAATGCCAGTTAGGGAGTTGCGCCGCCATGAAAGTCTGCCGGGTTTGTCAGCTATCATCACACCGGTAGTTTCTAATGTAACAGTTTATAAGATATACCAAAGACACGTAATAAAATAGTGTCAACTCTGTATAATATACGTATCTACGATACCGACTGTCTAGACTGCGGGGAATTATTATAGATAACATCAATAACATACTTTCACTGGTGCAAAAATGTGGCGTTCCAGGTTTTCACTTTTATTGCGTTTTATAATGATGATAAAATTAATCGTTTTACTAGAGGTCGTACCTTGACGCAACAAATCTTGTAGATCTCTCCGCGGAATACGAACAAAGACTCTGGTGAAATTCTGCCAATTAAGTGTTTGCGTTGTATCTTTTTTGTTGTTGTTATACTTTTATCGATTGTAATAATAGCATAGACTGGTGAATTCTATTGGTAGAAATTTTGCCTTGAGTAGTGAAAATGGATTTAACGCATCCGAATCGTGACTAGAAATAATCATTAATATTGTCTCTCAACGGTTGAGAGCTTAAATAAATGTTTCTAATTGTTTGAAATTCATAGAATCAATATTGATATGGCAATTAGTTTTGCTTCGACCACATCGATAATTTTATTTGCTGATTAAGGAGAGAGTCCAGGTAATGGTGTACAAGGTGTTTGTAAAACTTTGCACTTACAGTATTCTCGATAACTTTTGTAAGGGGGTACGTTTTTTTCATATATATATATATATATATATATATATATATATATATATATATATATATATATATATATATATATATATATATATATTGAATAATTATATATTGAACGCAACCCTTCGATGACACAAGGTTACAACCCCCTTAGTAAGTAACCTATTCTAATAATAACAATCGACCAACGGTCACATAATATAGTTAAATAGCTCAACAGTAAATCACCAGTCGATATATTACTTAGCAGTTGTGTTATCTACTTAAGAGTAATCATGCAAAAGGCAAAAGGTTTATTACTCGTCAGAATGATGGCGAAGCCTTAATGTACGGGCGTAATGAGTCGGGCGAGCGGGTGCCAAATGTGTCCAGTAACAACATCGCTAACCTGTAATTAAAAATATACCTTAACACACCATTGCTCATCTAAAGCACAACCTAACATATATACGAGGGGCATTCAATTATTAGGTTATCAATAATTTACCAATTACACGCTTCACTGAGCGACTCGACATCAATAACTATTTATACTGAAAGCTCCACTGAGCAACCTAACATTAAGAGCAGTTTCGACATAACGCTCCACTAAGCAACTACAACATTAATAGCAGTTCCTACTCAAGGCTCCACTGAGCCACATTATAATCTCTCAACAGCGCACATCAGTGCCTTAGAACTGCGCCTCAACAATGTCTCTAAATGCTCAACCATTAGCTTCTCAAACAATAATTGCTCAGAGAATAATTACTCAGACAATAATTACCCAGACCATAATTACTCAGACAATAATTACTCAAGTAGTTACTCACACTATAGTTACTCAAATAATCATTGCTCAAACAATAATTATACAAACATTAGTTACTCAAATAATAGTTTCTAAAACAATAGTTTAGCCTGTGTGTTTTGTTGGGCGCTGTACCCGAACACTAGGTCCGTGCCGGCTTCCAGGCGTGCAATGAGGCACAGTTCAATACCTCACCTGGAGTGCTCGCTACAGCTAGATTTGAATACCGAGAAGTGCGATGGACCCAATGGACTAGCTCAACACTGTGCGCTTTTCCAAGTACCCCAACTCCTACATTGGGACTGACCGTGCAATGAGACCAACAGGTGAACTGGCCACAGTGTCTCGGACAAGCTACCAGATCGGCTCCCAAATACAACAACGGTCCCGGCAGCATGAATACTGACAAGTGCAATGGACACAAAGGGCGTACCCAACAATGTGCTCTCTCCAATATCCACGCATCGAACAGGGATGCAATGGTTACCTTGTAACGATAGTCTGACGATGCCACTAAAAGCCACCGTGTTGTGGTTGGTTACGTAACCCAGTTCAAAAGCTCTCATCTACCATTATGACGCCCTACTGGGTGAGCAAACAGCGAAGGTGCTCCCCACACCTTCCAGACTATCAACAATTTACCTTCAAACAGACTTTACTTTACTCACTTAATGCAAACTGGCATAACTCAACTCTTACTTGATTTATGATTGTCGACTTAACCTCGTATAAGTAAACAACCTAATTTAACTTAGCTAATTCTCAAATTATTTCATAAAGCCCATTTATTTAAATCAGATAATTACTTATCAATTTATAACTTAGCCTCGCGCAAATAACAAATCTAATCTAAACTTAGATAATTCTCAAATTATTTCATAAAGCTCCTTTATTTAAATCAGATAATTACTTCTCAATTTATAACTTAGCCTCGTATAAATAATAAACCTTATTTAAACTTAGCTACACATTATTTTCATATAAGCTGGTTTTAAATGATTTTCTAAAACCACCCTTATAATCATATACTTATTGAAATTACTTCTCAATTTCTAACTTAAACAAATGAGAACATGTAAAATAGGTCAACAATATGTGTTCAGTGAGAACTCACTCACCTGAATGAAGGTATATATATATAACGTGCACTGTAAATTTCCAGAAAACAATAAACACCACACTAATTTTCTACTGCAACTAACACGTTTAACGGTACAATGGCTAATGCATTCTTTGAGTGAACCAGATGCCCGATAAGCAGTCTCCCCTAAAGTTAACTTGAACCGAGATGAAATATCTCACACTTAACCTTCCCCTCACGTTCAGCTTTAAGTAAAGATTTTAAACAAGCGACGATGGCCCAGACGCCTACACTTTAATTTAATGGGATGATATATGTGAAACTTAATGTGAAACTTGTTCACCTAATGCCGTGTCTATTTAATAGCTACATAGAATTTTCATAATAAAAAAGCGCTGTGAGCAGGGTGAGAAAATACATTCCTTACACATAGTTTTGAACAAGAATGACATACAAGTAGAGTTGTGTATAATGTCACATGAAAGTTGTTCAGAATGAACGGGACAATCTAAAAATTTTAAAATATACAGGCTGTGCTACTTAAAATAGAAAAGTTGGTAAATTCCTGATAAATCGAGAAATGTGGCAACAATGCCGATATCAAATCTGAATTTGACATGTGGAAAACCACAGTAATACCACAATTTTAATGTCATCGTACGAGCGGTTCAAGTGATATCTAGGTGTTTCCATACTTTTGGACTTCACTGTATATATTTATGCAAAATTTGCCTGGTCCCAGAAGAAAAAAAAAACATTTTAAAACGAGGCCACTTTAATTTAGTGCCCACGGGTGTCGTGCGCAGTAACGGACCCATAGCATATTTGAAAGACTACGGTGATTTGATGGATAGTCTGGCCGCCGGCGTATATAAATCTGGCCACATGAAGCCAGTACTGTACTCCCTGGCACTAACGGAATTCTCCAATTTATTACCACAGTAGGCGAGTACTGTAATAATATTGCCCCAATAGGCGAGCAGTGTACTCATTGACAGTAGCACCATCCTGAAATAATCTTGCCACATCAGGAAAGGACTGTACTCACTGACAAAAAAACGACATCCTTACAAAATCGTGCTTACTGTACTCGCAGGCAGGGACACCAGCATCAAGTAACTTTGTCACAGCGGCAAAGGACTGTATTCACTAACAATGACGCCATCTTGAAAGAAGCGTACCGTAGTAGGCAGGTACTATACTCTCTGAAGGAAATGCTATTCTCAAACAATATTGTCACAGAAGGCAAGGAACAGAACAATGTCCTTAAATATACTTATCGCTTTAACAAAATTACTGAATTAACTGAGAGGAACTCTATACGAAAAGAGTCTTGCCACACGTGGCACCCACTAGCCTCTCTAACATGAATTCTATTCTGAAAACAACCTGGTCACATGTCCAGGGCGGTATTTACTGGGAGGGATGCTATACTGAAGTAAACATGTTACATTAAGCAAGTACTGAACACTGACGATACTAAGAGTCCCCCAGTGAGCAAATATGCGTAGGTAGTTTAGCTGATAAGAACAGTCATCATATAGTCATCCCTTTGATGACGTTAACTTTGTTGGCGAAACTATCGTCAAGTCGTGTACTGTGATGAATTTGGGTTCGCCAAATTGTACTTATCAGTGTTCATTACATGTTCTAATGTTCACTCAAAGAATTCTAGCTATAGAATACATGAGCTAACAGGTTAGGCAAATATTGTACAGCTTTTTCGATGAGCTCCCAGAGTAACATATGGCAGACAGCAATATTTGGAGCGAGGTCTGCGCTCACGGGCAGGAAATCCACAAAGAAGCCCACATTATGTACGTATGCGAGTGATAGTATGCATCAAGAGAAAACTGTGAATGAAGTAAGAACTTTTATTGGTGTAACCTGGGAACCTACTTCAAAGCAGGGTGAACACGATGCTCACACCAAAGTAGGCAAGTACCAATTATTTGGTAAGAGAGACTTGATATGTATCAGGTCAATACTTATTGAATTTTATAGAGGGTAACTTAGAGCCACAAAAATATGTGCAAAATAAATGAAACGTAAGCTATGCCCCTAAAGTGGTGAACTTTGTTACGAAGAGGCCAATGCCATAAAATAAACACAGAAGTTATATACTTACAATATTTTACAAAGAAACCATTACTAGAATACGGAAGTAGACCTTGAATGATAAAGTCCATACAAGAGAGCAATCACTACACACACTGCGATGTTAGTAAGATAAACACACTTAAGTAGATGCCTTTAAAAAAATTACAACACATAATATAAAGAGCATATATTGAAGTATGCAGAGAGCTCAACGGAAATGTGGATCGTTTGACATAGAAAAAGAAACAAGAAACTGGATATTATATTAGGCTGGTTTAAATAAGAGGATGAGTTTGTTCATCTTTAAAAATGTGTGTATTCGTAACCGGAATGAGAAGACTAGTGTGTTTGTGTGTGTGTGTGTGTGTGTGTGTGTGTGTGTGTGTGTGTGTGTGTGTGTGTGTGTGTGTGTGTGTGTGTGTGTGTGTGTGTGTGTGTGTGTGTGTGTGTGTGTGTGTGTGTGTGTGTGTGTGTGTGTGTGTGTGTGTGTGTGTGTGTGTGTGTGTGTGTGTGTGTGTGTGTGTGTGTGTGTGTGTGTGTGTGTGTGTGTGTGTGTGTGTGTGTGTGTGTGTGTGTGTGTGTGTGTGTGTGTGTGTGTGTGTGTGTGTGTGTGTGTGTGTGTGTGTGTGTGTGTGTGTGTGTGTGTGTGTGTGTGTGTGTGTGTGTGTGTGTGTGTGTGTGTATTCAAATGCTAGGATGGCAACGGAATGATCCTCCACTAGCCACAGACTTTTATAAATTACACGGTGATGAGAAGACTACAAAACTTATTTACGAAACGAAGGTGAAGCATAATTGATATTATATTCAGTGTACGGTGCCCGGATGGAGATTAGCGTATATCAGTATTATAAAAATCATTTCTGGTATAAACTATAAAGATATAATTAAAATTAACACAAAACCAATGCTTTTTGAAAGAATGGGATAGATACGTGCCCCTGTGCCTCTTACCGCGAGTCGTTACTGATCTTAATCTCTAGCCATAGAGAAATTAAATTGTATGCAATGTCTACTACCTAAAGACATAGACATATAAAATTCTTATTTGCTTCCATGTCAAGCTCTAAATTTTTCAATCCACCTTCGTATGTAGGTGATCACAGATTATGAACTTGACATCTATCTCATATGATTTGACGTACAACCCGTGCCTATACTCTATGTTAATTATAGTCAGAGAAGCTTATGTATCGATTTTAATGAGAAAATGAAATAAAAATTAAAAATGTTTCTTTATAGGTGACGCAATGGCCGATAAAGTAGTAATATTCGTGAAGGTTGGTAGTTAGCGATGTGATAGCAATAAATGACATCGTAAAGTATGACAATTTATTGGCCATTTAGCTTAATTAAAAGTCGAAAAGTTGTAATTTATTATTCCACGGTTTTCATAATACACTAGCAAATTAATCGATAGGTTATGCCCTAAACTTAATGAACTGGCAGCCAAAGCATCAAAGAAAGGGTCTATTTGAAATGAATATGTTGTAAATATTTTAGTAAAATGAAGGGCAATGGCGGTTGAATATGAAACTTAAGTGCTTGCAGAACACACTTCTTGCAACATTTTCTTTTCACAATCGGTATTTGTTTCACGTTCTTTGCCTAAACATTGCCAATTTTGACGTTTGAAATTGCGAGTTTAGCGTTTTGAGGAAAACTCCAAAATTTGTTTCTTTAACTGCCCATAACTTCCTTGTCTTTAAAGGTACAGAGTTGACTCTTTATAATACAAACACGCGTATCAAATTTGGTTGCCCTTACTTTGTTATTTACGGAGATATTAATTTTTTTAGAAAGAAAACACAAAATTTTCCGTGAAAACCTGGTTCGATTTTCCTGGCTAACGAACTTATCCAAGCCACTTGCAAAAGGAAGGTACTCACCAAATTTGATCAAGATCGGTCCATTATTTTTTGAGTGAACGGTCGTATATATATATATATATATATATATATATATATATATATATATATATATATATATATATATATATATATATATATATATATATATATAAACACAGATCTCCTCATTACCGAATTTAAAAAAAAAATCGCTAAAATGCAGACTTTTCTTCTGTCTTCAAGCAATACAAAGGGTAAATACCTGCCATGTTCATACTTTTGCAGGTATCTTCCTTTTGTAAATAGCTTGGCTAAATTTGCTAGGCAGTCCGATCGAAACAGTTATAAAAGAAATAATACATTTTAATGTTTTTAGTGCATTTTCGTAGAAAATATTCACTAATGGGGAGATCCCGACTTTTGAATCTTGAAAATATTTTTGCAAATGAGCGCGAACTAGCACCCCGGGAACCCATATCCGCGGTCAGTTTCAATTTTTATATGCATATATATATATATATATATATATATATATATATATATATATATATATATATATATATATATATATATATATATATATATATATATATATATATATATACATATATGTATATATATATAATTAGGTTTTTTCGTAGCGATTGTCCGAAAAAAGTAATTTATTTATTTAAGTGGTACAATTATTACAGTCTTAAAATTTATTATAAAATATGTGATTCAAAACAACATGTGAACAACTAGAGTTACAGCGATTGAATGAATTAATGTTCTACAGAACTAACATAAATGCAAACGTCTGCATCAGCATTCTTACACAGGTCACTAAACTGATGATGCATGGTTTCAGGATTCGTCGTATTTTGTATGATGTTGAGAATATACAGGGATGTAACTCCTCCACCCTTAAATCTTTAACACGTCCTCGTGTTCGGACACTTCTTCTGTTTGCGTTTGCCTGTTGGACTTGTATAGGATGCTTCGAATTTTTCTTCTTAAAAGAAACAGAAGTACAATGGTAACAGCGATGGATATACCAATGGTAATGCCTAAATGGGAATACTGCATGGACGGTCGGAGATGAAATGGATGCTGTTGTATTTGAGACAATGCTTCTTTTATCCTTTTGTTTTCTTTTAGATGAATTGGCTTAAAATGGATATGATGTTGAGGTGTCGGCTGCAATTCTTCGACTTCTATGGGTTGTAGCGTCAAATTGGTAGCAACCTCTTCATACATTTCCTCATTGATCTTGACTTTGCAGGAATTGAGGGATGTTACTAGACCGTTTCCCTGGAAGATTTTTCGTTCTAACGATGTTTCGCAATTTTCGACAATAGTGGTTGCTGAGCTAGTGGATATTAAGATCTGACCATTCTGCAGCTGAGTTGATATTTCGTAGGGGTTCATTACTTTGGCAGAAGTGCAATTTTGTAAGGTGTCAAGCTGACAATGTTCTTCTCGTGGGCGATTATTGCATATAACCACGTCTTCTATAGAGGGGCACTTCTCTTGGGTCCATAAGTTTGAAGAGGGTGTTTCTAAATAGTATGAGCTGGGTGGTACCAGGAGAATATAATTTTGTGGTATAGGATAAACACGAAAATAAGAACCAGGATTGGGATGTAGGATAGGAACTTTTAAAAGGCATACAATCGTATCCTTAACCGATAATATATGAAATTTGGTAAATTCTACAACCTTAAAAACATGATTTTTGTCAAAGTCGATCAATTCATTTCTGTCATGACTTAACTTTAAGTGATCAATAATATTTAACAGATCACTAGTGGTAAAGAGCTCTATATTAGTAATTTTGTCAACACTTAAGGAAATAGTTCTTTGAATTATCTCTGTATTATGGAGTAATTTAACAGCTACGTGAATTTGGAAATGAATTTTACTCGACAATTCTCTTTCGCTATCTAAAGTGGAAAAAGTCTGATAAATATGATCTAGATTTTGATTAATAATTTTTTGGTCCTTTTCGTACCTTTGTGTGATTATATTAGCAAATGAATTTAAATTATCAATTTGGGTAATTATATCTTCTTGATTTTGGAAAAGGTTATCTAAATTTTTATTGATTTCTTTCAAGTCTTCTTGGTCGAGATTTCCTGTTATCATTTTAATTAAAGAGCCTGCTCCGTTTATTAATCCGCGTTTAGTTCTGTGCATTGATAGTTTTTGTAGTTCATTACTTAATCGTGACAAATGGTCATCTAAAATTAGTAAATATCGTTCGTTACTTGCAGACATTTGTCCAGTGTTTAAAAATTTAGAATTTTTTAATAATATGTTATAATTAATTTCTATATCGGTAATATTAAAATAAAAATAAAATTTATGATAATGTTTGAGTATTTTTGCTATGCCTAAATACTCTTTAAAATATCCGTTAGTTTTTATCGGTGTTATTTGAAGTGGATGGACCAGGTTGAGGGTCATCGTTGTTTGTAGTAGTAGTAGTTTTGTCCTGTAACGAAAAAGTCTTTCTTACTCTTTTTATGTTAGAAACGTGAGCTTTTGCTTTTGGTTTAGAAAATTTAACAATGTTTTCTTTTTGTTTAGGATGTGATCGTAATTTATAAAGAGGATTTGTTTTTCTTACTTTTGGTACTCTAATAGCTAGTTGTGTCGTTTCTTGTAAATCTGGTGTCGTTTGTCTGTCCGCATTTGCTTTAGAAATTCTTTTGTCTCCATTTACTTTTTGTTTCTGATATACACTGTCGAAGAAAGGCATTATTTCTTTGAGCCTATTGTTATTGTATTCTTCGTAAAGGGTAGTTTCAGGTGTGACTGTTGGTAAGTCGTCGTAGGGGCCGTATAGTAATGTAAAAGGTGAATACCCAGTTGTCGAATGAATAGACTGGTTGTAAATAAGGGTTGCTGTGATCATTAGGGTTGCAGGCCTCTCTTGTGGGTTTTGTAATTTAAGAATTCGCAATTTTTCTACAAGAGTTGAGTGCAGTCGCTCTACTGGTGAATTTGAGTTAGGATTTTGGGGGGTTGTTATGTGAAGATTAATATTAAATAAATTACAGTATTCTTTAAGGGTAGTATTCGAAAATTCTTTGCCAGCGTCAGCTACTATTTTTAGGGGATGATTATGATGGGAAAAATAGTGTCGAAGTTTATTTAACACGGTAATTGCGGATCCATCAGTTATATAATATGCTTGCGCATATTTGGAGAATAAATCTATGATGGTTAGGAATTTGCAATTATCGAAACTAAAGGTGTCAATGTGTATAACTTCAAAAGGGCGTTTAGCTAGAAGGGGACCTGAAAATGGTGGTTTGTACGGATTTCTTTCGTATTTGGTCTGAAGGCAAATTGAGCATTTATTAATAAAAGCGTTTATATAATTTTTCATATTAGGCCAAAAATATTTTTGTTTTAAATGTTGATAAGTCTCGTTAATGCCATTGTGGTTTCGTGTGTGATATTCGTCTATAATTTGTTGTTGAGTTTCTGGTTTTTCAACGTCTTGTAAAAATTCGTTAGATTTTATTATTTTAACAGAACTATTAAATAATGTTGAAGAAACAGCAGTGAAATATTTGAATAGTCTATCATGTTTACAGAAAATTCCGTACGTGAATTTTGGATCAATAAATTGTTTCAAGAAGTCATTTATTTGTCTCAATTCGTAATTGAGTTGAACCTTTACATGTATTGTTTCAAACTTAAATATTTTTAATTTGCGTGTGTCATATTTTGGTCCGTAATCTAAAATTATTCGTCTGGAAAAATAATTGACTGGATTTTCTGATATAGGTATTTTGAAAATTGGATTTTCTGCAGACGAGTGTTGTGTCTGTGAGTCATTGCTTTCAGGTAGGTTATTAGTCGTGCTAGTAGAGGCATTGTTTGCGTCGTTTTCTAGTTCGTTAATAATTTCTCTTTCTCTGTCTTCGTCAGGGTCTACGTTATTAATTATTGATTCCAGGTCAAAGTCGTCTTCAATCGCGTTAATTTCGATTCGCGATAAGGCATCAGCCACTACGTTATCTTTGCCTTTCTTGTATTTTATCTCGTAATTAAATTCCTCTAATCTTAGTCGCCATTTAACTAGCCGTGAGTTTGGTTCCTTAATTGAAAATAGCCAAACAAGCGGTTTGTGGTCAGTTTCTATAACAAATTTTTGCCCAAAGAGATATGGTCTAAAATGTTTTGTATTTTCTACTATGGATAATAACTCTTTTTCAATGGTCGAATAATTTCTCTCGGCTGAATTTAGTGTTCTTGAGTAAAACGCAATTGGTTTATTATTTTGTGACAATACTCCACCTATAGCTATATTGCTTGCGTCAGTGGTTAAATGAAATTGTTTAGAAAAATCGGGGTAGGTCAGGACAGGAGAATTTGTAATTAATTCTTTTATTTTTTGAAATGCGTCAACGTATTCCGGGTCGTGAATATTTATCTTGGTATCCTTTTTTAAATATTTATTGATGGGGAATACTACTTTAGCGTAATTTGGAATAAAGCGTCTATAATAGCCTGTTAATCCTAAAAATGCTCTTATTTCTTTACTTGTCTTTGGTATTGGATAATTCTGAATGGCAGTTATTTTTGATGGGTTCGGTTCGATCCCACGGACATTGACCAGATGGCCAAAAAATTCGACCTCTTTACGCAAAAATTCTGACTTATCTAACTGAATTTTTAGATTACACTCTTTTAACTTATCAAATATATTTTTTATGTGACAAAGGTGTTCTTGAAGGGATTTCGAGAAGATAACAATATCATCCATATATACGAAACAAAACTTGTATAAATATGGTCTTAATACATTATCCATTAGGCGTGAAAAGGTACTAGGAGCCCCCTTCAACCCGAACGGGATTCGGATCCACTCGTAATGGCCATTATTTACGGAGAATGCTGTTTTTTCGATGCTGTCAGGATCCATTTCAATTTGATGGAATCCTTGTGCTAGATCGAGAGTCGTAAAATAGGAGCCGCGTCCTAAATTATCTAAAATTTCTTCGATGCGAGGTAATGGGTACTTGTCATCGATCGTTTTCTCATTAAGTTTACGATAATCGATCACTAAGCGCCATTTCTTTTTTCCAGAAGCGTCTTGACGCTTCGGGACAATCCATATCGGACTTGAGTAGGGTGATATTGAGGGTCTAATTATTTTGTTGTCTAAGAGTTTTTGAATTTGGTTTTGGACTTCTTCACGTACATGAAAAGGGTACCGGTATGATTTGGTGTGAACAACTTCATCGTCTTTAGTTCTTATTTTATGTTTAATTGCATTGGTGAAAGAGAGATCTGAGTCTTCATGATAAAAAATATCATTATACTTTCGACACAAATTAATAAGTTTTTCATATTCTTCTGTATTTAAATGATCTGTCCTTAAAACTTTTGTTACATCAAAATGTTTTGAAATTTTAGGTAGTTCGTCAGAGTAATTTTGTAATGGATCGACATCTATTTGTTCCTGAAAATGTATTTCTACAAATTTTGAATTTGGATTTTTCTTTATTATGGGCACTCTACAATATCCATCTTTTGCTTCAGCTATTGACTCGTAAATTAAAACATTTGTTTCTTCAATACGTGGCAAAACTACTGTGCCTTCTTCTATATTTACAGGGACTGATACATAGTTTTCACAAATTTGTTTGAAAGGTGTAAAATTCAGTGGATTTATTTCAAGGTAAAATGGTATTTTTTTGTTTCCTATAGTTAAAATTTGTTTATTATAATCGATATTTCCTTTTAATTTTATAAGATGAGCTGACCCTATAAGCGCGACTTAGAGTTGTACTTCAATTGAACTTCATAAAGTTAAATTTATTTACTTGAAGTTACAGTACAACGATATATATATATTAAAATTTAAATAATATAAAAATTACAATAAAATACATATGAGTAATCTAATACCATTAAGGCTGGATGGCAAAGACTAACTGTTGAATATTAATGTTCGACATATATTTATAGACTATTAATTGCTGATCAATTTCCCCTCGGTAATGTCGCTGCACTTCAACCGGACGCTGAGTCGACGGAAAAGCCGGTGTAGCGCAACGTACCCATATGTGCTGACAGTAGCCTTGGTGTGTGTAGTATACCGGGTGGTGCAACCATAACTCCTCCGGGGCCAGATAGAAAATTTAGGGAAGCTAAATTTTCAAAGTGATATTCTCCAGGGGGATTTCTTCCATGTGGCATCTTTGTTGTTGTTGGTTGGTGTTGGATCTTGGTTCTTTGGTTGGTTTTCTTAGTCTCCATAAAGCATAGATTGCTATCAGGGCAACAATCACGTACAACAGGATGGTCCAGATGCTAGTAGACAGGCTTACTTTCGGATGTTGAACTGCATTCAATAATGACCGTTGGTGTTGTAGTTGATGCTTGTTTTTTGTAATTCATCCAGATCTATTGATTCTAATTTGATTGGGGCTGTATTTACTACCTCTTGTAGCTGAAAGTTGGTAAGCTTCAACTTGGGTAGTTGGATGTGGTAGGTAGATACTATCTCATTGTGAGATGGGGAGAACATTTGCTTATTTACTGTCATTTGACATCCTTCGGGGATTTGAACCAAGTAGCTTCCTTCTAGATTTGTGGTTTCTTGTCGGCTACGGCATCGTTGGTGTGCTGTACTTTCACGGGGGAATACCATTATCCATTTGTTTGCACTTATCTTCTGGCTCTTCATCTGCTGTATGTTGACTGGGTGGTGTTCGCAAGTTTCGTATCTGGTGGTGAACTTGACCAATTGGACTTCACAAGGGCTGCTATTACTGATCTGATTCATCGTTTGACCTCTGCATAAGTAGTCTCCAGGGCTGACTTCTTGGCATAGTGTGTTTTGTAAGTTATAGCTTTCATCGTTAAGGGCTAGGTATTTGGATTGAGGGATGATGACGGTATAATTTTGACTAGGACCTTGTTTCACAGGAAATGCATAAAGGTGGTAATAGTTATAATGTTTAGATTCTACTAATGGAATTTCAATAGCAAACACTAAAGTATAATTTTTGTAGTAACACTTAATTATTGACACCTCCTCGTATAAAGCTACATTATTTGCATCAAGCTTATAGGGGAGATTGGTTACAAAACTCTCAATTCTTTTAAGTTCTATTAGTAAGTCTTCAGGTTCTAATATGGATGGATGCATTGTTTCTAATCTTGCAAAAGTTATTGCGTTAACTAATGTGCTTAAAATGCTTTTAATATTAATGATTTCTGTAATCAATTGTATATACACCATCTGCAGACGCATTATGTGTTCGTTATTAATTTTTTCCTGTTCGAAACCTAAAGTGATCAACTGCAAACGTTCCTCAATTTTGTTTTGGTTTAAAATGACCGAGGATATGGTTTTATCAAATTTTTCTATGGCCTGTTCTGTTAACATGATTTGATTATCAACTATTGTTTTAATTTTGTCTTGATTTGATGTTAATTGAGAAATTGCCGTATCATAACGTTCTGCATCGTCTGCGTCCATGTTGCCTGTTAAGGTCTTATGATTGTACCTACAGCATTAACTAGTCCTCTTTTATTACGATTATTATTAGAGGGTATAATTTGGTTAAATATTTTTTGTGTCTCCACAATTTGATGGGAAAGGATATTTTGGTAATTTTGTATCTCGTTTTGATAAAGATTAGAATGTGTGGAATTGTGAATAATGTCATGGATATCTTGGGACTGTTTATCTATGGAACGAAACCCATTGAGAAGTGGTGTTAAAGGGATTACTCGAATAATGGTCCATTTGTCAATGGAATTTTGCATTTTGCCCATGTTAATTGATAATAGTCCGGGGTTGTCATTGATCTTGTCTAATGTTATTCTTTGTCCTTGGGTTTGGATAAGGAAGATGGACCTGAAACATTAGGTCGTTTTAGATTTCGTAAATGACGTTTAGACAATTTTTTGTTTTTTCTTAGTCATTATATTTTTGTCAGATATGCTTACAACCTCGTAGGGGCCGTCAAATTTAGGGTTATTCTTGTTTCGTTTGTCTACTTTTGTATATACATGTGTTTGATCTCTAAATAAGTCGGTATCATTGGTTCTATTATTAGCGTTAGAAATGGAGCGAAGCTTATTTTTCTCTATTAATTCTTTCACCTTTTCATATAATAATTTTAATTTATTTTTGTGCGATATTAGATAATCTTGTAATAGCTTTTCATGATCATTTATATCGAAAATATCCCTAGTAGAAGTGTGTCCAAATGTTATTTCTAAGGGGGTGTGATTTGTAGATGTATGTATAGTTGAGTTGTATGCCAGAAGGGCGTAGTTCATTAAATTTTTTATGGGGTCTTTAGTGTAAGTTTGTCGTAATATTCGAACGTGTTCAATTAGTGTTGAGTGTAGTCTTTCAATGGGACCGTTAGAATTTGGATTTTTAGGTGTAGTAAAATGAATTTTAATTTTGTGAAGCTCTAAAAGATTTTGGATGATTTCCGTTCGAAATTCGGTTCCACTGTCCATAATGATGTGTTCGGGTGTGCCATAGTACGTAAAATACTGTATGAATGCATTAGCAGTTTCTATCGGATTCTTACTACTTATAGGTATTGCTGTCCCTAATTTTGAGAAAGTATCAGTGATTGTTAAGAATACTTGATTTTCTATTATAAAGGTGTCAGCATGTATAACCTGAAAGGGTTTACTAGGGGTGTCTGTTAGCATTAAGGGTATATTGGGTGGATTTCTATCGTACTTGGCTCGCTTGCAAATTTCTCATTCATTAATGTAGGCCGTTATTTTTTCACGCATTTTTTGAAAGTAATACTTGTTGGATATTTGTTTTATAGTTTCTATTATACCTCTATGGTTAGTTTTTCCCTCGTGATAATTTCTAATTACCTCGTTAATCTCTTCATCGTCGGCTAAGGGCAGACGATGCTTGGGGCAACTGATAATAATGGGTGCATTGTTGTTAAATATTTCCACATACACTGAACAGAAATCTTGGTATAATTTTTCTGTTTCGAAATTAAAGTAATACCTTTTGCCTATTGTAGTATATTCCTTTAGAAAATTTATGATTGCTTGTCGATTATCATTTCTCGGGATTTGCACCAAATATTTATTTTGATTGTTAACCTTTAGTTGTTTTACTGGTCTTGGATTATTATGTACGGGAGATATATAATATTGGTTTAGTTGTTTTTCTATAGGAACATCTGATATCTGAATACCTATTTTTGGTTCTACATTTACTTGTGAATGATCACTGTCTCGTAAGTCGTTATTTTGTTCAAGTGTTGTTTTGTCTGTTCGGCTTATAGGTGGAATAGTGTTGCTTGAGGTGCTAGGAATTTCTACTGGAATAAAAGAGAGTTCTGGAGGGCTCATTGGCGGAATATATTCGGGTTCAGTTGGTTGCACAACGTCATCAAAATTTGGGGTGTTGAGCTGCCTTTGTAAATCTTGGAGAGGTCTTTCGTCCTCATCAAAATTATTAGCGATTGATGAAATTTCTGCATCCTCTAAAGCATGAACTTGGATGCGGGACAAGGAATCTGCGTTGCAGTTTAGAGACCCTTTTTTATAAATTATTTCATAGTCATATTCCTCGAGTTTTAAACGCCAACGTGTTAATTTTGAATTGGGTTCCTTTAGTTGCATAAGCCATACTAAAGGCCTGTGGTCAGTATATATATAGAACTTACGACCATAAAGATAGGGGCGGAAGTATTTGGTGGCCCAAACAATAGAAAGAAGTTCCCGTTCAATGGTGGAGTATCTCTGCTCTGTTTCATTGAGGGTACGAGAAGCATAACTAATAGGTTTATCATTACCTACTGACCCTTGAGAAAGGACAGCTCCAAGGGCTACATTGGAAGCATCCGTAGTGAGTATAAAGGGTTTTGTGAAATCAGGGTATTGTAATACGGGGTCATTCATTAATATATTTTTGCATGTTTCGAAAGCTTCTATAAAACTACTATCATGAACTATAGTTGCATTTTTTTTTAAGCATCGAGTCAATGGTTTTGTTAATTTACCGAAGTCTTTAATAAATTTTCGGTAGTACCCTACAAGACCTAGAAATCCTTTGATCTCTTTTCTTGTTTTAGGTATGGGGAATTCTCTTACAGCCTTTACTTTATCAGGATTTGGTTTTACGCCTTCGGACGTGATAATGTGCCCGAGGTAGGCTACTTCCTTTTTTAAAAATTCACTCTTGTCAAGCTGTATTTTTAAATTAGCCTTTCTTAACCTTTCGAATACATTTGTCAACCTTTCTATGTGTTCTTGCAAAGAAGTACTGAAAATTATGATGTCATCAAGGTAGGTAAAACATTTTTCATTTTGAATACCCCTGAGGATATTATCCATAGCCCTTTGAAAGGTACTAGGCGCTCCCTTCAACCCGAATGGCATACGCCTGTACATATAGTGCCCCCCTTCAGAGCTGAAGGCAGTTTTTTCCATATCTTCAGGATTCATTTCAATTTGATGATATCCTGAGGCTAAGTCTAAAGTGGTATAATACTGGCTACGACCTAATTTATCCAATATTTCCGAAATATTGGGTAAGGGATACTTATCACCAATAGTTTGTTCATTAAGACGTCTATAGTCTATGACCATGCGAAATTTTTGTTTGCCACTGGCATCTGATTTTTTGTTAACAATCAGGACAGGGCTATTCCACGGGCTGGAAGATGGCTGAATAATTTTTTGTCTTAACAAGTCGTCAATTTGTCTTTTGACTTCTTGCTTTTGAGCTTCAGGTAATCGATATGGCTTAACAAATACTGGGTTAGGATTAGATAACCTAATACTATGTTTAACTTGATTAGAAAATGATAATGGGACACCTTCGCAATAAAATATGTCTCTGTACTCGTAACATAAGTTTTCTATCATGTCTCGTTCTTCGTCATTAGTGTGATCAAGTCTTAATCTGTTTAAATTTTGAATTTGTAATTTGTCGATTTCATTAGCAGTACCATCTATGTTTTCTAAGTCGATATCTTTGTTATGATGAATGGAATTTAATTCGTTAGTTGAAACAGGTTCTGCATAAATAGCTTTATGTATAATCAGCTGTACGGGATTTTCATTACTATTCACTATAGAGGTTATAGCCTGGCCATTTGAAACTGTCACGATAGATGCAGGAATAATTACACCTGACTCGAGTTTTATATTATTTATTATGCCTATGTTGGAACTACAGTCTATAGGAAGTTTGACTATTGTTTCACATCTCGCAGGCAGTATTATGTTATTTAATTCTTGTGGTTTCGAGTTACATTCGCGATGTATGTCGTCGTCACATGGTAAATACAAGGGAATGCATGTATGCTTCGTTACCAATTTCCTATTATAAAAATCTATTTTAGCTCCCAGTTGTTTGAGAAGGTCAGTACCAATTAACCCATGATATTGATTATTAATGTTAAATACATAGAATTTAAATTTAGCTCTGCCTGTTTTAAATATACTTGGTAGAGGAATTTTTAGAATTTCATTATGAAAACTGGTTTGGTGAACAGATTTAATTTGAAATTTTTCATGCTCTATAAATTTGGAATAAAAATTATGGGCAATATTTTCACATAACAGCGATTTCATCGAACCGGTGTCAAGCATAAGTCGCATTTGAAATGAGGGGTTGATTTCGACCAGTATATAAGGCAATTTAGGGTGGTTTACAGAATTTATCTGTACTATATTTTTTTGTTTAGTTCGATAACCTGAATAAAATTTTGTTCGATGTTATCTGTTTGTTCAAAAGCTGCTTCAGGTCTAGTTTCTTCTTCGTACGTTTCATGATTCGTTTCGTCAAAGTAACGAGCGTCATCTTCAGGAATTGTATAAGAGTGTGTTTCTGAAGAATAATTTTCATAAGATTCGTCATAAACAGGGTTGTCTGATTTAAAATCATGTTGAACCTCTTGATGGTATAATTGGGTAGGTGATGACTGTGCGTTAGGCCCGTTAGGACCTCTCGGATGAGTATTGAAATTTCTAGATGACGTTTCCATAGGTTCGGGCTGGAAATGTTGTCTAAAATTTGGATTGGGGCGTGTATGTATCGAGGAATTTTTTGCAGATACCTCCATAGGTGTTGGCCTATAGTTTGGTCTGAAATTTGGATTTGGTCTGAATACGTTTTGTGTCAGCTGTTGTGGGGGCTGATTACGTAAATTTAAGGGCTTTCTGTATGTGGGTTGGTTATGGAATTGTCGGGGGTGCGTAAAATGCGGAACGTTATTTCTATTATTTTGCTGATTCTGTATGTATTGAGGTTGTTTATTTGGTACATTTGAGTTTTTAAAATTTGTGGATTGATTGTGGAGATATTTCATTTGTTTTTCTCCATATTGAAAATTTTCTTCTTCCAGAACAAGCGACATAGCGTGTTCTAGATTAGTCGGGTTTTGTAGCCTAACTGCTAACCCTAGTTGACCACTCAAACCATGTAAATAGGTTTTCAGTGCCACTTTATCGTAAAATTCATTTTTAATTAAACGAAATGCTTCGTTTGCAGTTGTTAGTCTTACTTTTGAAGCTAAAAGACTACGTGAGTCTTGTATTCTCATACCGAATTGGTATGGGGTTTCTCTAGGGTCTGGCTTTAAGAGCAAGAGGTCCCTAGCTAAACAGTCTTCGTCTCTCTGGTCGCCGAAGTATTGTTGCAATAATTGTTTAATACGAGGCCAATTTGTGGCATCTTCCCTACTACCTATCAATGTTCTAGCTCTACCTTCTAATTTACTTATTACTATTCTAAGCATCCATTGGTTATTTGGATTGTCATCATTTGTTCTATCAACAAATGAAGTGAGAAAATTTTCACACGCTGAAATAAATAAAGCTAAAGTATGCTGGTCCCCATCGTATGCGGGAATAGCATTAATGTGATAATTTTGTAATTGATTTGCCATAATTTGATTGTTATTTGAGCTTATTGTATTTTTCTCTGTTACTATAAGTTTGGGAGGTGCTAAATTTATTTTTACTTTATTATTAAAATTGTCAACTGTCTCTGTTTCAGAGTCTGACATTAATTTATTAATCAATAATTTAAATTTGGGTAAAATTTTAATTAATATTCCCGTAATATTTGCTTCTAACTTTAATCGATTTTAGATTAAGGTAGGACAAGGAAATTCAAAGGAACAATGAAAGCACTTACGCCAATGTGAAGATGAAGACGATTTCTGTTCTTCTTTGCTTCAGCATCATAAGATACAGCGAATAAGGCAGACAACTTCGTAGGCAGAAGTTCCGTATCAAACCTTATTTTCTCTTATGATCGCTCGCGCACTCACTGTTTTTTTTAATTGAAAGTTACTTAAATTATTTTTATCAACTTGGACGATGCTGTTCTTTGTTGACTTTGAAGCTGGTTCTGAGTTTTTAACGATAAAAATCGAAGTGCGGACTTTTGCGATTTTGTCAAAAGGGCACTAAACTCATAAAGTTAAATTTATTTACTTGAAGTTACAGTACAACGATATATATATTAAAATTTAAATAATATAAAAATTACAATAAAATACATATGAGTAATCTAATACCATTAAGGCTGGATGGCAAAGACTAACTGTTGAATATTAATGTTCGACATATATTTATAGACTATTAATTGCTGATCAATTTCCCCTCGGTAATGTCGCTGCACTTCAACCGGACGCTGAGTCGACGGAAAAGCCGGTGTAGCGCAACGTACCCATATGTGCTGACAGTAGCCTTGGTGTGTGTAGTATACCGGGTGGTGCAACCATAACTCGCGTCAAATCGATGGTGCCATTGCATGACACGCATTGGAAATTGGTAATTAATATTAAATTCTTGTAAAATAGGATACCTTACGTTGTCTTCACCATGGGTTATCTGGTTAACTGATTTCATTGAAAATGGTTCCTTATAAATAAATTTTTCAAATAACTCGTAAGCCGGTCCTGGATTTATGATACTATCTGACGCTCCGGAATCAATCAATACTTTTAAATTTAGACTTGGTATGACAAAAAACGGTAATTTAGGGGTATTAACAATATTATTTATATCCAAATAGATTAGTTTTCCGAGGCTGTTTCGTGAAAATCCCGATTTGGATTGGTGTTGTAATTTGTAAAAGTTTCAGTTGGTTCAGGAAATTCTTGTGGCTCTATATTTTCGTCAGAGGGTCGGTCGTCATAAGGGTACTCGTCAGAATGATCTAGTGGTAGGTCCTCTTGGTTAAAGAGTTCTTGATGTTGAAACGTGGGCCTAGATTGGGGTATAAAGTGGTTTCTTTGGGGCATTTGTCGTGTATTTCTTAAGGGAGTTTGGTTGCTTATTGACATGGGTGTCGTTCCTCTACTTAATTGAGTTGGAGCGTGTTGTATATTTCTATTAAAATTGTGAACGGGTCTTATGTTAGAAATTGGTCGAGAAGGAAACGGTTGCCTTTGTTGTGTGATTTGTTGTGGTTTGTTGTAAATTTGGGGAAATGCTGGAAATATTGGTTTTTGGGTATACGTCTGTCTATGTTGTACAGGTGTGGTGTGATTTGTTTTCGTATTATTTTTGTTTCTCAGGCTATTAATGAAATTCGACTGTATAATCTCGTTATCTATTCTATTACACTCTAACATAAGTGAATCAAGAGTATTAACACTAACTAATCTAAGATGTGAGAAGTAAGGTTCTATTACACCCGCTTTAAATGCTGCCACTGCATTTTGTTGATAAAATTCTTTCTTATAAGTTTTTACATCGTTTACTAAATCTTGTATGTCTACATGTTCAATTAAGATTTTTAGCTTTTCTTTAATTAAATTGAAATATTCCTGAATAGTTTGTGATTTAGTCATAAAGCTAGTATTTAAATCATTAAATAAAAGATTTTCTGAACGGGGGTCTGAAAACTGATTTTTTAAAGCAAATTTTATATTTTCCCATGTATGGTTTTCTAAACTAATTAACACGTCACGAGCGTTACCAGTGATTTTAGCTTTTATAAATTCTAGTAACATTCGATTTGCGTGTGTTTCGGCTTCTGGCCTTCTATAACTAGTAATATAAAGTTCGCATTGTTTAATAAAATAAGCAAGATGCTTCTGTCCACCGGAATATTCGGGGATCATGATAGCAGCTTGTGAAAATTCGGAAATGTGATTATTTGCCATTTCTAAATTATTTAAACTTAATTGATTAAAATTGTCTTCCTCTAATTCTAATATAGGTTCTCTTTTCCTAATAGGCGATCTATCTCTTATCATTACACAACATACATGAACAAGTAATGGTTGTTAAGTATTACAGGATGAATTGAAAAATAGAGCGCGAATAGGAATTATTGAACAAAATTATATAAGGTATAAAAATAGATACGATATGAATGCACAGATAAAAATATTGGAGGAAACTTACAGGAAGCTCATTGGTACTTCTGCTATTGGTTTCTCGCTGATTTCCCTCTGGCAGTGTGGACTGACTTGCACCGGTGTGGATGTTCGATGTTGCACATAAACTTTTAGAAAAAAGACCGAAACTAATTTTACGAAGATTTAAAGCTTGCCAAAATCAGGTTTCGATGTGCAATACTGTTCTATGCAGCGCCAATTAGGTTTTTTCGTAGCGATTGTCCGAAAAAAGTAATTTATTTATTTAAGTGGTACAATTATTACAGTCTTAAAATTTATTATAAAATATGTGATTCACAACAACATGTGAACAACTAGAGTTACAGCGATTGAATGAATTAATGTTCTACAGAACTAACATAAATGCAAACGTCTGCATCAGCATTCTTACACAGGTCACTAAACTGATGATGCATGGTTTCAGGATTCGTCGTATTTTGTATGATGTTGAGAATATACAGGGATGTAACTATATATATATATATATATATATATATATATATATATATATATATATATATATATATATATATATGTGTATGTATGTATGTATCACACCGATAACTCAAAAAATAATGGGCCGATTTTGATAAAATTTGACGTGTACCTTCCTTTTGTAAATGGCTTGGATAAGTTCGTTAGTCAGGAAAATCGGACGAGGTTTTCCCGGAAAATTTTGAGTTTTCATTCGAAAAAAAATTATATCTCCGGAATTAACAAAGTAAGGGCAACCAAATTTGGTGCACGGGTTTATATCATAGATAAGCTACCTACCAAAATTTAGCTCTGTAGGTTAAAGGACAAAAAAGTTACAGGCATGTAAAAAAAAAGGGTTTTCCTCAAAACGTCAAAGTCGCGATTTAAAACGTCAAAACTGGTAATATTTAGCCAATGAACCTGAAACTAATATAAGCTATGGAAAGAAAATATCGCAAGAAGAATGTTTTACAAAGCCTGAACTCTTAGTTTCAATATTCATTGTCCTTCATTTTACTAAAATATTCCCAGAAACTTGATTTCAAACAGACCCTTTCTCTGATGATTTGGCAGTAGTCTTAGCTATAGAGTTTATCGTTTAATGGTATATCGTTTTTGTCGAATTTTCGTAAAAAAATCATTAAAGCTCAATATATCCGTTATTATGCAAGTTACGAAAAAAAATTGTCTACATTAAATATAGGGTGTTTTGAGCTACATCTTAAAAAATATTTCCACAATTACAGGTTGGCCCATAAGTTGTTGGTGATTTAAATTTTCTTTTTTTTTAAATCGAACACGCCCTATGTTATTGCATTTTTGCATTTTCCATCGAAATATAAAACATCTTTGTAAGAAAAGAAAATCGGGACACAGCAAGTGCGTTATGGTAGCAAATTTTCATTAAATGCTTCAAATTTGAATAGGTCAATTTGCTATTAACCTATAAGGTTGACCAGGAAACCAGTTTTTTCTGGAACAATTTAAGTGTACTTTCGGAAATTATTGTACATTTTCAAACAATAAAGTTATTTTGATGAAACATGGCACATTGTTTCTACTATATAGATTATACTAGTAACCAAATTTGATGCCTGCTTTCTTAAAAAAAAACATATTTGCTATTAAAAACATTTTAATGAAAATTCATTACCATAACGCACTAGCTGCGTCCAGAGTTCTTGTAAATAGGTTGGATAAATTTGCTAGGCAATCCGATAGAAACAGTTATAAAAAATAATACATTTTAATGTTTTTTCTTATAGATGAGGTAGTCCCTATTTTGTGCCTGTTGCTACTACCACAGCATAAGACTTATTGTACCAACAGACACGAAATGGGGACTACCTAATTTATGAGAAACAATTAAAATGTATTATTTTAAATGTCTTATGCTGTGGTACTACTTATTTGTTCAATACTATATGTAAACGATTTAGAAATTACTTACATTTTAAATTATGATGTTAATTAGCAAATATATCAGTTTTCAGTGTACAAGCAATACACGTGCCGGTTTGCTTTTAAGTTTTAAATTAATATGTGATTTCTAGTAACATGCTTATCGGGCAGTCGTGGTAAATTAGTTTGTATACTTTAAGAAAAACAACCAAGGTTAGCCGTGTCATAGTTCAAATGTAAAACGAACGCAATACTTTTTGTCACCGTTTGTAATAACATATTCCATAATGGATATAATTGTTTAAGAAGTACAATATAAAAACAAAAAGTAGAATCACCCCAAAAACCACAAAAATAACAACATAGAGTTATGCGCTACTACGTATTTCGACAAGGAATCAGTTTAGTGAGAGCTACTGATGAAGACAACTTCGTTGTCGAAATACGTGTGTAGCGCCTGACCCTGTTATTATTTTTGTGGTCTTGGGGTTGATTCTACTTTGGTTTTAGTTTCCATTCACATTATTTAACCCCAGTATTTTGAGTACAATATAAAATCGTATTTTTATGAATTATTGGTTGACCCTCATGTCTAGACATATTTTCATGTTTTTCACGAATTTTTATTTTAAAAAAAAATTCGCCAATAGAGTGATATTGTTGGTGATATATTGCAAAAATGTTTTCAAATGAGCGCGAATTTGGGCCACTAGAACCGGCTTGGGGGAGCGGGGCGCTTAGCGAGTTTCGGAGTAGCTGAGGTTGCGTTCCTGAGCTAGAGTCTTCCCGAGAGCGCGAGGGCACTGGGAAAGCGGCTGACTGCGAGTTGATTTGAACCTGGTGGAGGTCTAGTCACGATCATATCACCCAAAGCGGTCTACCATGGCGCAGCCCTCGTGGTCCTGGATCTGGACGACAGCTAGGATATTTCGGGCTGCAGTAGGTCTCCACCCTTACTGGCGATCGAAACAATCTGGCGATACCCGGTGTCCCGGCCGTCCTGACGGCACTGTTTGGACGCTTTGCCTTTTTCAATTTGATAAGGAGGACTTTCTTTATTTTGTCATGGGAAAATTCCCATCTCCCTTGGAGACACTTCCTGAGGTCGTAGAGGGTCTGTATGACTGCATCGCATGCTCGAGGGTCCGTATTTAATTAATTATAGTAGGAATTAGAACAAGCCGTTAGCTGATCTTGATATTGCACCTATTGTTGGCTTTTAATTCGCATATTGCATGCCTGCTTAAATCGACCACCTGCCCGATACCTTGCTTTGGCGATCCCGGGACGCTTATGCCCGCTTAAAGGCTTAGAATTCACAACCCCTCTTCATGATACCGCCCGTATAACTCGCGAATATATCTGTTTCTGCCTCTGGTCTCTAATAAATTAATTTGTTATCCAATAAGTTAGGTTAAACGTGTGGTATTTCGGGAGAACCCCTTTTGTAAATATTTCTTTGTACATATTTTGTAAAAAGAGGATTTCTTTTATACGGTGTTTCACTCAACGCTTCCCAACCAATTCACCCCAACCTAATACTCAACATTCTGATCTCTAATACACAGGCCATAATTAAGAAGTCCTGAGGGACTTTGCCTGAGGACTTAGGTGAACCCTGTCTTCACTGAAGTTTACCCCGGGTCCGGGTAGCTGTAAATAGCAACCGAGGATAGAGATATAGCCCTTAGGGAGCGCAGCGACTTCCTTTAAACCCTCGCTGCTGGCGCCTGAGCAAATCCCGTAATAAAGCCGTATTGATAAGGTTATCCCGTGGAAACCTCCCCATATTAGGGAAAGATAACCTTATCCCGATTTGAGCCCTCACAAGTTGTTTAAATTAATAAGTAGTAAGATAATGAAATTAATTAAATACCTTACTACGTACCAAAATTAAACTTTCTAGGTTTATAGAAAACTTAAGTTACACAAATTTGAAGTATTTAATGAAAATTCGCTACCATAACGCATCCCGTAGGCTTCTGATTGAGACTAGAACCTGTAGCTTCGAACTTCGGACCCACGACCCAATACAACTTTCACTGAGACACTGGGTTAAGTCATACGATCCCAACCCAGCGCGAAATAAACGTTTCAGAATTATGCAAGAATCGCCATGTTTATAAATATTTTACGCAGAATGCGCGTCGCGCTTCCGTGGAACGATCCATCGTGACTCAATTTTCAAGGACACAACTACCAATAACCACCATCCACTTACCGCTCACGCATCCCTTTGCAGGAAATACTATTATTAAAAGCGCCTTTGTTGAAGGCCCACCTGTATTAAACAAACCAAGAAAATACGTAATACGAAATTAGTCACGGGTTTGTCTTAATTCTTGGACCAAGTACGCTATTTTACTTACAGGTTTTGTAATGTGCAGTTTTAAGAGCTGCTTAAATATTTGGCGCCGCCTTCAAAAAATCTTAATGCCGCACTGATGAGCACAAAACTAAGTTCACATTAAAATTTTGATGTTTTTCCTGACGTGACTGAAGCATTTGTAAATGATTTTAATAGTAATACTGATAAAGACACCATTATATTAGTAGGCGCTTATTTGATCTAGAGGGGCACCGTACTTAGGACTTAGTGAAGTAGTGTACATTCGAGCTAAGTGATTATCACATTTCGGTGGATATTTTTACAGTTTAACTTATTCGTCATTTCATTTCTTCTCGTACAATATATCGATCGCAAGGTGTAGATGGTGTTGATTTAACAGGCAGTAATGTCTTTTTCTTATTAGTGCGGGAAGAATTGTAGCGGTGTTACAAGAATGTCGAGGGAAACAAGAAACTGTAAGAATTGTTGGTGTGAGCCTTTGCGGTGCACAACAGATGTGCCAGCACTACCGTGAGGCCAGAAGACCATGATCTGGGTATAAAAGAGTCACACCCAAAATGACTGTTTTTTTTGTGTCCGCAGGAATGGCACAGCCTCTGCGGTTTAGCTGTGAAATTAACTCCAAGAAGTTAGAGATGTTAGAGAGTAAACCATTAGAATGCTGCTGGGTTGCCCTCTAGAAAAATCGCTGTAGGTCCACCACTGGAAAGTCGGCATCGTGTTGCAAGATTGGCCTTTGCCCGAAATTACCAGGCATGGAATCGTGAGGGTGGGAGCCAGGTACTTTTCTCAGATGAGTGGCGTTAGCCTCGCTGGGTCAGGCGGACATCGGCGGGTATGGAAGATATCTACTGAAAGATACGCTTCAGCTAATAACGATCAGCGACATAGTTGGGTTCTGGGGTGGCTCCCTGACAGCTGACAGGTACATTATGGAGGTTCTAGAATACCATGTTACGCCTTTGCAAATCACTATGGACGAGCATAGCATTTTCTTGCAGGATAAGCCTTGACCTCACGTAGCCAGAGTTTTTAGGGGGTATGTGGACGAGTTGACTTCTCATTAAACGTATCTGGTATAAGTTGGGACAACGTACCTAAAATCATAAACCAGCTTGAAGAACTGCTCAGGATATGAGTGAGTTGACATTACTGGAGCTGGTGAACATATACCAAAATCTGGTTAACTTAATTAAGTAGGTTTCGTTGACTTGAAGCAGTCAACGCAAGAGGAGGTAATAAATACACTTTTTTTTATTCATTTTGTTCAACGTTTCCTACAGGAAAGTCTAACATCGTTGTAAATTCAGACTTGCTGCCTTTTCAGAAAAACATATGAAAAGCGAAAAGTATGGTTTCCAAGTCAGTATCTAAGACCTTGGTGGTCCATTGGTAAGAACTTGTGCCTCTAAACCCAAGGGTACTGGATTCGATGGCCAGTAGGTAACCCTTTAACTGTTTCTGTGCATACTGCAAAATTTACATCAACTGCGGTTCTGACATTGTGTCTGACCAAGTCTGGCCGTACCATCATTTGGAGTGGGCGTAAAGCCGCCGATCCCGTGTACCATGAGATGTTGGACACGTTAAGGATCGCTACCTTCCATACAGATAGGCAGTGGTTCGGCGAAATTTCTAGAATAGTAAAGTGAAACTGCTCCATGGTGTTGGTGATTGGCCATAGTCGCGAAAATAGACCGACATTTAAAAAAAATCATGAATATTGAATTCAGCTTATAAATTACATTACAATAATTCACAAATCGCAAATATAAGCTTTAATTAAAACCAAAAAAAAACATCAAACTTTGTCCAGCTCTTTGACTACCTTTCTGAAAAAAACCGACTATCTGATTTCTGAATATCCTTCCTCCGAGGTCACTATTCTTGGTGACTTCAATGTCCATAATTAGGAATGGATAGGATCTTCAAAAACTGATCCACAAGGGAGAGCAGCGGAGGCCTTTGCAGTCAGCAAATTCTTTAGCCAATATGGTTCAGCACCCTACTTACTTTCCTCGTATCCCAACACACAGCTCAAATCCCTGGGATCTCCTTCTTACTACAAAACCTGAATGCTATAAGATATCAGTCACCGCCCCCCTTGGTAGCTCAGACCACGGCATGGTCACTGCTTCCTGCGCAATGCAACCCGAGGTCACACAGTCATCACACCCACGTATCGTTTGGTACTACAACTCCTCAAAGTGGGACGAAATGCGGGATTACTTTTCCTCATTTCCATGGGCGTCTGTCTGCTTCTCTTATCCTGACCCCTCTGATATCTCACAAAACGTCAACGAAATTATCCAAGCTGGCATGGAATTATTTATTCCACTTACACAGAAAACCTCTTCAACCACTCAAAAACCCTGGTTCTCTAAATCCTGTGACAAGGCCAGACTTGAAAAGGTCAAAGCTCACAAAACGCTTCTACACAATCTCAGTCAAGCATTTAACGACGCAAGAAACCGCTATGCCCGCAGTTTTTCTGAGGCAAAAAACTCGTTTAATAACCACATCAAAAACAAAGTCTCTTAAGCTTCAACGGCGGCAAACCCTTCTGAACTCTTGCTAAATCTATTGGGAATAATTTCTGCAAAAGCACGTTCCCACCTCTTGTCTCAGGGGATGGAATTGTTTCTACCGCCCTGGGCAGGCTGAACTTTTTGCTTCGATGTTCGCCGGCAATTCTACTCTCAACCCACCTCCAAATGATAAACCACCGACAGTCCCCAATGTCGCGTCAAAACTAAAAAGGTACGAAATATGCTCTCTTCTCTTAATACCAGGAAAGCCTCTGGCCATGACGAGATCCCAGCAATTGTCCTCAAAAAATGCTCACCAGAACTTGCTCCTTCCCTGACTCGTCTGTTTCAGATATCTTACAATAAAGGCCTATTCCCTAGTAACTGGAAAACTGCTCGAGTACAACCCATCCCCAAGAAAGGATCCAAAGCGCTTACTAGCAACTACAGGTCTATTTCTCTCCTTTCAGTCGTCTCTAAAGTGTTGGATAAGTATATGAACACCGAATTACTAAAATTTCTTGAAAAACGCAGTCTAATCCACGACAGGCAGTATGGATTCCGTCAGCGCAGATCGACTGCCGACCTCCTTTCCTTTGTCACCCATTCTTGGAACAGTCTATGGAACTACACGGTGAATCCCAGATTGTTGCTCTAGACATATCCAAAGCATTCGACCAGGTCTGGCACGCAGCGCTGCTTAATAAACTTCCGGCCTATGACCTACCACCAAAACTTTGTACCTGGACAGCAAATTTCCTCTCCAACAGAAGCATTTCTGTTTTTGTGGATGGCCATGCCTCTAAACTGTATCCAATTAATGCGGGAGTTCCTCAAGGTTCAGCTTTAGCCCCTACTTTGTTTCTTCTCCACATCAATGACCTCATCTCTAGCACATCCAACCCAGTTCACAGTTACGCGGACGACAGCACCCTCCACTCAAATATACAATATTCTAAGCCTGTCTCTTTAGCCCAATTAGATGCGGATCGCAGACTCATGGAGTCTTGCTTTCTTTCTCATAAGAGATACACCAGCCCTAGACCCATCACAATGAACAACCAAGCTATTCAAAGTAATGAGTCATTTTCTCTTGCTGGCTTTTCTGTGGATCGAAATCTTAATTGGCACCAACATGTCACATCAATTGTAGAAGCGACTGCTAAGAAATTAGATTTCCTCTTCCGGGCTCGCAAATACTTTTCACCAGCCAATCTCTATACCTTATAAGCTTCACAAATAAGGCCAAACCTCGAGTACTGCTCCCACATCTGGGGTGCAGATTCCGCTTCTACACTCGCTATCCTAGACTCCACCCTCACCCAAAGGCTGCCATCCCTTGCCCACCGACGTGCCGTTGGCGACCTCTCTCTCTTTTATAGATATCTGCACGGACACTGCTCAGAGGATCTTTCCTCCATAGTTCCCCCACCTGCTGCCTCCAACAGATCTACCAGGGGAACAGAGCGAATGCACCCTTTTACTGTCCAGGTCACCAGACATAGAACATTTTGTTATGCCCGCTCTTTTGTCCCGAGGACTTCCAAGTTGTGGAATTCCTTGCCGGCACATGTTTTTCCTTCTCCTCCAAACCTTCAAGTCCAGAATTAACAAGTTACCTCTTTCCTCCTTGTCAACACCCACGGTACGATAGTATTTACGCTGTAAGCCCTCGTGGTGTGTTGTTGAAATTATAAAAAAATATTTCAACGTGACCTCAATTTTATTCTCGTCAGTGTAGTTTATTTCAAATCCTTTTTTTTTAGAAATCTTTTAAGGCGGTTTTACTTTTTATTTATAAAGTTATTATTTTAATTTTTTTAGTTTTAATTCTTAACATGCTGTTATAACACGCAGTCTATCAATAACTGTACTTACTACAGTCTATCTACTAAAAATCGTAGGTCTTATTAATAATTTCTTTGTTCTGTGGTCCTGGGTAACTATGCAACAATTTTTCAAAGAATTTATTATTCATATATAAAGGGGGAATGTTACAATGACATTGTCATTCGGTTTTTGAAATCATTTATGTAGCTTCTAATAAGTTATTTGTTGTATGATCTGAAGGAAATTACTAGAGACCATATGAAATTGTGTAGTGGGTTACAACTAGAATTTACTGACGTTGCTTTAAATGAATGACATTACACTATAGCTACTAAAACTTATTGGCCTACTTCTCGTAAATATTTGATCGCCTGGACACCATTCCCTTACTGGTTTCTAATGGAAATCGAAGAAGAGGACTTCTTTTCCTAACTCGTATTTCTTCAATCGTTTTGATATTCTCATAGCTTTAAAAACACACTGTCTCTCGTGATCATCTTTTGGTTGCAGATTCGACACCAAATTTAAATAATAGTAAGCTCGGTAGAATTCTCCCAATTTAAGACAAGTCTGTCCTAGAAGAAATGTGTTTAACAATAATTTACCAGGACTTAATTCTTCAGCTTTAGCAAGATATTTGTAAGCTTCTTCGTAAGTTGATTTTGGAGGCTCGGCGTAGAGAACTCTAGCAATTAGTCTTTGGAATTTAGTTAGATGTGTCATTTCGTAGCACCATCGACCCAACATGTATTGGACCGTTATGTCTTCAGGGTACAGTTCGCTGGCTATGGCAAGGTGCTTCTTGACTGTTGCTGAGTTCATGAGACGATGCTCCAAGCCCTGCATTGCGTTGTATCTGTCCAAAACTATGGCGTACCATTTGTGTACGTTGGCGTTGTTGTCTCCTGTAAAATTAGAGTAAAAAAAAGGAATTACTTGCACATATTTAACATTTAAAGTTTTACAGAAATTTCGTAGATATAGTGATTTTAGGACGGTTAAATATTTTTTCAAGTAAGCGCCAAAATGAGACTGAAATTCATGGTCGATTCAAAGATTTACAAGTTTTGCATCTCCGAAAATAGTAGTTATTTTGATAAAATTTGGTATAAAAGCTTTGATCATCAAGGCCATACCATATGATAAAGTCTGGACGCAGCAAGTGCGTTATGGAAGTGAATTCTTATTAAAATGCTTTGAATAGCAAATATGTCTTTTTAATGCAAACAGTCATCAATTTGGTTACCGGTATAACCTATATAGTAGAAACAATGTGCCATATTTTATCAAAATAACTTATTGTTTGAAAATGTACAAAAAATTTCCGAGAATAAACTTTAAATGTTGGTTTCCTGGCCAACAAACCTTAGGTTAATAGCAAATTGAGTTATTGAAATTTGAAGCATTTAATAAAAATTTGCTACCAAAAAGGCACTTACTACGTCTCGATTTTTTTCCTGCAAACATATTCCGGTAAAAAATGCAATAAAATAAGGGTCTTCGAAAAAAATTGTAAGGATCACCAACGACTTATAGGCCAGCCTGTGATTGTGAAAATAATTTTATAAGATGCATTTCAAGACACCCTATAATTAACTTATACAATTTTTTCTCGTCTCTTGTATAATAATAATTATATTGAGCTTTACCGTAGAAATGCGTCACCCTGTATATATGTAAACAGATAAAAACTGAACGCAAACCCGGATATGGATTCTAGGGGGCTTAGTTTGCGCTCATTTGAAGAAATCTTTTTAAAATTCTAAACTCGCGGTCTCATTGACGAATTTTTTGTACGAAAATTAGCTAAAAATTATGGACCATTAAACCATAAACTTAACTAAAACTACCGCCAAAGCATAAGAGAGAAAATAACTAACCTGTTGCATATCAGCCCTTTTGTAAAACTTTGATCCTTTATATGTGTTGACAAAACATAACAAACACTATTTAGTCCACCCACTAACATTAATAAAATCGTAAAGGAATAATTTGCACTTGTATATAAAAATTCCCAAATAACACAAATAATTTGTGATGAACAATCTAATACCATATACCATACGATAAACGTCAGTTACAGCGTGTAACAGACCTGCGCAATAATATCAAATGATCCGTTACCAGGCAACCACTCAGACATAGTAGATCTCATATACCAAGCCCGGTTTGCCATTGACAATGAAACGCGGTGATATTAAAAATAAATGCTTCAAATTTTAATAGCTTAATTTTCTGTAAACCTACAAAGCTGAATTTCGGTACATAGTTAGATCCTTCCTAAAGCAGCATGCACACCAAATTTCATAAAATAGCTTTGTAATTTTCGGAGAAAAAAATTTTTTCGAAAGAAAAATTTTTTCCCGGAAAACCTTGTCCGATTTTCCTGGCTAACGAACTCATCCAAGCTATTAATAAAAGGCACTTGCCGAGTTTCATCAAAAGCGGTTAATTATTTTTTGAGTTATCGGTTGTGTACATAGAAAAAAACAAAACAAATGTAGCTAGGCGTGTCAATTTCGTCTGGAACAAAACATACAATTTTAACTCAATATTTGGATAAAATAGAAAATTTAAGTTTTGGAAAGAGTAACGGTGTAATAGAGAGTGGTGGAAATGGATTGGTTTTAGTTGAAGACAGAAAGAAGGAATGTTTTAAAATAAATTATTGTCTATTGATCAAAATTTGAAGTCTGCCAAATTAGAAAAGTGTCATTGTCAAGAAATTTGGAATATCAACGTTTGGATGAAAATTGACTAAATTGCGCTGTTTCCAAGCACAAGTAGAATAGTTATTTGTAAGGCGCTATGTACTATTATTGTCACAATAAACTATTACTATATATATATATATATATATATATATATATATATATATATATATATATATATATATATATATATATATATATATATATATATTACATATATATATATATATATTACATATATATATATATATATATATATATATATATATATATATATATATATATATATATATATATATATATATATATATATATATATATATATTACATATAAAAATCGAAACTGGCCCCGGATATGGGTTCTAGGGGCCCAAATTCGCGCTCATTTGAAATTTTTTTTTGCAAAGTCTCACCATAGAAAGCTCTCTATTAGTGAATTTTTTTTAATAAATTTAATTCACTAAAATGTGATGATTCTAAGTTATTATTATTTCATTTTTTTAATTTCCAATGAAACTCGTAATGGATTTGCGAGACGCCTCTTACAATTTCATCATCATCGCAGTCTAACGCGATGTCGCCTTGTCGCAACCAGGCTCTGTTTTCATTTCATTGTAGCTTCCGCCTTTCATCAGTTGTGTTCAATTTTCTAACCCTTGGTCTGTCTGTTCCCTTTTTTTCCAGCTATGTGTTCTTCAAATATTTGTCAGAAAAAAATGCCTGAAAATATTTTTAAAAATTAGCTTTTTTTACTCAATGCATTTTTGAAAGCATCTTTCTTCTTTCACTTTTCTAGCACCCTTTTATTCGTCCCTATCCCCGTACCTTGTCTTTTAGACTTTTCCTTATGCTCCGTATTTTAAAAGCCTCTTTCTGTTCTCCTCGTGTGCTGCTTACCCAAAGTCCAACTTTCCGCCCCATATATCACATCTCTCCATACATATGACTTGCCCAAACTCTTCTTCGGGAGTAAGTTTTATGGCTATTAGTGAGAAGAGCATTTTGTCTATCGTATGCTTGCTTTGCCATTCGCAATCTTCATTATCGGTTATTTGCTACATTTACCATCATCGGTAATAGGATTTCCAAAGTACGTACATATTTATACTACTATCAGTTTTTAACCGTGACTGCAAGAGTAAATCTCGAGGTCAAAAAAAGAGGAAAAAAGTTTTTAACCAATCAGCATAATATCTATTTTTGTAATGCAACCCTTCTTTATCTTCATTACTTTTGTTACTACCAGTTTTCAACCAATTAGCTTAATATCTATTAGCTTCATTACCTTTGTTTTCATTACATTGATTTTTAGATTATTGTTTTGCTTTTCCTATCAACTCCACATTATCAGTGCAATTGCTACACAAAACCGTTATCTATTTATTTTGACTCTTTCTGTCATTTCCTTGAGCCTATTCATTTGATCTTTGTACATAAGTTTAACAGATATATAATGAAAATTCTTGCGGTACACCTTCGTTAGATTAGCTTCAGTTTCATATCCATTAATATCTATTGCGGTGTTTTGATTTTTGTGTCCATTGAGAAGAATGCGCATATATTTCCAATCTCAATTCATATTATTATTATCATCATTCACTCATCCCAGGTTTCTCAGATAGCAAAGCTATTGTGCTTAAATAGGCCCCTTTCCAAGTTGTCGAGCCCTGAACGACAACGCGACACTCTCTTATTTCCCAAAAATCGCCGCAAAATGTGGGCAGTTGCGTGGATTACCGCCTTCTGCATAGCCTTATCAAAGTGCTCTCCAAGGCTCAGTGTCTTAATCTTCTCTAGAAGATTCTTAGGAACCACACCAGCTGACGTTATGACTAGCGTCATCACTCGGACACTATCTGACCTCCACTGTCCTTTCACTTGCATCTCGTGGTCTCTGTACTTGATGATCTTCTCGTTCTACTTTGTCCACAAATTATTGGTATTCTAAATGGCTACATCCGCCAGCGTCACTTGTTTGCATGACTTATCCACTATTATTATATCTGGCATGTTGTGGGCAACTCATTGGTCTGTAAGCACGATCTGATCCCAGTACAACCTGTATCCTGAGTTCTCTGGAACTCCCTCTCTCTCAGAAGTGTATCTATAGCAGGGCATTCTAGGATGATTTAAAAGTAATATTTTCTCAGCCAGTTCTTGATGAAGTATTTTCGCGACTGCACTGTGCCTCTCTTTGTACTCTGCTACAGCAAACGTTTGTCATCTTCCAGTGACGTGCTGGATAACCTCGGACATCTGATAACTCAAATCTGCATTTGTCATCTTGAACTGAATGATCTCTATCTATATGCTTCAAGTAGTTCCTTGTTGAAATGGCCTGATCTTGTATGGTCAGCAAAAACCTTCGTGCCTCTGGAAACATCTGCTTCGATATCAACAAATAGTTCAATGTTGATTTGTCGACATGTGCATGGGATATCTCATTCAGATCTCGCCCGTGGAGAGGATTCTGCATTCAGGATGGCAGTTGGTGTTGATGGTGACTTTGCATTTCGCTTTTCCTTAATTGTGGCGGAGTTGAATCATTTACCTCGCATACATCATGCTCTGGGTAGGGAGTAATTACCTGCCGATGGAAATATTTACGCAGGTTCGATATTTGTTGGTCCACTTGTTTACCAATCTCTAACAACCTTTTCCAGCTTGGTATCTAGGTAGGCTTACTCGTTCAATGACACTACGAGGATGGTGCTTTTTTTTTGTTAAGAGCTTTTGCAGCTTCCGTTGTAGACTTTCGATGGTCGCCTTACTCTAGTTCACATTTACAAATAAATAATTGAGTGTAGGACATGCATGTGTGTTAAGAGGTTCTTAGTGTTATGTACTGGCACCAATCTGTTTTACAATATTCGTAAACTCATTTGTGAGTTCGGCTTTTAATTGATTAATGATTTATTCTCCTCGCCTGCTGTATTCACAGGCATTTATAACATTCTTCTACATACACTGGGGCAATTATTTAACCATTTTACATTTTGTATAATTCTGGTTGTATTATAATGGAGTTGGTGATTATTCTACCGAGAACAGACATTTGCCCAGGGAAGCGAGGAGTAAAGATGTAAATTTTTCTAGATTTTTTGTGTTTCCCTGTGAAGTAGTCAGGTTTGTAGGGGAGATAAGACAATGGTCAGACTTGCGTAGGGGATCCAGTGTTAGTACTTTGTTGTGACGAATCTTGGTCTTATCATTACGATCTTCAAGAAATCAAAAGCTGTGACAAAGGTGCTGGAAAAGTCAAACACTTGATCTTTTTTAAGTGGGTTCTAATCTACAATCGTCATATGTCTGAAGGCCTGACATTAACTGGTAAATGCGATGGTATTTTGTTTTGTTGAAAGTGAAACTAAAGGATAAATTACCCCATTACGTTAATCATGTCTGGATTTTGCATCATAAATATGCCTTGGCCCACATGTCTGCAGTTTATTATAAAGTTCTCTAAGAATTGACTGTAGACGTAATCTACATCCTCCCATGCTTCTCTGATTTTGCTTCCTGTGATTTTTATTTGGCCCCAAAAGTTTAAAAAAGCCATGAAGCGACAGATTGGGTCATACTTGGAGATCAATGATATTATTATGGGTATACTCAAGAGAGGCTTAAAGAATGACTTCTTAGACGTTATAGAAGAAACATTGATAATGCGATATGACAAGTACAATGAAAAGGATGAGAAATATGATTTAGTTTGTCAACAAAACTGTGGTTGTTATTTTCCGATATATCGCCGTATACTAAAATTGTAAAAATCTCTCGCAAATTATATAAGAAAAAGTACCTATAAATAATTTCAATTAACTAAAAATCTACATAATAAAAATATACATGGTTACCAGATTGCAAAGTGGCTTTCATCAGCTCATGCGCCTCTTGTATCATCTCATTTTGAACTTCCGTTTCGATATGTTCGTCAAAGGAAAGCTTATATAGCGCCCTTCCGATCCGCCATTGCACGTCTACATTACTTCCGAACTTCAATCTGTTTAGCAATTCATAAACCTCCAAGTATTTCTTTTCCTTGTACAACCTGTCAGCCTCGGCAATTATTTCAGGTACCGAATGCCTGATCCAATATTTTAGGCTATCATTGTGCTTCTCGACGAAGGGATTGAGGTCGCGAATCGATTTTAAGAACGCGATGAATTGAAGCTGATTCAGCTTGTTGGTAAAATTTCGTCGATATTCACTAAACAAATACAATGCTGCCGGAAGGGTAACTTTCAATTTTGACATTGTTTGCCATTTTGCAAACGTAAGAGTGGCTTGTTACAGCTGTCAATGTTACAGCTGACAATGAAAATAATTTACTTAACCCTCAAACCCTACCCATATTTAAAAATCTCTGGACGCAGCAAGTGCGTTATGGTAGCGAATTTTCTTTAAAATATTTTTAATAGCAAATGTCTTTGATGAAAGCAGGCATCAAACTTGGTTGCCTATATAGTAGAAACAATATACCATATTTCATCGAAATAAATTGAAAAAAAAATAAATTTTAAAAATTTGTAAATTATTTTGCATTTTTGTGTGTTGTTTGAAAATATATAAACATTTTTCAAAAGTCTGGATGCAGCAAATGTGTTATGGAAGTGAATTTCCATAAAAATGTTTTTAATAGCAAATGCGGCAAGGAAACAATCTGATTATCGGTATAGCCTATGTAGTAGAAATAATGTACTATATTTTATCAAAATTACTTATTGTTTGAAAATGTACAACAATTTTCCGAAAATAAACTTAAAATGTTTCAGAGAAAACTAGTTTCCTATCCAACAAACCTTAGGTTAATAGCAAATTGAATTATTGAAATTTGAAGGATTTAATGAAAGCTCGCTACCAAAACGCACTTACTGCGTCGCGATTTTTTTTACAAACATGCATATTTCGATAAAAAATGCAAAAACGCAATAATATAAGGGTCTTCGAAAAAAACAATTGTACGGATCACCAATGACTTATGGACCACCCTGTGATTGTCAATATACAAAAACTGCTTGAAAGCTGTCTATTTGAAGCCATATCCCCATTAAATCCTGCCTACCCCGCACAGCACCTCTATTTGCCCCAGGTCACGTAACTTCTTTGGGGGGTATGAACAAGAAGTTTTTCTTGTGGTTTATGCAACTTGGATGGTTGTATGCACACGAGGGGGGATGCCTACGACGAAGCAGATGCAACCCCCCCCCCCTGGTTCGACTTGTGGCTGGGGTTGTAGGGTGGCTGCTTCGTCGTGGGGACTTTCCTTCCCCCTCTCGTGCATACAACCACCCTCGCTGCATAAACCACAAGAAAAATGTCTTGTTCCTACCCGTCAAGGAAGTTACGGCACCTACCCGCCAAGGAAGTTACGGCACCTGGGGGATAGGGGTGCTGTGCGGGGTAGGCAGGGTTTAAGGGGATATGGCTTCAAGATGTGAAAAAGACCGCTTTCAAGCCCGTTTTATTCGAATTTTCTGCTCATATTTCCTTTTCACTACCTACCCCGCTCAGCACCCCTACTCACTCCTGGTCCCGCAACCCCGGGGGGTTACAAACAAGAAATTTTGTTGTGTGTGTGTGTGTGTGGGGGGGGGGGGGGGGGGGGTTCTGAAAACCATTTTTTGAAAAGCGTTCGGGAGCTAAACTGCAAATGGTCCCGTAACTTCCTTGGGGGGTGTGAACAAGAAAATTTTCCAGGGGAGGCCCTAGGCAGGTTTCTGAAAATAGTTTTTGAAAAGCGTTCGGGAGCTAAACTGCAAATTTACCGAAAATTCTCTACCAAAACGCACTTACTGCGTCCAGATTTTTTTCTTACAAACGCATCATATTTCGATAAAAAATGCAAAAATGCATTAATGATTTTGTTCTACGAAAATTAGCTTAAAAATAATTATAGACCTAACGGTGAACTTCACTAAACCTACAGCGAAAGAATCAACTTAACTAAACAGACAGGCAAAACATCAGAGAAAGGGTCTGTTTGAAATGAATTTTCTGTAAATATTTTAGTAAAATGAAGGGCAATGGCGGTTGAATCTGAAACTTAAGGGTTTGCAGAACACTCTTCTTGCAATATTTTCTTTTCAAAATCCGTATTTGTTTCACGTTCTTTGCCTAAACATTGCCAATTTTGACGTTTAAAATTGCCAGTTTGACGTTTTGAGGAAAACTGCAAAATTTGTTTCTTTAACTGCCCATAACTTCTTTGGCTTTAAAGCTAGAGACCTAAATTTTGGTACATGGTTTATAATACAAATACGCGTACCAAATTTGGTTGCCCTTACTCTGTTATTTCCGGAGATATGATTTTTTTTAGAAGGAAAACAAAATTTTCCGGGAAAACCTGGTGCGATTTTCCTGGCTAACGAACTTATCCAAACCACTTGCAAAAGGAAGGTACTCACCAAATTTGATCAAGATTGGTCCATTATTTTTTGAGTTATCGGTCGGATATATATATATATATATATATATATATATATATATATATATATATATATATATATATATATATATATATATATATATATATATATATATATATATAGTTGCGTTTTCGCCGGGTTCTGGATAAGTGAGACTTTAAATTTTAACAAAACAACTTTATTTACACTCTAAATATGGATACAATAAAATTTCTAGAATGTCTCTCTCACAAAAACACTTAATTTACTGCCCTTACAATTACTAATCTGCACACAAGTCTACACTGGTACTACAGTAGCTACTCTATAACACTTCACACTAGTTACTGCTCCTTCGAGTCACTACAACATCCCCTAACTGAACTCAACTGAACTCCGCTGGCTTACTTCCATCTTTATATAGCCGTCGCACCTTCCAGTTCGTTCTCGAGCCTTCTATTCCAGAATGTTCCAGGACCTCCTTTTACTAGAAGGTTCTGTGAATACAGATCGGTCCCGTATGTATACAGGGGGATGTATATAGAGGTGATCCAAATGTGGTCATCACTCCTATGTTACACAAGAGGTGTTTCTCGAACTATAAGATCTCTCTGCGTATACAGGGTGTAACGGTTCTCTGCGTATACAGGGTGTATATACAGGGTGTTCGGAATGCGCAGACCTCAGTTATCCGTTCCGACGGGGTACAAGTTGGTAACTTCGTTATTTCTGGTCCTAGAAGGTTGAGACTTCGCCTGAGGGGGGTCACCCCAGGCACCCTGGGGGGGGGGGCGGTGTTGCCAGATTGTGCAAAAATTCCCAGATGTTGGGGAAGTTCTGGAGATGTGGCAACATCGCACCTACGTCTATTAAAGTGCTTTGTAACACTGCCCCCCTCCTTAAGACTGTTCGTCCCGAACAGTATTTACCGGCCGCCAACTTGGGGGTTCGTTGCTCCGATAGGGACTCAACCTCTCAATGTGAACAACTTTGGGTTTAGTTCTTGGAGACAGCTGGATTCTGTAGACCAGGTCGTTAATTTTCTTAGTCACCAAGTATGGCCCTTCCCATGGTTTCTGAAGTTTGGGACTGAGGCCCTTTCTCCTTGTTGGTTGGTACAGCCACACTGCATCACCTTCCTTGAATGTATGCGGTGTTGCTCTGCGATCCAAGCGCATCTTCATCCGGTCACTGCTTAAGAGGAGCCTATCTCTGACACATCTGTGTATAGTGCGCAGTTTTCCTTCTAGGTCGGCGACATACTCAGGTAACGTAGCTAGGTCCGCTATGACCTCGTTCGGTGGTGGTGTCGTCATGTCGATTGGTAACCGCATCTCTCTGCCGGTCAACATCATGGATGGGGTGTAGCCGGTAGATTCATGCTGAGAGCTTCTGTAAGCTAGGAGGAACAGAGGTATCAGCTTGTCCCAGTTTCTCTGATTCTCATCGACAAACATAGCAAGATACTGGTTGATGGTCCTGTTATGCCGTTCTACCATGCCGTCTGATTGAGGGTGGAGTGGCGTTGTTCGTGTTTTCTTTATGCCTAGCAAGTCCATTAGGCTCTTCCAGACCTCTGATTCGAAATTCCGGCCCTGGTCGGTGTGAATCTCCAATGGTACGCCATGTCGCGATATGACATTTTCCAACAGGGCTTCTGCTACGGTCGTTGCCTCTTGGTTGGGGATCGGCGCAACTTCAGGCCATTTCGAGAAGTAGTCCATCGCCACCATTATGTATCTGTTCCCAGACTCTGTGATTGGAAAAGGTCCTGCGATGTCTACGGCAACTCTTTCCCACGGTGTACCTGAGATGTACTGCATCATTTTTCCTCTGGATCGGGTCTTTGGTCCTTTCTTTGAAGCACACTGGTCACACCGTTTGCACCATTCTTCCACGCTTCTTCGGCAATTTATCCAATAGAAGCGGTCCCTGACTCTGGCGAGAGTCCTGTTGACCCCAAAATGGCCTCCACTTCTACTATTGTGTAACTCATGAAGAACACCGTCTATGCACTCACTTGGCACAACAGTCTGGTATATACAGTCTCTACCATCGACAGTTTCCCATTTTCGAGTGATCAAGTCATTCTTTAGGCACAAGGAGTCCCACTGTAGCCAGTAGCCTTTAACCTCTGCCCCAAGCCGGGACACATCGTGCCACTCAGGTCTTTTCCCCTTTTCGAGCCATTCTCTAATATTTTTCAAGTCTGGATCTGTCTTCTGTGCATCTCTGATGTATTCAAGATTTACGTCTGGATCGGTATTATTCTCCTGTTTCGTGACCAGTTGTTTGATCTGATGAGTTACTTTGTCGATCTCTTTGTTCTCTTGTCGCTCGCAAAATTTACATTCATGCACTGAACATGGTCTTCTTGACAGGCTGTCTGCATTGGCGTGACTTCTTCCTCTTCGATGTTCAATCCGGAAGTCGTAGCTCTGCAGTTTCTCTATCCATCGTGCTATCTGTCCTTCGGGATTTCTAAAGTTCAGAAGCCATTGCAGAGCAGAGTGATCTGACCTCATGCGGAATGTTCTTCCGTACAGGAAGCTGTAGAAATGTTCGATGGATCTTACAACTGCCAGCAGTTCTTTCCGGGTTACACAGTAATTTCTTTCTGCTTTTCCGAACGTTTTGCTGAAGTAGCCTATCACAACTTCTTCCCTGGCTTGGAGCTGCGAGAGTACTGCCCCAATGCCATACTGGGAAGCATCGGTGTCCAGTATGAACAGTCCTTCGTCCTGAGGATAAGCCAGTATAGGAGCAGTGAGAAGACGATGTTTGAGTTCTCTAAAAGACTCTTGGCAATCTGGTGACCAGATGAACTCGGCCTTATTTTCAGTCAGGCTATGCAGAGGTTTCGCAATGCTGCTGAAGTACTTCACAAAGCGTCGGTAGTAGCTGCAAAGTCCCAGAAAACTTCTGACCTCATGTTTGTTCTTCGGCACAGGCCAGTCTCTTACTGCCTTTATTTTCTCTGGATCAGTTTCTATCCCTTTTTCAGAAACGACATGTCCGAGGAAACTCACTTTCTTCTGGAAGAGGACGCATTTCTTGGGATTGAGTTGCAGATTGGCCCCTCTCAGCCTGGAGAAAACTTGCTTCAGATTCGCCAGGTGTTCATCGAAAGTCCTTCCAATCACCATGACATCGTCGAGATACACCAGGCATGTTTCCCATGTCAGTCCTCTCAGCACTAACTCCATTAGTCGCTCGAAGGTGGCAGGAGCATTACATTAGCCGAATGGCATGACCTTGAATTGGAACAACCCATTCCCGGTTGAAAAAGCAGTCTTCTCCTTATCGTCTTTATGGAGTTCTACTTGCCAGTAGCCACTTTTCAGGTCTAATGTAGAAAACCACTTTGATCCGGCCAAAGTGTCGTCGATCCGGGGCAGGGGATAACTGTCTTTTTTGGTGACATCATTCAGCTTTCTATAGTCCACGCAAAATCTCATAGTGCCGTCTTTCTTGGTGACCAAAACTACTGGGGACGAACAAGGACTATTAGACTCCTCGATCACACCATCTTCCAGCATTTCGTTAACCATCGCCTTGATTTCTGATTGCTTGGCAAAAGGCAGTCTTCTCGGCGGCTGTCTAATTGGTCTTGCGTCGCCAGTATTAATTCTGTGCTGCACTAGACTCGTACGACCGGTGATTTTATCTTGAGCGAAAATATCGGCCTCCTCCAATATGAACTTCAGTGCCATTTCCATCTCCGTGTTGTTCAATTGGCCCCATGAATTCTTGAACCGCTCTACTATTTCTACTGGCAGTCTTCTGTCTAATGCGGTGTGTGTCACGTTTCTTGACAACGTCACTCGGTCAATGGGCTCGCAAGTGGCGATAACCTCACATTTCTTCAATGTGACCCTGTTAGTTTGCACGTTAGCAACTCTTATGGGTATTGTCCTCTTCGGATCTACTAAGCAACGTGCGACGAGGGCACCATCATGCCTATCTTTTAGGGGCTCCGCTATGAGAGCAGACATACCATCAAGTTTCTTCTCTAGCCTGGCTCTGACAATCTTCTCACTGTTACCAGGAATCCGTGTATCTTCGTCGACAATAAGTCTCACCCTGGCATTAGCTTCGCCTGCTGGTGGAGATAAATACAACTCTTCGTTGCCGATTCTCAAGATCTTATTCTGGAAGTCTACTGAAAGGACATCGAACTCTTCCATTAAATCCAAGCCCAGAATAAATTCGTCGACGATTTCTGCGACGACAGCCTTTACCTGCAGCTCAGCACTGCCCAGCTTAATGTAAACAATGGCCTCCCCATGCACGGGTATCCTATCTCCTTTCGCTGTCTCCAACACAGGCTGTTTGTTGGTCGTTAGTGCCGACATATTTGGCAACATGTCTGGGCGTACAACGGATCTAGTGGCGCCAGTATCGATGGTGAAACTGCATTGTCTTCCGTCTATGCTGCCAGATATAACGAGGCTCTCGCGGTAGCGTCGGATAGTGGAGACCCTGACTTTGGGGCATTGGGTCTCGCATGCCACGTGTCGCCCACCTACACTGGTGTCAGGTCGTTTTCCCTTATGGCGCTCCCTGTTGGTGTATTATTGTCTTCTGCATGCCACCTGTTGGGTTTGTGAGCACTGCCTACTTATGTGCCCTTTCCTACCACACTTGTAGCATTCTATGTGGGACCAATCTGCTTTCGTCTTACGTGCTCCAACCGTTGCAGTGAGCTTGCTTATGGCTTCCTTCATCAACTTGATTTCTCGCCTTAGTTCCTCTGTCGTGTCTGCATGGTCCTCTATCTCCTTCACTTCGCGCAGCCTGTTGCGGCGAGGTTGAGATGCATTCTTCGCTGCTTCAAATTGCAAGCCATAGATGACGCAGTCTGTAAGTGTTTTGAATCTTCCGAGCCGTAAAGCTTGTTGCATTTCATTGTCAAGTACCCCATCTATGAAGGTCTGGACGGTGATCTGGTTGACAAATTCTTCTGGGGCTTGGGGATATGCCAGTCGCACAAGTTTCTCCACTTCGGGACTGAATTCTTGCAGAGTCTCATTTGGCTTCTGGACCCTTGTCTTTAGTTGTGTCTGGTAGACCGGGCTCATGTACTTGTTACCATATCTCAAATCTAGGGCCTGTATCACTGTTAAGTAGTTTTGCTGTTTCGACTCCGGGATGTTCTGGAAGATTTCTAGGGCTTTACCTCGAAGCGAGAGAATTAGAGCAGTTGCTGCCTGTTGTTCGCTCCACCCATTTCTGAGAGCTGCCGCCTCAAACTGCCTCCTGTACATGGGCCACGATGTTTCTCCGTCAAAGGTCGGCGGCTTCAAGGTTCCATGAGGCTGCTGCACGGCTGGTACATCCGCCTCCGGGCGATTTTGAACTGGGGCCATTCCAGTAACTCCTCTTGGTTCAGTTCTACCAGTCTGGACAATCAACTGTTCGGTCAGTTCTTTATGTGTGCATTCTGTTCCTTTCATGATCATCTTCATTTGTTCTTTCAACCCTTCCACTTATTCCCATCGTTTATTCAAATCCTCTGTTACATTTTCTACTTTCTTGTCCACATTTTCTACTTTCTTGTCCACATTTTCTATTTGTTCGTTGATCTGTTCAATTTCTTCTTTTACATCGACTCTTATATTGTGGAACATACTTCTGAGCTCTTCTTTATCTTCTTGTCGCCTCTGTTCCTCCTCTTGCCGTCTTCTCTCGTCTTCTTCGCGCCGTCTTCTTTCATCTTCTTGTCGCCGTTGTTCGTCTTCTTCGCGTTGCCTCTTGAGGTCATCTTTATCTTCTTGCCGCTGTTGTTCTTCCTCTTGTCGTCTTCTCTCGTCTTCTTCGCGCCGTCTTCTTTCTTCTTCTTGTCGCCGTTTTTCGTCTTTGCGTTGCCTCTTGAGGTCTTCTTTATCTTCTTGTCGTCTTCTCTCGTCTTCTTCGCGTTGTCTTTTCAGTAAGTCCATCAACTCTTTGATTTCAGCCATCTTGTCGTAGTCAGTCGATCTGGTGTTTACCATTTACAACTAGATTAATTGTTCACTTCTTCACTCACTTATCCCACACTTCTGACACCAAATTGTTGCGTTTTCGCCGGGTTCTGGATAAGTGAGACTTTAAATTTTAACAAAACAACTTTATTTACACTCTAAATATGGATACAATAAAATTTCTAGAATGTCTCTCTCACAAAAACACTTAATTTACTGCCCTTACAATTACTAATCTGCACACAAGTCTACACTGGTACTACAGTAGCTACTCTATAACACTTCACACTAGTTACTGCTCCTTCGAGTCACTACAACATCCTCTAACTGAACTCAACTGAACTCCGCTGGCTTACTTCCATCTTTATATAGCCGTCGCACTTTCCAGTTCGTTCTCGAGCCTTCTATTCCAGAATGTTCCAGGACCTCCTTTACACTAGAAGGTTCTGTGAATACAGATCGGTCCCGTATGTATACAGGGGGATGTATATAGAGGTGATCCAAATGTGGTCATCACTCCTATGTTACACAAGAGGTGTTTCTCGAACTATAAGATCTCTCTGCGTATACAGGGTGTAACGGTTCTCTGCGTATACAGGGTGTATATACAGGGTGTTCGGAATGCGCAGACCTCAGTTATCCGTTCCGACGGGGTACAAGTTGGTAACTTCGTTATTTCTGGTCCTAGAGGGTTGAGACTTCGCCTGAGGGGGGGTCACCCCAGGCACCCCCAGGGGGTGGGTGAGGCGGTGTTGCCAGATTGTGCAAAAATTCCCAGATGCTGGGGGAAGTTCTGGAGATGTGGCAACATCGCACCTACGTCTATTAAAGTGCTTTGTAACAATATATATATATATATATATATATATATATATATATATATATATATATATATATATATATATATATATATATATATATATATATATATAGTATATATATAAAGATCTCCTCATTAGCGGATTTAAAAAAAAATTCGCTAAAAAGTCTGAACGCAGCAAGTGCGTTATGGTAATGAATTTTCATAGAAATAATCTGGCATGCTTATAACTTTTTTCATGTGACGTAGAGATCTAAATTTTAGTATGTAGTTTAATTTTTATAACGTAAACCTACGTACCAAATTTGGTTCCATAAGTTCGTTATTTTCAGAGATAACAATTTTTCCCGAAGAAACACCCAAAATTTTCCCGGAAAATCTGATCTGATTTTACTGTCTAACGACGATCCAAGCCACTTACAAAAACAAGGTACCTGCTAAATATCATCAAAACCGGCAGATTATTTTTTGGGTTATCGGTGAGATACATATATACACGGTATATCCATACACAGGTGTAAACAAAGTGTAGAATATTGCCAATATGTCGAAAACTACTAAACAAATTTTTTTGACACTTGGTGTATTGGTGTACTTAAATTTAATACTCTGTTGACAAGTAAAAAAGTATGTTTAACTATACAGGTGGCTCAGAAATAATATCAACATTTTTATTTCAAATGGTACACCCTGTAGGTTTTTGCGTTTTGTAAATTTACATCTAATTTAAGGTCTAGTTGTATTTGAAATTTTTTCCTATCTTCATTCACTGCTAAAAAAATTGGTTGTGAAAAACAATTTGTAAAAATTGTTAATATTTCGAAAACTACGGAAGATATTTTTTTGACATTTGGTATATTGATGTAGTTAAGTTCAATAAAAAATAAAACAAAAGGATATCTTTTACCGTTTTCGAGATAATGATTATAACTTTGTTTTTTCGCCATATTGGATTTTTATTGCATTAAATAGCATTTTTATTGCATTAAATAGCATTTTTATCCCCCTTTCAAAAATGTATCAAAACATGGTATTTTCTATTACAGAAATAAGAAAAAAAGGGTCGCCATCTCGGTGCGGAACCAGGTAGTATGTTGTCACGACAACTCCAAATAACACAAAATCTTATAAAATAGAGATTGTGTACAACCAACTAACAATTTTGTAAATTGTCAGCCCTGGCCCATTTCTTCGCTAATATAGGGACAATGTATGTAAGGCTAGATGTATTCTGACCATAATTAGAGCCGCAGACCGGTTTCTTCTCATAAGTACGGTATACTAATTACAGCGAGAACACACCTATAAAGTAATACGGCTATGTTACCCAGCCTCCTAATTCCATAATTATGGTGAGAATACGCTAACCTTACATACATTGTCCCTATATTAGGGAAGAAAGGGGCCAGGGCTGACAATTTACAAAATTGTTAGTTGGTTGTACACAGTCTCTATTTTATAACATTTTGTGTTATTTGGAGATGTGGTGACAACATACTACCTAGCTCTGTACCGAGGTGGCGACCACGTTGTACATCTCACAATGTTTTAGGAGGCTGGCTAGCATAGCCGTATTACTTTATAGATGTATTTTCGTTGTAATTAGTATACCGTACTGACGAGCTCTAATTAGGGCGAAACCGGTCTGCGGTTCTAATGATAGTGAGAATACATCTAGCCTTACGTCCAATTTTTCATTCGTTCACACACTTCAGTAGGGGATTCAATGCTTCACTCTACACTAGCTAGACAATTAGGATATTATTCTTGAATTATTATCGATTAAATTTATTGAACCAATGTAAGAACGGGCACTTTGTTGAAATTTTGGAACAAATTAAAATACAAGCCTATACAAACGAACTTTAGATATGAACTGTTCAATTTAAAGAAATTGTTCTATGTGGCCACCACCTTGCTCAATACACATTGAACAACGATTTTGCAGTTTATTGCCCTAATTAATGTGTTTCTATTCAGTGCACGCATAGCGTTTCGGACTCTTTCTTGAAAAATTGCAACATTTTCGGGAGCTTCCCAGTGCGTAAGTTCGTTCTTAATGTGCCCCTATAAAAATAAGTCAAGGCTATTTATATTAGGGATCTAGCAGGCCACATAATATCGCCATTATTCGCAATTAATCTATTGGGAAAGTTTTCTTCCAAATAATTCTTTGCGACGGCGGCTTTATGAGCTGGACAACCATCGTGCATAAACCAAGTTTGATCAGAGCGCCCCACAGATGCCCTTGCAGCTGACATTATTTGCTCTTGCAAGAGCTGAAGATATCGTGCTGAATTCAAACTGAAATAAAAAAATGTATGGTCATACTGAATGTTGATCTGCGCCATTTGAACTGTTTTGACCATAATTTCAGTTAAAAATATGTTTGACAAGTTTTACGATATACAGCCGTCATACGTTCGTTCACAATTTTTGGCGATTGTATTGTTTAGTCATGAACTGTATCACGTTCTTTGCTCTAGTTTGAAATAACTAATTTTCGCCCGTTTTCAGCTTCAGAAAAACCAAAAAATGAATTGATTTACAACTTGACAAATGCTCATTAAAAATTGAAGTAAGTTGGCAGTAAACAATAATTGTTATCGTTAAAAAGTTGCAGCGACTTGACAGTAAACAATTGTCATGACAGAAAGCTTGTTTCACGGCTAAGTAGATTTCGTTTAATCTGCCTTAATAATCTATTACGATTTTTTTTTAATGCAGATTTCTTTTCAGGTGAGAGAAGTTTGTTGTACAGCGAAACATGCATAACTTTAGGAACTACAAAGGGTAAGTGCTAATAATTAATTACCTGTTATTTAGAAATTAAACTAGTCTTGTTTAGAGTAGGAATTAAAAATTTCAAATACGTTAGTATCAAAAGAGTATGAAGTAGTAGTCTTTGTTCTATAACAGTTTGAAATAATTAGGCACATGTGCCATAATTTCGGGCCAACTCGATACAGTATTGGTCAATTTTAATTACTCCTAAAATCTTTTAGTAGAAATAGATAGCAAATAGCCGCATATGCTATGATTTCTGGCCAACTTAAAACTAGATAACTAAAATTAGGCAACTTTATTAACTCCTAAAATCTTTGGCGTATATGCCATAAACTTGGTCAACTCTAAACTAGATAAAAAAGTCGGGACGCAGCAAGTGCGTTAGAGTAGCGAATTTCCATAAGGTTTGAAATACATAACGTAAGTTATCTTGGAACTTATTTATGTTAAATTTAGTCTGCGAATGGGGGATAACCTTCCAATTCCACGTCTTCATCTGCACATACTCATGCATGTTAAATATAGCTGCGTTTTATAAACAATTCACTTGTAAGGATCTGAATTATTTGTCAATTTAATAAGTCAATCGAAGTTTGTGACATGTTGTTTAGAAACATATACAACGCCAATATGATGTAATGTATCTATCTTTGTTTATACGATTTAACTTTACATCACACCGTAATATCCTCTTCTAACAACGGAAAATATATTTAGCGCCATTTTTCAAATGGTGTTAAATTTAATTCCGGAAAAACTTCTGTTACAATTATTCAACTCAACTGAATTTTGGCACATTGTATCCGTAGTTTGAGGGCAATATTATACGAGTTAGATTTCGTAAAAGTAAATTGACGAGTTTGAAAGATCTGGCATTTTCGAGAAGAAAAATTGCAACAACTTAATTCCCATATATATATATATATATATATATATATATATATATATATATATATATATATATATATATATATATATATATATATATATATATATATATATATATATATATATATTTGGCTGTTTTAAACCAGCTGCTGCGCAGAATGTTTAATTAATATGTAGATTTATAATATTATTCATACATCTTATACATCATGATAATGTATTATGGTCGTGCTAAAAATAGCTGACCCGTAAATGTAACATTTTAACAGAATTATCACAGCGTTTGGTATTTATAGCTTTATCTTGACCTTTTTAAACAAATTCCTAGAAAAATAGAACAGAAATAGTGTTACCAAATCTCATTCATATGGACACCATTATTCTTATAATACGATTTTTAGTAATTTGTTCTAAATTCTTAAAATTTATATATGTTTTTAAAAATATAAAATATTGCTCTCAACGAATTCTGGTACTTATTTTTTAATTCTGTTTTGTGACCGATATCGGATGGTATTTGAGGACGACCAGTTTATGTCTTCTCCGCGTGCTCAAGTGTATATGCAATCAATTGGACCAGTCAAAATGCTAAAGTTTTAGTAGTTGTCAGTGATTTTCAACAAAATATTACATTGGCTCTTAAAAAATCGGGGAAATCAAACTAGAAGATAATGAGGCACTGGACAGGTTTGAAGGAACCAATAAATACAAGGGTCAATCAATAAGTACCCGTGTTTGAAGACAGGTGGCGTTGCTGAGGGAAGTTGGTATTACCGTCGTGTAGTGTCATCAGTCAAATGCAGTGGCGTCTCCTGACCAAAAAGTTTGGGTGTGCGGTAACGAGTTGCTGTTACTGGTGGTTTTAAAAATTATTAACACTAAATATATATATATATATATATATATATATATATATATATATATATATATATATATATATATATATATATATATATATATATATATATATATATTAGGGATGCACCGGGTACCCGTTATGTACCCGGTACCCTGCCTACCCGGCCTGTTTCGTCGGGTACCCGTTAAGACCGGGTATTACAGTACCCGGCGCCGGGTAGTACCAATAAATAACTAGAAATTTAATACATTTAAGTAAACTTTATTAAATTGTTTTTATTATACATATAAGGGTAATTATGTAAATTTAAATTGTGGTGCAGAAAAATGAATTGTTCACGGTTTTCGGCTAACAGCCTGTTTGTCTGCGTTTCAAAAACATTACCGGCTTCAGAAAATAACCTTTCACTAAAGACGGTTGTGGCTGGTGCAGATAGGTATCGTTTAGCAATCGCAGCTAAATTGGGAAAGGTATTTTGATGGATTCTCCACCATTCAAATGGTGATGAGTTTCTTTCTATGATGTTTTGCTTTAAATAAGAGTCAATTTCTAATTTCATATCTTTCTTATTTATTGAATCAACTGAATGATATGTAGAAATTGACGCTATTTCTGACATTCTATCAAACACAGATGTATTATCTGTACTGGTCCTTTCTCTTTTAGGTGAACTAAGCATTGACACTAAAGTCAAATCGTCAGAATCAGAACTATCAATTTGTTGATTTAATTCATTATTTTCCTCGGTTATTCCCAAATTCTAAGCAGTAGTTTGGGACAAAAATTCTTCAGTAAGTGTTTTCTTGTTACCGTCAGAAATAAAAATGAATTTAAACCGTGGGTCTAAAAAAGTTGCATATGAATAATGCGGATTAGATTCAATTCCAAGGTATCTTTGTTCTATATTAGATATAAGCGCATCTTTCATTGTTCCTAAACCATGAGCAGTGATTTGCAAAAGATACTTTAGGAGAGAGAGAGAGCAGTGTTGGAATAACTTCAGATATGATGGAATCAGTTGAGCTGAAGCGTCTTGTAATTTCCTCAAACGGTTTAAGCAATAGTAAAATATTTTCAGTCAGCTGCCATTGATTTTGAGATAAAGACCCCATTACATTATTATCGGCTGTAAATAAACGAATAGGTCTTTTTGGTTCAAACAACCTTTCTAATAAATACTAAGTTGAGTTCCAACGTATCTGGACGTCTTGTATTAATTTTTTGGGGGGCATATTTAATTCCAGCTGAATAGTTTCAAGTTTTTCACGTGAAACAGAAGAATGGTTAAAATGTGTTACTATGTTTCAAGCAACTGCTATTAAATCAGATATGCTTCTTTGTGACCGAATTGCATCAAGCACAATCAATTGTTGGATGTGAATGAAACAAGATTCATGATCAATTTTCATGTCTTTTGCAACCTTTTTTATGTTTGCTCCACTGTCATGAAGAAGTAAATGCAATTTTTCCGGTCTAATATTCCACTGATTTAAAATCTCAAATAATACATTACAAATGTTTTCTCCGGTGTGGCTGCTTGAAAATTGTTTAGATTGATCGTAACCTTGTTATTTTTTGTACCCGGCCGTCGGGTACCTGTTACCCGATATACTAATCGAGCCGGGTACTCGGTACTCGGCTTTGTATAAAATCTGTTCCCGGTGCATCCCTAATATATATATATATATATATATATATATATATATATATATATATATATATATATATATATATATATATAGTACCTATATGGGAATAATAGGTAGATAAATAAATTAATCTCCCACCGCAACAGTAACAAATTAAAAAGTCACTTAAAACTTTAAAACACGAAAAGAACATAGAATTATTATACAACCTCTTCTCTTTACACAAATTTGTGTTAGCGTTAGAACTGTCTGGAACGGGGTGAAAACTGAAAACATTAAAGTAGTTCAATGTTAATATGGTACTAAATAATAAAATGTGTAAAAAGCCTGGATGCAGCAAGTGCGTTATGGTAGTGAATTTTCATAGAAATGATCTGGCACAAAATATTTTATTATAACTTTTTTTTCTTGTAACATAGAAAACTAAACTTTGGTGTATAGTTTACTTTTTATATCGTAAACCTACCTACCAAATTTGGTTATCATATCTTATTTATTTTTTCAGATACAAATTTTTTTCGAATTAAAATTCAAAATTTTCCCGGAAAACCTCGTCCGATTTTCCGGACTAACGAACTTATCCAAGCCATTTACAAAAGGAAGGTACATGCCAAATTTTATCAAAATCGGCCGATTATATTTTGAGTTATCGGTGTGATACCTATATATATATATATATATATATATATATATATATATATATATATATATATATATATATATATATATATATATATATATACACACATACACATACACATATAAAAATTGAAACTGACCCCGGATATGGGTACTAGGGGTCCTAGTTCGCGCTCATTTACAAAAAATGTTTCAAAATTTCAAAGTTGAGATCTCCCCATTAGTGAATTTTTTCTACGAAAATTCACTGAAATGTATTATAGTCTTTGATTCTAGAATAGTGTGGTCTCTGCAAGCGCAGTCGTAATGTTTGTAAATAATGCTATCACAACGTTGGTTAGACCGGGGTTCCTTTCATTTGTCTTGAACTATATTGTTACAGCTCACTGCAGTGTTAAAATCAATGGTATTTTCTTCACTATTTTAAACACGTGGGTGGGGGACTGCATTGTATACCAATACCACTCCATCGACTGAAGTTGTTCGGAAATATTAACGCACACCTAACCCGAATTCATTCCCCGTTGCTATTGACCTACTCATATTCTCTGAATATGTTAGAAGACGTGGTACCACTTCTTACCAAGTCACTATTAACCGACTATTTATGATATCAAATAAGTAAATTAAATCGATTGTCATAAAATATGTAGTGTATTAAGACTAAGGGAAAAAGAAATAAAACATATTTAACTGTGCACATTTTGATTATATTTTAGGGTGTGCGGCGCACACCTAGCTCACTAGGAGAAATCGCCACTGGTCAAATGACACCATACTAAATTTCAGACTGATACATTGGTTATTTTTTACTTGGCAGCCAGTTGTAACACGTGGTTCGTGTTTCTCGATAAAATGGAAAAAGTTCAATATCGATTCGCAATTCGCTTTTAATTTTTTGGATAGAAAAAAAATTGGAAGAAATAAAAGCAAAGTTGGGTGCTGTCTATGGAGACCCTTCACCAGCTATAACAACCGTGAAATGTAGCTTCAACGAATCTGTGTGTGTGTGTGTGTGTGTCAGCGCGCGTGCGTGTGTTTGTTTCTTTAACGTCGGTCTATATCCGAGACTATGGTCAGTCACCGACGCTTGGGAGCAGTCTTACCTCACTATGCTCGAAATTTTGCCGAACCTGTGCATTTCTGTAAGAAGGGTAGATATCTTAAACGTGCCCAACATCGCATGTAGACGGGACCGACGGATTTACGCCCTCCCCGGAGTTTTCTAATAAATAAACCCTAAAACGTTATACTACTCGAGTATCATAAATCACCCCTCATTCATCCCCTGCCCCCTAAAACGATTTTACCCAAAAACAATCCGAACCGTTCGTTTATACCAAATTTGAAATCGATATCTCAATTCGTTCTAAAGTTATCGTGGCTACAAACAGACAGACATACAAACCGACAGACCGATACACAAAAAAAGTTCGTTCCCAAATCATGTTTTCTATATGTTTTGATACTTCTTACGACCTTCAAGCGAAAACAAAATTTTGAAATTCTTGTCGCCGATGCGGTACTTCCACCCGTTGTGACGATGTGGAAGTAATATACGAGGTCAGTAACAAAACTTAAAATTTTACTCTGTGGGCCTTTTTGGTCTGCGTGTTAGTCTCGTGACCTCGTTATAGACTTGATAAACTGGCTCATTGATGGTCGCAAATAGTTTTGAATAAGTTTAAGTTTGCTAAACCTCCGCTCACAGTTTGTGGCTGTGGCCGCAAGCGCAAAGTAAATCCGCAGCGCAATACAAATATTGGAAGAGCTTCTGCAAATCATGTGTGTAGATCTGTTGTAAGAGATACAAAGCGCTAGCCTTATTTATGTCGCCGAAAAAAAGTGGAGCTTGTTTTTCGAAAACGGCGAGTTCCTGGTAGAACTCAAATGTATGTAAGTTTCGCTCATATTTCGTGCTAGATCTACTCGCTCCTTTTGCAGTTATTCAATCGACATATTCATTTATTTAACGATCATTGAGAAATGCAAAATTTAAATTTGGTGTGGTGGCGCTGTCCATCTTCGTTTTAATTTCTGATATGGTTTGATCAAATACAATTTTAGATTTAGAAAATAGTCGAACGGGTTGTAGTGTTCGTGATTCGTCCTCGCACAGTTCATTAAATTGGTTTTTGCGCTTCAGAAATCGTTTATTTATTAGAACAGGATCGACTACAATTTTGTCGGCTACTGTTTTAGCCTTTTCTGTTCACCATTCCATAGGATTCTTTGGCCAGACCTTCCATTATAACGACGGAACGCGACAAAATTGTATATCTTCCTTTTATAATTTCAATATTTACTTGATTGATTTCTTGAAGAATGGTAGCCCAAATTGTAAAGTTGATAATAAATTCGAAGTTCTTTACAGCATGTAGCGGATAAGTTGCCTAGTACTTTGATTCAGCATTGAGACAGTTTTTTAAGGATCTGACTACTTCTAGTAAATTATTTAGAAGGGCTTTCACAGGCACGTGTTTTGTGTTTTGTCAAGCATTTGGTCTGGCTGGTTCTATTCAGGTCTGTCACTGATAATCAATCTTTTGACAAACGCTGCCGGTGTCCGGTGCAAAATGCAAATACTACAGGACAATAAGTACAACGCGTCATATGGCAAACATTCTGCCGTGAAAAATATAATCAGAAGCAAAATGGAGAATTACCTGCTTGAAGATAATTGAAGATTTAGACCCAGAAAAGCACCACAATAGGTATTAACGGATATGAAATTGAAGCTAAAAAAGGAAGAGGTATACAGTAGGAATGCGTATTATCGCCATCTTTGTTCTATTTATTCATAGAAGATACCATAAATAGGCTGAAGAAAAGACAGCAAGAATCAAAGTAAATGGACAACGGTTCCATTGCAAATGACAGCTGTGATAATCGGAAAAAATCTCTGGACGCAGCAAGTGAGTTATGGTAGCGAATTTTCTTTAAAATATTTTTAATAGCAAATGTCTTTCTTTGATGAAAGCAGGCATCAAACTTGGTTGCCTATATAGTAGAAACAATGTACCATATTTCATCGGAATAAATTTATTGTTTGAAAATATATAAACATTTTTCACAAGTCTGGATGCAGCAAATGTGTTATGGAAGTGAATTTACATTAAAATGTTTTTAATAGCAATGCGAGCAGGCATCAATCTGATTATCTGTATAGCCTATGTAGTAGAAACAATGTACTATATTTTATGAAAATTACTTATGGTTTGAAAATATACAAAAATTTTCCGAAAATAAACTTAAATGTGGGTTTCCTAACCAACAAAGCTTACGTTAATGGCAAATTGAGTTATTGAAATTTGAAGGATTTAATAAAAATTCGGTAAATTCGCAGATTAGCTCCCGAACGCTTTTCAAAAAATTGTTTTCAGAAATAGTACTAGGACTCCACCTGGATCCACAAACCACAAGAAAAATTTCTTGTTCACACTCCCCAAGGAAGTTACGGGACTTGGAGTGAATAGGGGTGCTGGGAGGGGTAGGTAGTAAAAAGGAAATATCAGCAGAAAAAGCAAAGAAAACCGCTTAAAAGCTGTCTGTTTGAAGCCATATCCCCATTAAACACCGCCTACCTCGCACAGCACCCCTATTCGCCCCCAGGTCACGTAACTTCCTTGGGGGGTATGAACAAGAAGTTTTTCTTGTGGTTTATGCAACGAGGCTGGTTGTATGCACACGAGGCGGAAGGGCCTACGACGAAGCAGACCCCCCCGGCTTTGACTTGCGGTATGGTTGGGGGTGGCTGCTTCGTCGTGGGGATTTTCCTTCCCCCCTCGCGTGCATACAGCCACCTTCGTTGCATAAACCACAAGAAAAATTTCTTGTTCATACCCGCCAAGGAAGTTACGGCACCTGGGGGAATAGGGGTACTGTGCGGGGTAGGCAGGGTTTAAGGGAGATATGGCTTCGAGATGTGAAAAAGAGAATTATACAACCCGTAAGTTCCTTGGGGGGTGTGAACAAGAAATTTTTCTTGGGGTTTGTGGATCCAGGAGGTGCCCTAGGCAGGTTTCTGAAAACAGTTTTTTGAGAAGCGTTCGGGAGCTAATCTGCAAATTTACCGAAAATTCGCTACCAAAACGCACTTACTGGGCCTAGATTTTTTTCTTATAAACATATTTCGATAAAAAATGTAAAAATGCATTAACAAATTTGTTCTACGAAAATTAGCTAAAAAAATTATAGACCGTTAAACCATAAACTTCATTAAACCTACAAATAAATATCCAAAAAAGCATCAACTTAACTAAACTGACAGCCAAAGCATCAGAGAAAGGGTCTATTTGAAATGAATATTCTGTAAATATTTTAGTAAAATGGAGGGCAATGACGGTTGAATCTGAAACTTAAGGGTTTGCAGAACACTCTTCTTGCAACATTCTCTTTTCACAATCGGTATTTATTTCACATTCTTTGCCTAAACATTGCCAATTTTGACGTTTAAAATTGCGAGTTTGACGTTTCGGGGAAAACTCCAAAATTTGTTTCTTTAACTGCCCATAACTTCTTTAAAGCTAGGGACCTAAATTTTGGTACAGAGTTCACTCTTTATAATACAAACACGCGTACCAAATTTGGTTGCCCTTACTTTGTTATTTACGGAGATATGGATTTTTTTTAGAAAGAAAACACAAAATTTTCCTGGAATACCTGGTCCGATTTTCCCGGCTAACGAACTTATCCAAGCCACTTGCAAAAGGAAGGTACTCACCAAATTTGATCAAGATCGGTCCATTATTTTTTTAGTTATCGGTCGGATATATATATATATATATATATATATATATATATATATATATATATATATATATATATATATATATATATATATATATATATATATATAGATCTCCTCCTTAGCGAATTAAAAAAAAATAATGGCTAAAAGTACAAAAGGTCTGCTAGATGGTGTATTACGAAGAATCAAACTAAAAGTCAATATTAACATAAATGCTGGTGATACTGCCAAAAAGCGGTTACAGAAAAGAAAATAAACCTTTTTGAAGCCAGTGAAGTACTCTCCACGTCTGTATTTACCGTTTTCCGTTGTTTATCTTCTTTATAAATATCCCTGACAATGAACTTGAATCGATCAAAATTTTCCGTTGGAAAAAAATTACCGCTAGAGAAAGGACTAATGTCGTTTAGAACGAATCTCGCAAGAACTGGTTAGAAACGTAACTACTACACTATACTATAATCTTGGACTTTTGTTGCAATAACAAACATATATTATTGGAGATAAGACGAAATAATTAGCTTATTTCCAGGAAATTTTCCATTTTTATAAAAAAATACCCAAATTTTTATCACATGTTTAATTGTCGAGCTAATCAGCTATTATCCTCGTTTTAACAAACAACATGAGACTTTCATGTGACAGTCTGTGTGCGATGTACTTACCTACGACAATAATTACTTTTTGTTATAAATAATCCGTTTAATACTTTAGCAAAATAAAATAAAGAGTTGACAAGAGATATCTATATATGTATGAGATATGTACCTACTATCGGAAACTTACAAGATAACATCGCAATAGAAACTTTTGGAATAAAGATAAATATTTTCGGGAACGGTTTCATAGCCAATTTCGTAAACGCACCTCAAATCTGGTTTTATTTGATACTCCTTGTAATTGTAAATATTATGAGAAAAGTTTCAGTGGAACCAGGCAGGTCATTAGATAATAGTGATAATAATTATAAGCGGTAAATACTTCTTTCTTATATTGAAGATAGTTGCTCTCTTTACGTCGAATGTTTGGTGACGTCATGTTTTTATCTCCGGTTTAATGTATCAATAACTGTAGACCAAATCCCTCTGTTGGCATTTCGAGTTTCTGATTCACCCCCCATTAAAATCACGCGTTTCATTTTTTTCTTTAGGTATTTATTTTTTGCTTTATAGTAATTAAGTAAAAAGCCTCGGTGGTTCAGTGGTAAGACCGTGTGCATCTGAACCGAAGTTTACTGGGTTCGATCCCAGTGCTCTCTTCTCTTAATACCAGGAAAGCCTCTGGCCTTGACGAGATCCCAGCAATTGTTCTCAAAAAATGCGCACCAGAACTTGCTACTGTCCTGACTCGTCTGTTTCAGACATCTTACAATAGAGGCAAATTCCCTAGTAACCGGAAAACTGCTCGAGTACAACCCGTCCCCAAAAAAGTATCCAAAGCGCTTCCTAGCAACTACAGGCCTATTTCTCTCCTTTCAGTCATCTCTAAAGTGATGGAAAAGTATATAAACACCGAATTACTAAAATTTCTTTAAAAACACAGTCTAATTCTCGACATGCCGTATGGATTCCGTCAGCGCAGATCAACTGCCGACCTCCTTTCCTTTGTCACCCATTCTTGGAACAAGTCTATGGAACTACACGTTGAATCCCAGATTGTCGCTCTAGACATATCCAAAGCATTCGACGAGGTCTGACACGCAGCGTTGCTTAATGAACTTCCGGCCTATGGCCTACCACCAAAACTCTGTACCTGGACAGCAAACTTCCTCTCCAACCGAAGCATTTCTGTTGTTGTGGATGGCCATTCCTCTAAACTATATCCAATTAATGCAGGAGTTCCTAAAGGTTCAGCTTAGCCCTTACTTTGTTTCTTCTCCACATCAATGACCTCCTCTTTAGTACATCCAACCCAGTTCACAGTTAAGCGGACGACAGCACCCTCCACTAAAATATACAATATTCTAAGCCTGTCTCTTTGGCTCAATTAGATGAGGATCGCAGACACATGGAGATTTCTGTCTCCGTGGATCTCCAAAAAATATTAGACTGGGGAAGTAGAAATCTTGTACAATTCAACCACACAAAATCTCAGTCTTGCTTTCTTTCTCATAAAAGATACACCACCCTAGAACCATCACAATGAACAACCAAGCTATTCAAAGTAATGAGTCCTTTTCACTTGTTAGCATTTCTGTGGATCGAAATCTCAATTGGCACCAACATGTCACATCAATTAGGTTTCCTCTTCCGGGCTCGCAAATATTTTTCATCAGCTAATCTCTATACCTTATATACTTCACAAATAAGGCCAAACCTCGAATACTGCTCCCACATCTGGGGGTGCTGCTGCAGCTTCTACACTCGCTATCCCAGACTCCAGCTAGAGCCAAGAGAGCTATACGTCTCACTGGTGACCATATCCTCGCCCAAAGGCTGCCATCCCTTGCCCATCGACCTCTCTCTCTTTTATAGATATCTGCACGGGCAATGCTCAGAGGAGCTTTCTTCCATAGTTCCTCCACCTGCTGCCCCTAATAGATCTACCAGGGGAACAGAGCGAATGCACCCTTTAAGTGTCCAGGTCACCAGATATAGAACATCTTGTTATGCCCGTTCTTTTGTCCCGAGGACTTCCAAGTTGTGGAATTCCTTGCAGGCGCATGTTTTTTTCTTCTCCTCCGAACCTCCAAACCTTCAAGTCCAGAATTGACAAGTTGCCTCTTTCCTCCTTGTCGACACCGATGGTACGATAGTATTTAGGCTGTAAGCCCTCGTGGTGTGTTGTTGAAATAAAAAAAGGGTTCTCCTTTCACTTTTAAGTACATACTGTAGAATTAACATCAACCGAGGTTGTGGCATTGCATTTGAGCAAGTTGAATGCCTGCACGTTCAGCCCTTAGGAGGGGGCGTAAAGCCGTCGGTTGTATACATGCGATGTTTAGCACGTTAAAGATCCCTACCCTGAGGTGAAACTGGCGTCGGTGATTGGCCATAGTAGCGGAAAAAGATCGACGTTAAAGAAGAAAACACACACACACACATCCACACACACGCGCGTAATTAAATAAGTTATTATCATTTGAGCCGCGTGACAACGAGACTAAAGCCTCGAGAGCTTGATAATGTCTACAATAAGGAGTAAGCCATTGTGTATCTCCACAGTATTGGGTCTCATAGCGAGCCGTTAGAGGGCAAGCTTGATACAAGCAAGAACAAATACAAAGAAAAAGTTAAGAGCCTTGTCCACATTTTTAACATTAACGCCAGAAAAATAATTGGAGCGTATTAAGTCTTACTTTTTCCACGTTGTCCCCAAAAAATTTGTTCGAAAAGAATATTTTTCTTGATGCTCTTGAATTTCCCGGTGATCTTTATTCTGGCTTATGGCATATTTTAATTTAGCTAGAGAGGAGTTATTAATTTTAATGCATTGAAAAAGTATTTTGCAATAAGTACATACCGGAAACGGAAATGCAGCTTAAAGGGCAAGATATAATATATTTACTTAAGGAAACACTAATACTTTACCTTGTCTAGACACATAATATATTGTATATAAAATAAAAGCGCGATAATAATTATCCAAGTCTATGACATCGCTACCTAATATGGCACAAACAAATCTATTTCAGGTTTGACATGTGTAGTATGCAAAATTTTAGAGGACATTGATGTAAAATAGGAAATTAATCTGTTTGTTGGTAATTGATTTCTAACGATAAATTTCACTAACAGGTGTCCAAATTAGATGTAAATGTATCGCTATCTCGATATTTATCGAATATCGAAGATCTGGTTAAATTAGCAAAGTTGTATCAATTTTCATGGCCAACTTACATCTAACCTATTTAGAAATCATATTGAAATTTCCCAAAAATCCTAGCTATGGTGATCTTGCCAATTGTCAATGAAAATTAACCGGTATTTTTAAATTACTGACAGCTATTTTGTTAAATATAGTGATGAGAGTATTAAGTACTGTTTAAAAGTATGTAGTGTCCACAGCAAGGAAACCGTGGATCACAAAAAATACTAAGTTAATAAAAGAGCACAACAGCTGGAGAAAGGTTAGGAATGAAGAACGATACAGTAAACACAGATGATTCATTAATGGGTGCAGAAACTTGGTACAATATGCCCTGACAAATTTTATTGGGAGGTTATATTTAAAATATGTTGGTTTAAGCTTTCCTTGGGCAGTTGCAGAACCCTGAATTAAAATGGGGTGCAAAATTTACATTCAGTTAGTTTCCTCGAAAGAGACTCAAAATTAAAGCATGGCATTTTGCTCGCGGAAGCTACTACTAGAAAATCTTACGAGGTCCTAGTTTTATTCAACTCGGTTTTCTCGAAGAGGGGGAATCACACCCCCCTGTAATATATTTCTTTGATTTGTTTTCTTAAATATTTTTTTTTTGGAAGTCATATCTAACTGGCCCAACAAATTCAAAGAAAGTTATTTCTTAAAAATTCTGTCTAAATGTTTTAGTTTCCGAGTACAAAAAAAAATAAAAATAAATGACTTGCACAAATTGTCATTTTAATTAATTAAGCATTAAAAGTGACTATAATAATGCAAAGTAGGCTGCTGTTTGAAAATTTTTAACATTACCGTTGTAAATTCATTTAAATTTCAGACTGGTATTATCGTTATTCATTTAATTCGGAAATACAAATTTGTTTTGAGAAAACACATTTTCCGGAAAAACCTGTTTAAGTGGGCTTGCTAACAAACTTATCCAAGCGATTAACTAAAGGCAAATTATAAATTTGGCAGGTCAGGTCAGATCGAATCACTTTTGTGGGAAAAAATGTAAAACAATTTACTATAAGAGTTTATTGAAATTAGCTACAAAAATTATTACCTTAAAAATTCGCTGAGGCAATTTTTTCACGGAAAGTCAATAAAAGATCATTGTTTATGAAAGAATCATTATTTTTTTAAATGAAAATTCGCTATTTATATTTGTACAAAAATATACTAATTTTGTTGAAATAAAAGTTCGTCCATTTAAAGTTTTCTACGAAAATTTACAAAACAATTGTTGCTCTATAACATCAGGCCAGGACGAAGTCACCCATACAAGCAATGACCGTGCCCGACGCTTCTTAACTCTCATTAAGGAACGTCGACACGTATCTGAACTGCACCGACGAAGCGGCGGTGCAGTTCTTTGAAAATTGTTGGGTTTTTAAACGTAACTCAACTGAAAAACAACAGAAGAAAGGTTGCTATGGATATAACACTATCGCGACAATTAAGAATACTGGCAATTTGAGGTGTATTTAACACGTTGCTTAAAATTTTGTACTAAATAGCTTGTTTCCTGTTTATTTTAAATATGATTCAACAATATGTTCAGTAATGAAGAATATTTTGACATGCTGGAAGGTTATATTCGTTCTAACCAAAATACTGAGGCAGCTGCAAATTCATATCAAAACAACTACCCAGAAAGACAACAACCAAACATCAAAATATTTCCCAGGATAGTGACCAATCTATCGAACGACGGTAACTTCCACGAAAAGAAACTACCAATGCCTAGAAATGAAAAAAGAAATAATGCCGTCTTACAGGTTTCAAACGAAAACCCTCCGCAATCTATTCGGTTTTATGGTGAACAAATTGACGTTCCAAAAAGTACGCTACACCGTGTATTAAAACAGTCATTACCATCCATACAAACCTACAATCGTACAAGGCTTAAATGTTGACGATTACCCTAAGCGACGTCAATTCTGCAGATGGTATCAAGGACAATGTCAGCAAGATGAAAATTTTCATTTGAAAATAATATAGACTGATGAATCCAGATTTACAGATTGTGGTGTGTATAATCACCATAATAGGCATTATTGGGCAAATGAAAATCCCCATCTAAAGGAAGAAAGACGATTGCAAGACAGGTTTGGTATTAATGTTTGGTGCGCCTTATTAGGTAAAAAAACAGTTATTTTTATTTGTAGATTAGACAGTTAATTTAAAAAATTTCACGTAACTTCATTGTTGGTCTGTTCTTTTTTGAAAATAATTTAACTGAGGAAAGGTATCCTAATGTATTGAAAAATGATATCTTACCAACAATTAGAAAAGTTCATGATAATTTAGACGAGATTTGGTACCAACAAGACGGTTGTCCAGCTCACAATGCTAGGATCGTCAAAAAACTTTTCTACCAAAATGTTATTATCGTGCCATTTGTAATAATGGGTCGGTTCATTGGTGTGCTCCAAGTCCTGATATAACAACTATGGATTTTTATTTTTGGGGTACTCTGAAGAATGATGTGTATACATTCGATCCACCACAAAATATCAATTACGAAACAGAATCACGTAAGCTATAAATCATATAAACCAAAACACCCTCACCAGAGTTTGCAGGCATATTTCAAAAAGGTGTATAAAGTGCATTGAAAAAAACGGTGGCCATATTGAACAATTTTCTATTTAGTTTATTTTTAAGTTTCTATCTTATTATTTGTTGAGTTCCATTTTGTGTTGTTTTGTGGAGTTTAAGTTTCTATTTGTTATTGCCGGGTTTTGTTATTAAACTGTTTCACATAATGTTACCTAGTATTATTACCTAATTACGTATTGTAAATTTAATCACAATATTTTTTTATCGTGAATCATGACGGAAAATTATGTTAAAAGTAGAAGTCTATTATTAGGCTCCATGGCCTACTGCTTTTTGGACACTTTTTTTGTCATTTATTTTCTGGTATTGGATTTCATACCCTACTATCCTCAAAACGGTTTTTCTCAAAATTGTCAGTGCAATTACAAGATTTCTCAAGCATGTTGTACATCATTGGAAAGCTCTTTTCGCAGGCTCATGAGCAAAAAATTAAATATGGCTGCCATAATAAAAACAAACGTTGATACCTGTAGCGCAAAAACAAATGACAACCCAAAATTGAGAATAGCATAAAAAGATTACTCTGTAAAAAGTGTCCTGATAATGTGCAAGTCTTAGACATGCCAGATCAACGCCTACTCGGATACTGAAGAAAAAAGAAATCTACAAATTTTGTTTTTTCAAAATAACTCGAAAATGAAAAGAGGCAGGGCAAAATGCAAATCACATTTGGAACGAGCATGAAATTCTACAAAACATTGCTAATGTAACCGTCTCCCTATCTCTAATAATAACGGAGATAGCAATACATTCCCATCGAGTTTGGGACACACTGTAGAAACAAGAATTTGTTGACCGTTTGGGATATTGTCAGGCACAAGAAGGCGGGCATTTCGAACATTTTATTAGATAAGACTGAACTATGTAATTATCGTGTTAGTGATAATAAGAATGTTATTACTCACTTTATTTAATTCATACAACAAAAATTGGTGTTGCTGAATAGAGAATTGGATTAGCTCTAAAAACATGTATCACACTACCAACGATCCAATTTCAAAATTTCGAAAGGGTAGCTCCCCCTTGAAGAGGTATAACTGTTGCGGTGAGATTTTTATATCAAAAAGTTAGTTTTTGAAAACAAAAATTGCCCTGTTTCTGAATTATCCTTAATGGCCACTTTCAATTTTATTGAATTTTTGCGTTACTTTATAGATAGAGTGTACGAGCCCTAACAACTATATGTTGGGACAAGCTAACATTTCGGAAATAATACAACGGCTTTTCCAAACGACTGAATTATTTAGTTTTTACTTTTAAATACAAACATAACAGTAAATTCTATATTATTAAAAAACCTTTTCATGCCCTGGTATAGTAATCTCTATTAATAATAGCGTAATTTTTCATTGGAAGGTCAAACTTGCTGACAACTAAAAGTTGGAACAAGCACAAATCTTGTATTTAAAATGTTTAAATTAGCTATAGGCGGCGTTGTTGTAAACGCCAAAATTATTTTATTTGTCCATTGGCAGTTGACCATTAATGTAAAACGTCAAGTAGTGATGTTAGTAATTGTTAACATACTTTATTGTTAATTTAATTAAAATAATGGGTCGTGGAAAGGCTACGAACCAGAAATTACGTGAAATTATTATTCATCAATACCATAAGGGTAAAACAATACGTAAAATTGCTAGTGATTTAACTATTTCAAAATCTACAGTGTACAATATAATAAAAAAATTCAGTGAGACTGCTAATGTCGATGTTCGGGGCAGAAGTTCGGGAAGACCGCAACTCGTTTCTGAAAGAGATTTGCGAAATTTAATCAAAATATGCAAGTCGTCAAGCACCCTTCGAGAAATAACTGCTAAATGGAACACGGTAACTGGATTAAATATATCTAGAGAATGTTGTCGAAAATACATGCGTAAATGCGGTCTGGGATTTTACAAGGCAAGTTTACTTTTGAATGGTTCATACAGTATCAAAAGTCTCATAAAATGTCTTATTTAGGCAAAAGAAAAGCCGCTGTTAACAGAAGTTCAGAAGAAAAACCGATATAATTGGGCAAGATCTAAACTACTCTGGAGAGAAAATGAGTGGAATAAAATAGTATTTAGTGATGAGGCTAAATTTGATGTTTGCGTTGGAGACCACCGTAAACGAGTAATACGGAATAAAACAGAAGTCTTCCATAAAGATTGCCTGAAAAGAGTTGTTAAGTTCCCAAAGGGAATTATGGTGTGGGGCTGCATGTCGGCAAGGGGTTTAGGTTTTTTAAAATTTATAGAGGGCACTGTAAATGCCCAAAAATATCAAGAGATACTTCAAACCACACTTTTGCCTAGTATTCAAAAATTGTTTCCCGACAATGATTTCATATTTCAACAAGATGGAGCATTATGCCATTCGGTAAAATCAACCAAAAAGTGGTTTGGAGACAATAATGTAAATGTTTTATCCCATCCAGCTAGCAGTCCGGATTTAAATGTGATAGAGACCGTATGGCATAAAATGAAGCAGTATTTAAGAAACCACCCTCAACGTACAATATCTGATTTACGGACAAAACTACAAGAAATCTGGGACAATTTTTCTGTTGAAATGTGTCAATCTTTGGTCAATACAATGCCTGCAAGAGTCCAAGCAGTTGTTAAAGCTAAGGGTGATGTGACCCCATATTAAATTTAACTTTATTCTCAAGTGGTCCCAATATTTAGTTGTCAGTTAATTTGAACCTTAAGTGACAAAGTACTCCACTGATAATGTCGATCATAGAAACATTTTTAAATGGTCTAGGATATATTGTTATGTTTGTATTTAAAAGTAAAAACTAAATAATTCAGTCGATTGGAAAAGCCGTTGTATTATTTTCGAAATATTAGCTTGTCCCAACATATAGTTGTTAGGGCTTGTATAACCGGCATCAGATTAAGGTAGACACATTATCAATGAGGAATGTGACATTTATTAATGAAAGAGCTCTTATCGTGGTAACCGTTTGTTTGTTTAGTCTGGTGTCTGTCATAATTGGACTCTGCACTAACCATTTGTTTCATCAGAACTAGTTAGTAATCGATATAGCTTGGCAATTTAATATTCCATTACATTGTGAGTAATATTCTTGGATAAGGCGCTAAAAACAATGTATATTGCGCTGTAATATCTACGATTAGAAAAAAAAGCACAACTCAAAGTGCACCATCATACTATGAGAAACACTTTTTGTAAAAAGTCATTAAACGTTATACAAGCAAATGGGTTAATATTTGTAAACAGAATGATTTAAAAGGAAAGTTTTTGTGATTCAGAAATTATTTTAAATCAAACTTTTTGTGTTGAGTATGTATAAGGAAAAATTAACCCTAGTTTTCATGGATTGATTTTTTACAAGGCCACCTATCATTTGTAAACATATCTTATCTACATTATTTACAGTGGCTGGATGAGAAAATCCAGTGTCATACACTTTAACAGTTACGTATGGTTTTCTTTTCAGAAATTTCTTAAAGGTCACATTTATTGATTGCGTTAAGAATCAATAATAAGTAGTTTTACCACGCAGTCAAGACGTTCGTGAAAATCTCACATCTATTCATTTTTTTTCTTAATCTTTCCGTTCTTTTTATAGACAAATAAATTGTAAGTAATTGTTTTGTTAATTTCAACAACACACCACGAGGGCCAACAGCCTAAATACTATCGCACTGTGGGTGTCGAAAAGGACGAAAGAGACAACTTGTTAATTCTGGACTTGAAGGTTCGAAGGAGAAGGAAAAACATGTGCCCGCAAGGAATTCCACAACTTGCAAGTCCTCGGGACAAAAGAGCGGGCATAACAAGGTGTTCTATGTCTGGTGATCTGGACAGTAAAAGGGTGCATTCGCTCTGTTCCCTTGGTAGATCTGTTGGGGGCAGCAGGTGGAGGAACTATGGAAGAAAGCTCCTCTGAGCAGTGCCTGTGCAGATACCTATAAAAGAGAGAGGGAGACGTCACCAACGGCACGTCGGTGGGCAAGGGATGGAAGCCTTTGGGTGAGGGTAGGGTCAGCGATGCGACATATAGCTCTCTTCTGAATGGAGTCCAGGATAGCGACAGCTGCACCCCAGATGTGGGAGCAGTATTCGAATTTTGGCCTTATTTGTGAAGTATATAAGGTATAGAGATTAGCTGGTGAAAAGTATTTGCCATCCCGGAAGAGGAAACCTAATTTCTTAGCAGCCGCTTCTGAAATTGATGTGACATGTTGGCGCCATTTGAGACTCATTACTTTGAATAACTTGGTTGTTCATTGTGATGGATCTAGGGCTGGTGTATCTCCTATGAGATAGAAAGCAAGACTGAGATTTGGTGGAGTTGAATTGTACAATATTTCAATAGTTTTAATAGGCCGTGATCGAATGGCATAGAAAACAATTTTTACAGGATCTATAGATTTCTTCATTTCATATCTTTTCAGATCTCGTTCAAAAAAATCGCGTTATAAATCCAAAAGTTACAGGGTGTTTCAATCTTAGAAGGGTCACACAAAAAACCTCCCTGAAATGGCTAATAATTCTTATTTTTTGATGAAATTTTATTATATATCTATTTTGAAGGATGCCTAATGCAGTGCCGTACTTATTTTCTTTCTAAAAACGGCCCTAACCCTTTTCCCATTTTTTGACAGAGAAAAACTGCATTAGTAGTCCTTAGTCAGGTGACATAAAGACCAATTTTCACAGCATTTATAGAATGTTTCCTTTTATATCTTTTGATCTTTTGTTCGTCGAAATCAAATTATAAATACAAAAGTTACATGGGTTTTAAATGGGCCACACTGTATGTATATAAATCAATTTTCTATAAGCTGGAAACTTAAAAAAATGTATATTCTAGTCTCTATAAAGGTAATTTGTGCTCACAATTTTACCAGGATAACTTGTTATTTTCGAAGATACAAAAAATTTTCCGGAAGAATTGTTAAATTTTCGTAGAATAACTTGTTCGATCAGGCTGGCCAACAAACTTATGTAAATCATATATAAAATGGAAGGTACCTGCCCAATTTATAATTTTCCCTCCATTAATCTTTAGGACAAGTTAGCCAACCCAATCAGATAAATTTTGTATTTCCGAAACTAATTATTTTGTCATTTTCCGCGAGTCGAAATATTTCTATGAAAATTTACTACCATAACGCACCTGCTGCATCCAGACTCTCCATTGCCTGGTATTAAACCGTGACGAAATGTAAAATAGGTTGCTAATTTCCAGTACGAGTTCCTATGTGACGTCACTATATAGTGAGTAAATTCCGTGCGGTTCACCTACTTTCCGTTACCAGGGACGCAGATCCCAATCAGAGCGATTCAGGTATCATCCATCCCCATTTTATTCCACCGTTTTCCATCCCGCTTCCTCCATTTGCTGCCACTCTATACACACGAACCGGCGTAGTCGTCGTCATCGCGGTTCGATCGAAACTCCCTGCTGACCGTGACGTCACTAACACAATCGCAGACCTTTATATGCCTCAACGTCTGTGCCGGGCGTTTCAGTCTATCCCTACGTTTGTTGTGTCTGCACACGACCTACGATCGTGATAGTTTTGTCTGTGCCCTTTATAAAAAGTGCATTTTGAGGATAATTGGTCCTTCTTATCAAGGTTATATCCATTTTTTCATAACCGCGCTATTTAGAGGCTGAAAAAGTCATAGCAATTGAATTGTTATCACTATATAAAGCTTTTTGCCGGTAGAAATATTGGATTACGGAAGTTCTCAAAAACATACCCATTAAAAGTTGTTGATTTTTCCTACGATTTAAATAATTGTGAATAATACGATACGGAATACGGTGGAGATTTCTGGATTGCTTAATCAATAATTAAATCTGACTGATTTCTTTAATATATTGTAGAAGTTTTGTGTAAGTATATGCTTTTTAGATTTTAGATATGCCTTTTAGATTTAGGAATGTTTGCTGTATTATAATTCAATACTTGGTTGTTAATTCCCTTTGCTAAAAAAATTGCGCCTTTTTAAAAAACAATATTGCGCAGTAGTTTTTAAATTGATATTCTTATTACACTTTTTTATCTTGCACCCTAAAGGTGAAAGTTGAATAATTTCCAGCATTTAGGCTTTAACATACACAACATGCAGACAATAGCAGATTTGGAACTTTGACCTCAGCAAACCAAGCGGCACAGTTGAAGTCGGCTGTTCTCCTGGTTTTAGTGAATTTTTATTTAAAAAAATTCACTAATAGAGAGGTATCGATGGTGAGACTTTGCAAAAAAAAAATTCAAATGAGCGCGAATTTGGGCCCATAGAACCCATATCCGGGTCAGTTTCGATTTTTATATGTTTATATATATATATATATATATATATATATATATATATATATATATATATATATATATATATGTATGTATGTATGTATGTATGTATGTATGTATGTATGTATACAACCGATAACTCAAAGAATAATTAACCGATTTTGATGAAACTTGGCAAGTTCCTTTGTTTTGGAATGGTTCGTTAGCCAGTTTGGATGAGTTCGTTAGCCAGGAAAATCGGACAAGGTTTTCCGGGAAAATTTTGAGTTTTCTTTCATAAAAAATTTTTTCTCCGAAAATTACAAAGATATTTCGTTGAAATTTGGTGTACATATTGCCTTGGGAAAGACCTAACCATGTGCCAAAATTTAGCTTGTAGGTTTACAGAAAATGGAGCTATTCAAATTTGAAACATTTGTTTTTAATATCACCGCTCTTCATTGTTAAACGCAAACCTGGCTTATAAGAGATCTAGTATGTCGTTGCTAGGCGACGGATCATTTGATATTATTGCGCAGGTCTGTTAGACGCTGTAACTGACGTTATCGTAATCGTTTGGTATAATGATGTGCAAAACCGTTATTTTCTATTAACAGTTGAAGCCGTTCACATTACTTCATAATAACCGTTGAAAAAAACAGCTTCAGTTATTTATCTGTTATTTTGAACTGGATAGTCGATCGATAGTATCCTACATTCCCAAAGATGTGAGCGAGAGTGAGCATAAATAACGAGTTACCTGTTAAGTAATATGTTATGAAGTAAAGTCCCCTCTATACTGCATAGCATACCCATACATTTTTATCATTCCCAATCTCATGTCCATTCATCCCGTTAAATAGTTAAATTTAACAGTTGCCGATGAAAACCGATGTTAATTCATTTTTACAAAAGGAGCTGATATGCAATAGGTTAGTTATTTTCTCTTTGATGCGTTGGCGGTAGTTTTAGTTAAGTTTATGGTTTAACGGTCCATAATTTTTAGCTAATTTTCGTACAAAAAATTCGCCAATGAAGAGACCGCGACTTTAGAATTTTAAAAAGATTTCTTCAAATGAGCGAAACTAGGCCCCCTGGAATCCATATCCGCGTTTACGTTCAGTTTTGATCTGCTTACATATATACAGGGTGACGCGTTTCTACGGTAAAGCTCAATATAATTATTATTATACAAGAGACGAGAAAAAGTTGTATAAGTTAATTATAGCGTATCTTGAGCCGCATCTTATAAAATTATTTTGATTATCACCGGCTGGCCCATAAATCGTTGGTGATCCCTACAATTTTTTTTCGAAGTGCCTTATATTATTGCATTTTTTATCGAAATCTGTTTGTAAGAAAAAAAATCAAGACGCAGTAAGTGCGTTTTGGTAGCAAATTTTCGTAAAATGCTTCAAATTTCAATAACTCTATTTGCTATTAACCTAAGGTTTGTTGGCTAGGAAACCAACGTTTAAAGTTTATTGTCGGAAAATTTTTGTACATTTTCAAACAATAAAATATTTTGATATAATATGGCACATTGTTTCTACTATATAGGTTATACCGGTAACCAAACTGATGACTGCTTGCATTAAAAAGACATATTTGATATTCAAAGCATTTTTATAAAAAAAATTAAACTTATTTATGTTAAATTTAAGTAGCTGGTTTTTATAAACAGTTCACTCCAAGCCATCTGGATTTTTTAGTGAATTTTTATTTAAAAAAATTCACTAATAAAGACGTATCGATGGTGAGACTTTGCAATTTTTTTTTCAAATGAGCGCAAACTAGGACCCCTAGAACCCATAACCGGGGTCAGTTTCTATATATATATATATATATATATATATATATATATATATATATATATATATATATATATATATATATATATATATATATATGTATGTGTGTATGTATGTATATATAGGTATCCGTCTAATAACTCAAAAAATAATTAATCGATTTCAATGAAACTCGGCAAGTGCCTTTCTTTTATTAATGGCTTGGATGAGTTCGTTAGCCAGGAAAATGGGACGGGGTTTTCCGGAAAAAATTAAGTTTTCTTTCAAAAAAAAATTTTTCTCCGCAAATAACAAAGCTGTTTTAATAAAATGTATTATATATGTTGCCTTGGGAGAGACCTTACCAAGTACCAAAATTCAACTTTCTAAGTTTATAGAAAATTGAGTTAAACAAATTTTAAATTTTCTTTCGAAAAAAAATTTTTCTACAAAAATACAAAGTTATTTTGATGAAATATGGTGGATATATTTCCCTAGGAAAACCTTACTACGTACCAAAATTAAACTTTCTAAGTTTATAGAAAACTGAGTTATTCAAGTTTGAAACATTTAATAAAAATTCACTACCATAACGCACTTGCTGCGTACAGAGTTTTTTGATTTTGCTTAGTGTGTGTCTTAACCTCAGATTTTATTGTATTAATAAATGTCGGTTTGGTTAAACGTCCGATATACATAAAGTGTCTTCAAAAATATGGAACGATACTTTACCGCAAGTTCCTGACACGATAATATTACGTTGAAACAAATTTACGAGGACCTACTGAAAATATTTTAACCTGCTATGGTAGCTAACAAGATTTCAAACTAAAAAAATATTTTACTATTTAACAAAATATCTCAGTTAAACACATTCATGACAGCCAACCTGCAACGCTTCTAAACTTTTCCAAAAGACTGCTCGTCTTGCCCCGAAAGCCAGCTCGTTACAGCTTTTATTAGACTTAACCTTTCAAACTTTTTTTCAGTGCGAAGAGATGATCTCGACTCATGTGCGTAGTGAGGTCACGATGACGAACAAAAAGTGGGGCTAGATTGAGCGTCACAAGGGGTCTGACTTGACATGACGTATTCCGACATGGCAGACCGAATTAAAAAATGAGAAATTAAAATTCAAAGTGATATCTGACCTGACTGGAGGGCATACGATTTTGACTTTACGGAAAATGATGTATGCGAGTATACCGCTTGGGACATGCGCAGATCAAACGCTATTATTTTTAGATCTACAGTCCAGTCTGAGGATATGGTCCTCACTGCTTTTATGAAATTGAACCTTCAGACCTTGTTTCGTTGGAGGGAAGATATGATTTCGACAGTAGGTATAGATAACCTGTTGATGACCGTACAAGAAGTAAAATCCAAAATGCCGGACCTAAAAATAAAAAAATTCGGGACGCGGCAAGTGCGTTATAGTAGCGAATTTTCATAAGAATTGTACACTGTAATTATACGGCATATTAGTAAAGTTAATACCTTAATACTACATACAGACTTGGAGACTACTTCTCTGGCTTCACTGTTGGTTTTTGTAGGTGAAGGACGTAGCCAGCGCGTGAGCTAACTGGAGCAAGTGGCTCTTCGAATTCTGGATGTTCTAGGATGTTTTTCAATGATTCTGTGACTATAGTTTCGCTGCTTGACAGCATTCTCAGACAGATCAAAATTGAATTAGTACGAAATCATGACAACTACAAATAAAGATCTGTTGCTATGTTATGATATGATGTTTTGATCAAAAAATGTTTATCAAATTGAAAATAAAATGAAACACGGATGACAGATGAGGTTTTCAAAATGTCTATGTGATGTATATCAATATTTAACATAAAAATAGAAGTAGCCTATAATAACTATGATAACAGTTACAACAATAAAATAACTAAACAATAACAGTATAAAAGCAGTCTCTACACAACGAAAATATCGACATACATCAACTCATTATTTTATTATAACTTTTTTGAAAGAATAGTTAAATTTATTTTCTTTGACTTGTTTAATTAGAAAGAAGAATATCCAAGAAAGGGGAATTCATTAAATCAGTTTGCTCGTTTAAAAAAGGTAGTTCTTGTCGTGTGTGTGCCTTTTGACTTCTAAAGCTTCAAAAAAGTCTAGTTTACGTTTGTCATTATAAAAATGTAGTGGTTGTATGCGGTTATTTACTGTAGGTCTATGTTCAATTTGATAAAAAAAATTTGATCCAAACATCATATCATAGCATAGCAACAGATCTTTATTTGTAGTTGTCATGATTTCGTACTAATTCAATTTTGATCTGTCTGAGAATGCTGTCAAGCAGCGAAACTATAGTCACAGAAGCATTGAAGAACATCCAGAATTCGAAGGGCCACTTGCTCCAGTTAGCTCACGCGCTGGCTACGTCCTTCACCTACAAAAACCAACAGTGAATCCAGAGAAGTAGTCTCCAAGTCTGTATGTAGTATGGACAAGTTTCACCAAGTAAGGGCAACAACAATCAATGAATTAATACTTTAAACTTATACAGACCTTAAAGATCGATTTTAGAGGTCCTAGTACCCACACATTTGAATAATTCCTTCGAAAGTGTTACTATCGGTATCTCTCTATTATCAAAAAAATCTTGAGTTCCAACTCCTTTTGAGAAAAATGCCCAAAACTCAATATTATATTAAGCTAAAGAACTAAATTTTGCTATATCTGTAGATAGTGTGTCTTTAAAAGAAACTTGGTGTGAAACACACGTTCATAGGAAATGTGTAAGGTTTCTGCTATAAGTTTCAGCCGAAGTCGTCTATCTTCCAAGAACACTGCATCGACAATGTTTTCTTGAGTGGTTACGGAAATTGGTTGTCCAGAGCGGTGCTCAAATTCCGCATCCCAGTTTTTAATAGTAGCATGCGACATTGATCACCTGAGGTTTTTATAATATCAGCAAAAGTTTATTTTCCTGATAACCCTTTCAAAACTAACTACTTAATAACTGACTGAAACTATTTTTTGTCAAATTCTAGCCTTTTCTCAGACATTCCATTTTCGAAAATCAGAGTTTTCTTACTATTAAACTTTTGAATAGCTTTGAACTTTGAGAGCTTATGTATAAAAACAAGTTATTACCATATGCTTACTGGAAAATTTTCAAGCTAACTACCTGCCAATATACCCTCGTATTGATAATGGGACTCGAAATATAATTTTTGTGCAGTTTTCTGCTGTTGATGGGATGCGGGTCTCAATAGCTGACGTAGCAATTTGTATGTAAAACTTTCTAGGAATTTGCCTTTATTTTATCATTAAATTTTGCATAGTCAGTGTTTGTTTTTCGCCAATGACAGACAATTAATCTAGGTATGTTATTAGACGGCACAAAATAAACAAAGTTATTCAAATATGCTTGCTAATTTACAAGGACGAAAAAATGTAACCGATGCACGTAAAACTAACTGACGCAATGTTTTGAGACAGGTTATGAATTTTATCATAATCAGCTTTAACAGAGATAAACATTTGTTTTTTTTTAATTATCGTTGTCAGACTAGGCACTAATCAGAAAATTATAATAAAATAGTTCTAATTATATGTCAGTTTAAAATTTTAAAACTGTATTAGTATTCATACTAAGTGAGTGGTGGACGTGCCGCCACCTAGTTGCGGAACCAATTAGTATGTTGTCATGTTTTAGTATTGTTACTTTTGAGCAACAAAATTATCTTGTCTGATTTAAGGTAACAACTCCTGAAAAGCTGAATATTTTCCAGTAAAGATATACTATACACTGTAAATTAATTTCGTGGCAAAACTCCAGGACGCGATTCCTCATTAAATCCTAAGCCGAAAAGCGCGTAGAAAATAGGTCGCAACCCTCTTTGTTTTTCAGATACAGGGTGTTAAATCTTTTCCAAAAAACAGTTTCTGGCAAATATCGCAAAACCCCCAAGCCAACTCCAGGATGCAATTCCTCGTTCAATCCTAGGCCGAAAAGGTCACCAAATATAGGTCACTAACCTCTTTGTTTTTCACATATATGGTTTTAAATCTTAAAAAAAAACTGTCTGTTTTAAATATCAAAAAGATCCAAGCCAGTATGAAACTGAAACCGGGTGACAATTAAAAATGCATCAAAGAGCATCTTTGGGTAAAACACTCTTTTTCAAATATAACTAATGCTGCACATGCCAGTTACCTATATGATTTATTTTGAAAAAAAGTAAACAGTACACCATTGTTTTTCTTCAAACTGAGACACTAATGCCCAGTTTCACAAAGCTCGAATAAATATTAACGACCGGTAAGAAAAGCTATAGGATTTAAATCCGGTGACCTGGTGGGACATAACTGGTCGCGAGCGACCTATCCGGCGTGATGTAAGAACTGACGTGCCAGTAAACTAAAGTGAAGTGTGGCCTCCATCGTCCATTAATCACATCTACTTCCTTTCTCCCACCGGAACACTCTCTAAAAGTTCGGATAGCTCGAATTCTTAAAAATGGCGATAGTTCTGATCAACCTTGAGGTTGAAAATGATGTCCGATAAGAAAGTCACCGATAATCTCCACCCAAACATTCACAGAAAATGGTTCCTGACTATGACTTTCAATAACTGTACGAGGATAATCTACAGTCCAATTATGGTTGCGATGGAAATTCATAATAGAGTATCGACAGGAGCTTGCTTCGTCTGCGAATAGAAGTTGAGGCATACATCTCAGAATAGTTGCCAGGTGGTTGCGATGACCAGGTGCAAAATATTAGTCTCCTGGAAAAAATCGACGATTTATGCCGGAACCAGTTCTCTTTGGTAAGGATAAGGCTGGCTATCACCCCCCATATAGTGCAGTGGGTGATGCTAAAATATTTTCAGTTTTACGTGGTGTATCTGGGTTAGGCTTGATTTCATTTAAGACAGCTTCTTCCGCATCACATCTGTTTATTCTTACCGTTCTAGGTCTTTCTATAATCGCATTGGACTTTTGAAAAGTACAAGTCTCCCATAGTCGTGCATGAATGCTTGAAAATGTGTTTGTATTTGGTATGGGAGGATTGGGGAATATCTTGTGATAACTGCGTGTTCCAGCCAGTGCACTGCCATGAGCCATACCATACACGAAATGCAACTAGAATTAGAATATACATCGATTTGAGATACTCGATAGTTCAGTTCGTAAACCAAACATGTTTAGGAGTTTATCGAATATATCAAAGGTATATTTTGTTTTGAACGTTTCTAAGTCTCACATCAAAATTATTATGATACTAACCTACTCAAATAACTTACTAGTTAGAATAACAAAATACATCTATTTTATTAGGTGATCGATAACAGTGACGTAAGTAATTAATACATGAAGACCTTTGTTAATAATACGACTTTTACACAATAGTGTGATATAGAATTGAATCCCTATACGTTGTACCAATTAAATGCACAATATATTGTATTCGTGTCCTAATACCGCATTGTTGATGAATAATTTGATAACCAGTTAACTCGATACTGTTCTAAGTATACCGCTTAATTCAAATTTCCCCTTTGTGGGTCTCAGGTTACAGTGACGTATAACAAAAAAATATATTTCGGTGAAAAATAAAAATAGAAAAGAGAAATGTTTTTCTAAGAAAGAAATATATTTTTTTATTTAAGTTTTTATGTATTTTATAAACTACCAAAGATAGTTTTCACGTCAACGGAAATGCGATTGTTTTTTCTGAAGTATATGAGACCAACAAAAATCGTGTTTCTGCGAAGGACTAATTATTGGCTATCGATTGATATCACTCCCACCTGATAAGCAAAAAATCAGGCGTCAAGTTGCTCCTTCTCAGAGTTCTATGGTATATCTCCTTTTGTATTAGAGCACTAACGAAGACTTTTGCATTTCTCGAAACCACTAAACAGCCAGTCAATAAAAAATGTGTATTTTATAAACTAAAAAGATAATTTTTAGGTCAACAGAAAATCGATTGTATTTGATTTTTTTTAACTGTGGCTTTTTGCCAGTTTTTCTAAAGTATTTGAACACTAACAGAAATTTTTGTATTTCTCAGAAGCACTAACAATTTTCTATCGATTGATATCACTCACACCTTATTTGAAAAAAATCATGCGTCAAATTGGCCGACACCCTTCCACAGTTTTTTTACCGTGTATCCCCGATACACAACAAACAGACAAATTTTTTGTCTACTTTATTTTTATTATAAGGATAAAGCCACTAACATGTCAGGTATCTATGAGATAAATTGTAAATATTGTAATCTTAAATACGTTGGGCACACAATAAGAACCATTGAAACCAGATTTAAGGAACATCCGGTACAGCTGAAATACGGTACTATAGACAATTACATGCGTGATCCGGCCTATTTGAGATAATATTCACCACATAGATTAAAAAAACATGCTTATCAAGAATGTTATGTTAGACAACCGGTGATATTAGACCCCCTACGAGAGTATTTATATCTCTAAGGCTATAAACAACGAGAGTATTTATATCTCCAAGGCTATAAACAACAAAGTTTGTCTGAACCGAGCTCCGCCACTTCTTAATAGTTCACTGTTCGCATTGTCTCTTTGATAAAAAAAGATGCAAAAACTGCAAGGGAACAAGCGAAATTTTTAAAGGGACTTCCGGTAATAAAAATAAAAACGTAGAAAATTTGTGATTAATCTCTCTAGGGTGTCGGTTTTTACTCGACATCTAATTGAAACACAACGTTTGGTAGTTAATGGTTTAGAATTTTTATCTCCTGATGACGCTAAATTGTTAGAGAAACGATCGTCAGGTCTTTAAAAATGTGTTGTGGTTATTTGGATTCTACAAGTGTACTTATTAGTGCTCATTACAGGTTCCAATCTTCACTTAGTGCACTTTGTGTATCTCCGTTTGTACTGAAACAGTAACCAATTTTTTTCTGCACTAAAGGCACTCAATTCCTTGCCTGAGAATAAAAAGCAAACAGAATAAGGGTCAGCGAAGTAGTAGTGGTAATGGTGGGTAGGCAAGCAGGCCACATCGGGTCCTTTTTGCCAAACCTCGGCACCCAGCAACCATGCCCTACTCCTGGGTTTCGTCACCAAACCTCATCGACCTCAAAGGGTCAGCGTAATAAACCTTTTAGGCTGCGGTGCACCCGGAGCATAAATTGCAGGCACATAGGACAAAAAAAGTGTTGCCTGATTAATAGTGGTTTGGTTTTGAAATCGGCTTATTTGAGCAAAACTCAGGGAATGAATTTGTCTACTTTTGATCATGGAGGCGTATAATGCCCAGTTTCACAAAGCTTGATTAAATATTTAATGGTCGGTTAGTTAATCAAGCCTTTAGACGACCAATCAGACAATGATTTGGGTTTTTGCCATGACAACCAAATATGTTGAAGCTGTGATTGGTCGTCGAGGCCTTGATTGACTAACCGGCCATGAAATATTTAATCAAGTTTTGTGAAACTGGGCATTATACGCCTCCATGACCAAAAGTAGACAAATTCATCCCCTGGGTTTTGCTCAAATAAGCCGATTTCAAAAAGAAAAAGCGTTATACTTAAAACATTATCAAGTTAACTGATTATCAAATTATTCATTAACAATGCAGTATTGGGACACGAATACAATATATTGTGCATTTAATTGGCACAACGTATAGGGATTCAATTCTATATCACACTATTGTGTAAAAGTCGTATTATTAACAAAGGTCTTCATGTATTAATTACTTACGTCACTGTTATCAATCACCTAATAAATAGATGTATTTTGTTACTATAACTGGTAAGTTGTTTGCGTAGGTTAGTATCATAAGAATTTTGATGTGAGACTTAGAAAAGTTCAAAGCAAAACAGACCTTTGATATATTCGATAAACTCCTAAACATGTTTGGTTTACGAACTGAACTATCGAGTATCTCAAATCGATGTATATTCTAATCTGGAAACGGCATAGATGCATTTCGTGTATGGTATGGCTCATGGCAGTGCACTGGCTGGAACACGCAGTTATCACAAGATATTCCCCAATCCTCCCATACCAAATACAAACACATTTTCAAGCATTCATGCACTACTGTGGGAGACTTGTACTTCTCAAAAGTCCACTGCGATTATATATAGACCTAGAACGGTAAGAATAAGCAGATATGATGCGGAAGAAACTGTTTTAAATGAAATCAAGCCTAACCCAGATACACCACGTAAAACTGAAAATATTTTAGCATCACCCACTGCACTATTATCCTTACCAAAGAGAACTGGTTCCATCATTGATGGTCGATTTTCCGTGGAGAGTAATATATAGCACCTAGTCATTGCAACTACCTGGCAACTATTCTGAGATTTATGCCTCGAATTCTATTCGCAGACGAAGCAAGCTCCTGTCGATACTCTATTATGAATTTCCATAGCAGCCATAATTGGACTGTAGATTATCCTCGTACAGTTACTGAAAGTCATAGTCAGGAACCATTTTCTGTGAATGTTTGGGTGGAGATGATCGGTGACTTATCGGACATCATTTTCAACCTCAAAGTTGGTCAAAACTATCCCCATTTTTTAGAATTCGAGTTATCCGAACTTTTAGAGAATGTTCCAGTAGAAGAAAGGAAGTAGATGTGATTAATGGATGATGGAGCCACACTTCACTTTAGTTTACTGGCACGTCAGTTATTACATCAAAATAATGAAGGACGCTGGATTGGTCGCTCGCGACCACAGTTATGTCCCACTACGTCACCAGATTTAAATCTTATAGTTTTTTTTTTAATTGTGGGCATTTGAAATATACGGTTTATAAAACTCCAGTCAATCATGAACAAAAATTAAAACCTCGCATGCTAAGAGTCATGTTACTAAATAAGAGCTAATCCAGGCATATTTCACCGAGTTAGGCAGCAATGGATACGACGAACTAATGCTTGCATTGACATTGATACGATATTTTCTGGTATTATTTAACAACAGTTATTTAATTTTAATCTTAAATGCGCCCTTTGCAATTATTGTGTTAATGTTAGAAAACTGACCATATGATACGGTACTTTTTAATTTTTAACGGCAATACCGTTATATTCATTATTGATAATTTGTTGCAACATTTGAGTACATTTTCTTAATTTCAGAATAACGAGAGCAATTATTTAAATTCAAAGATTGCAATAGAACGTATACAATTTCTCTATCGAAACACATGAGTAGATAGTTACTTCCACTTTCGTTAAGATTGAAATTTACGGAGGCATTTGAAGCCAAATGAAATACTGTTAACTAAACGTATCTTTATTATGTCGGACTGACGGGCAGCCCTGAACGCTATCGCAAGGTACCAGGTGTCCTTATCACTGGCATAAGAATGTGGTCAGTAGGGTGGCCAATTTTTTTTTGTAGAATAAAAGGGAAAAAAGAAAACTGTTTCTACGAAAGAAAAAAAAAAGATTTCTTAAATTTAAGTTTTTATTGCCTTAGCCATATGTTTTTGTACTTTTAGCATAACCTAACAATTTTTGATTATTTTTGACAGTTTGATAGCTGGTATTACAATCTAAATTTAGATTGCGGATTATGGAGAGCAAACATTACAAGAAATGCGTTCAACAGAGTTTTAAATTTGTGTATCGACAGCTATTGTTTTTTATTTAACGTAAATGTTTGCAGAAAATTTATTTGAAATATACCTTCCCTTTGATGTTTTTGTAGTAGCTAAAATTATAGAGTTTGTAATTTAAACGTGTTATATTTTTAAAATAAATTTGAAAAGTCTGTTCTCAGTCACTAAAGTGTTAAACGGACAAACCATAGATAATTAGTAGAAGTTGGGACACAGCAAGTGCGTTATGGTAACGCATTTTCAGCAACTTTCTTACATATAATTAACTGACCAATTGTTTTGACAAATGTCAAATAAAAAAATTACCAAGTTATTTCAATTAAATTTGGGACACACGTTGATTTTCCATAGAGACTATATACATACCAAATTTCAAGTATATATAGCATGATAAAAACATCAGTTTTAAGTAATAAACAAAAAATTTTGGTCCTTCGGGAGACCAAAGAAGAACGATACTAAACTTTTTGTGCGACACAAATTATTTAATTTTTTTTTTAATTTCAACAACACACCACGAGGGCTTACAGCCTAAATACTATCGTACCGTGGGTGTTGACAAGGAGGAAAGAGGCAGCTTGTTAATTCTGGACTTGAAGGCTTGGAGGTTCGGAGGAGAAGGAAAAACATGTGCCGGCAGCGAATTCCACAACTTGGAAGTCCTCGGGACAAAAGAGCGAGCATAACAAGATGTTCTAAGTCTGGTGACCTGGACAGTAAAAGGGTGCATTCGCTCTGTTCCCCTGGTAGATCTGTTGGGGGCAGCAGGTGGGGGAACTATGGAGGAAAGCTCCTCTGAGCAGTGCCCGTGAAGATATCTGTAAAAGAGAGAGATGTCACCAACGGCACGTCGGTGGGCAAGGGATGGCAGCCTTTGGGTGAGGGTAGGGTCACCGATGAGACGTATAGCTCTCTTTTGAATGGAGTCCAGGATAGCTAATGTAGAAGCGGCAGCGGCACCCCCAGATGTGGGAGCAGTATTCGAGGTTTGGTTTTATTTGTGAAGTATATAAGGTATAGAGATTAGCTGGTGAAAAGTATTTGCGAGCCCGGAAGAGGAAACCTAATTTCTTAGCAGCCGCTTCTGCAATTGATGTGACATGTTGGTGCCAATTAAGATTTCGATCCACAGAAATGCCAACAAGAGAAAAGGACTCATTACTTTGAATAACTTGGTTGTTCATTGTGATTTCGTAGATTTACGGTGAACAAGCGTCAACACAAAGCACATTACGTTACAGCTGCAGTAAAGGCAATGCTGAATATGTGACTCCACTGCAGATATGCATGAAGAGAGACGCAGCCCTAAGTGCCTCAAGGCTATTTCAAGAAGACAAATTCAAACCAGGAGACTTGGTTGGCTACCTGAAGATCCCGTAAATTGTTCCATTAGAGCTACTCGCCATACCCACAGATCAAATGCCAGCTAAACTGGACTTTATAGTTCCATTTAACGTGGTCACAAGTGACCACCAAGCATGGCACAGGGGCAGTGAATGACTAACAAACAACTATACAGACGGGTCTAAACAAATGGAGAGACAGGACTGGGAATAAGGGGCCCCAACTTAGATGCGCCAAGCCTCTTTGAAAAACTTCACCGTTTTTCAAGCAGAATTGCTTGCTATAAATATCTATGTACAGGAGTGCATATAAAGAAGACCCAGCCATAGAGAGGTCTACGTCATCTTAGACAGTCAGGCAGTAATAAAGACTCTGAATCAAAATGGACTCTAAACTGACCTGGGACTGCAAAAAATTCCCGAAGCAACTGGCTACGAACAAAGTAACTTTGATTTAACTACCAAGGGATCAAGGCATTGCAAGAAATGAAGCAGAATTGCAAAAAGGGCAACAACAACACCATTCTATCGTCCGGGGCCCTATTTAGGACTAACAAAAAGCTATGCAAGAAATCAACATGATATTTAGGAGAGGAACCAGGTGCTGTCATGCTGGAGGAAAGCGCCAGGCTTAAGACAGGCAAAAACGTTCATCATCATATCAACAGAGGAGCCTGAACTGTTTCTTGAAATGTACAGGAACGACTTGAGAATAACCACCGTGCTTTTCATAGGGCACTACCCAGTAAGAAATCACCTTATCAAGATGCGTAAGGGGGGCGGTGAAAATTGCAGACATTGCACAGAAGGAGCAGAAGCAACAGAACACTCGCTATGCGGTTGCATGGCTGAGTTCTGCAAACAGCTCAAATCCGTTGAAGGGGTGACCTTAACGCCCCAGGAAATCGGTAGCATAGTTCGCAAAAAGATAGTAGACTATATAAAAAGTCTGAAATTTTTGGGCAACGATCAGGAAGAATAGTAATGCACAAAGGACCCATTGCCTATACGACTCAATAAACAATTTAGAATCTAGGGTAAAATTCAAAATCAAATTTACAGTTTCTCCTGCTTTATAAGAGATGTAGTCACCGTACTGAACTTGATATTCAAGATTTTTTTAAATTTGGGTTCTTTTATATCACATACAGACTTGGAGACTACTACTCTGGCTTCACTGTTGGTTTTCTTTTTTGTAGGTGAGGGACGTAGCCAGCGAGCAAGCTAACTGGAGCAAGTGGCCCTTACGAATTCTGGATGTTCTAGGATGTTCTTCAACGTTTCTGTGACTATAGTTTCGCTGCTTGACAGCATTGTCAGAAAAATTGAATTAGCACGAAATCATGCCAACTACAAATAAAGATCTGTTGCTATGTTATGATGTTTTGATAAAAAAATTATCAAATTGAAAATAAAACGAAACACAGATGACAGATGAGGCTTTCAAAATGTCTATGTGATGTATGTCAATATTTAACATAAAAATAGAACCAGGCTATAATAACTATGATAACAGTTACAACAATAAAATAACTAAACAATAGCAGTATAAAAGTAGTCTCTATATATGGAAAATATCGACATACATCAACTCATTATCTTATTACAACTTTTTTGAAAAAATAGTTAAATTTATTTTCTTTGACTTATTTAATTAGAAAGAAGAATATCCAAGAAAGGGGAATTCATTAATTCAGTTTGCTCGTTTAAAACAAGGTAGTTTCTGTCGTGTGTGTGCTTTTTGACTTCTAAAGCTTAAAAAAGTCTAGTTTACGTTTGTCATTATAAAAATGTAGTGGTTGTATGCGGTTATTTACTGTAGGTCTATGTTCGGTATCAATAATATGTTTTGCAAATGTAGATTTGTCAGCGTGGTTATTTCTAAATGCAGAAATATGTCCTTTGTATCGGGTGTTAAAATTTCTAGAAGTTTGAGGCATGTTATATAGATTGCGTTACAATGTGTACAAGCTAATTTATAAACTCCAGCTTTTGTCAGGAAACAAGATTTTTCTTTCGCGTTAAATAACAAATCACGCGTCGTGTTGTAAGATTTAAAAGCTACCTTTGTATTTGTACAGGTATTTAAAATTTTTGAAATATTTTCTGAAATGGTTCCAAAATAAGTTAGCGAAACGTATCTGTTGTCTTCTTTGTCTCTGATTTAATGACTTCACCTGTCTTGTATATTCTTCTTTCTAATTAAATAACTCAAAGAAAATAAATTTAACTATTCTTCATAACATAGCAACAGATCTTTATTTGTAGTTGTCATGATTTCGTACTAATTCAATTTTGATCTGTCTGAGAATGCTGTCAAGCAGCGAAACTATAGTCACAGAATCATTGAAGAACATCCTAGAACATCCAGAATTCGAAGGGCCACTTGCTCCAGTTAGCTCACGCGCTGGCTACATCCTTCACCTACAAAAACCAACAGTGAAGCCAGAGAAGTAGTCTCCAAGCCTGTATGTAGTATTAAGGTATTAACTTTACTAATATGCCGTATAATTACAGTGTACAATTCTTATGAAAATTCGCTACTATAACGCACTTGCTGCGTCCCGAATTTTTTTATTTTTAGGTCCGGCATTTTGGATTTTACTTCTTGTACGGTCATCAACAGGTTATCTATACCTACTGTCGAAATCATATCTTCCCTCCAACGAAACAAGGTCTAAAGGTTCAATTTCATAAAAGCAGTGAGGACCATATCCTCAGACTGGACTGTAGATCTAAAAATAATAGCGTTTGATCTGCGCATGTCCCAAGCGGTATACTCGTATACATCATTTTCCGTAAAGTCAAAATCGTATGCCCTCCAGTCAGGTCAGATATCACTTTGAATTTTAATTTCTCATTTTTTAATTCGGTCTGCCATGTCGGAATACGTCATGTCAAGTCAGACCCCTTGTGACGCTCAATCTAGCCCCACTTTTTGTTCGTCATCGTGACCTTACTACGCACATGAGTCGAGATCATCTCTTCGCACTGAAAAAAAGTTTGAAAGGTTAAGTCTAATAAAAGCTGTAACGAGCTGGCTTTCGGGGCAAGACGAGCAGTCTTTTGGAAAAGTTTAGAAGCGTTGCAGGTTGGCTGTCATGAATGTGTTTAACTGAGATATTTTGTTAAATAGTAAAATATTTTTTTAGTTTTAAATCTTGTTAGCTACCATAGCAGGTTAAAATATTTTCAGTAGGTCCTCGTAACTTTGTTTGAACGTAATATTATCGTGTCAGGAACTTGCGGTAAAGTATCGTTCCATATTTTTGAAGACACTATGTATATCGGACGTTTAACCAAACCGACATTTATTATCGATCAAATTAATACAATAAAATCTGAGGTTAAGACACACACTAAGCAAAATCAAAAAACTCTGTACGCAGCAAGTGCGTTATGGTAGTGAATTTTTATTAAATGTTTCAAACTTGAATAACTCAGTTTTCTATAAACTTAGAAAGTTTAATTTTGGTACGTAGTAAGGTTTTCCTAGGGAAATATATCCACCATATTTCATCAAAATAACTTTGTATTTTTGTAGAAAAATTTTTTTTCGAAAGAAAATTTAAAATTTGTTTAACTCAATTTTCTATAAACTTAGAAAGTTGAATTTTGGTACTTGGTAAGGTCTCTCCCAAGGCAACATATATCATACATTTTATTAAAACAGCTTTGTTATTTGCGGAGAAATTTTTTTTTTTGAAAGCAAACTTAAATTTTTCCGGAAAACCCCGTCCGATTTTCCTGGCTAACGAACTCATCCAAGCCATTAATAAAAGAAAGGCACTTGCCGAGTTTCATTTAAATCGATTAATTATTTTTTGAGTTATTAGACGGATACCTATATATATATATATATATATATATATATATATATATATATATATATATATATATATATATATATATATATAAATTGAAACTTACCCCGGATATGGGTTCTAGGGGTCCTAGTTTGCGCTCATTTGAAAAACATTTTGCAAAGTCTCACCATCGATACGTCTTTATTAGTGAATTTTTTAAAATAAAAATTCACTAAAAAATCCAGATGGCTTGGAGTGAACTGTTTATAAAAACCAGCTACTTAAATTTAACATAAATATGAAGCCAGAGAAGTAGTCTCCAAGTCTGTATTGTAGTATGGACAAGTTTCACCAAGTAAGGGCAACAACAATCAATGAATTCTTTTATATCTTCTCTAAATAAGCTGTTACAAATATCGGGATGAAATTTAACTTTTATATCCAAAAATAATTAACAACTGATCAGATAAATCGAAATGCTGGTTTTTCCACAGCCTACCTATTTATTGCACGGGTATAAAAACACTTTTCTACTTCTCTAACAATTTGTTACCATAAAGCACTGGCTGCGCCTATATTTTTTATTATCAATTCAGTTGACTGCTATAAAATGTTTAATGCATTAGACAGGACATTTTATTAATCTTTGCATGATTTATGGGGAGATCTACACCAACGTGTACCATAAAACACAATATATTGATTTTAATGAAACGTCAATGTAAACTGTACATATACCGCATGATTGACGAGATAAAGGCTGTGCGGAGAGATGTGGCATGGTTATAATTTTGCCAGCATGGAATAAAAGAGTTTCCTCACTCAACTTTCAGCTAATCCGCTAATAAATTACCAGGTCTGTTCATAATCAATACCACAGCAATAAATCACAAAAAACTGCGTATTAGCAATTTTAGATGAGATATATGCAACGTTGTTTTTCCATGTGGGAAAATATAAAGCCTGAATTATTATTTATGTTATTTCACATAATTTTACTAGGCAGAAAAGCTTGATTGGTTTAATTATCCTAGAGGAGCACCTGCCTTTCAAATACAATAATTTATGGGGTAATAGACAATTTACATGGATTTTCCATTATATAAATGTAACATTTACCTAATAGTTTTTCATACATAGAACATTATTACATGCAGGAAAATACCCAAAAACATATATACTGGGAGGAAAAGACTTTTAAAGCCAAAAAAATTCGAATTATGATCACGTGACCGCGAACGTTCTGCTATTGGTCGTGACGTAGTTGAATAGTAAATAAATATCGTGTTTACATTTGCCTTATGATATGATAAGTATGGTAGCGTGTTCCTTTTAGTAGATCAGTTGTCTTTTGTGGTCCAGAGCATTACACTCGCACAAGATGTGCTGGGCTGATTTCTCCCCCTCGCCGCAGAGTCTGCATGCGAGGTCCCCCTCGAACCGCCCCATTTTATGCAGGTGTTTCTTGACGGCCATGTGTCCCGTCAAGAGACCTGTTATGTTTCTGAGCTGTCCTCTGCTAAGATTTAGCAGATCCACAGCTCTCTTTGAACTGGGTTCGTCAATTATTGACAGTCTGCCCAGTACACCTTGTGTTGGTTTCTGACCCAGGACTTAATGGCTCCCCTGTCAGTGCTCGTTGTCACGCCCAGAGCCGGTTCTGGTCCCATAAAGGATTCTGCTGACCCTCCCTTCACGAGAGTGTCAGCCTCTTCATTGCCTTTGACCCCCGAGTGACCCGGCACCCAGATGAGGGTGACCTCATTCTGCCCAGCCAGGTCGCTCGTCTCGTCTCGGTACTCACTCACCAGCCAGGAATTTACCCGTGGGCTACTTAGGGCCTTAATGGCTGCCTGTGGCTATGAGGATCCGCTTGTTGGTGTAGCCCCTCCTTTTGTTCTCCCGCACACAGTGCAGGATGGCGTACATTTCGGCCAGAAAGACCGTTGTATGGACTACGAGGGAAATACTATGACTTACCCTAGGTCCTTCCGAATAAACACCTGCCCCCGTCCCACGCTCCCCGTCGGATCTGTCCGTGAACCAGACAAGGGGGCCCCGTGGTATTCCCGGCGTCTCCTCCCGCCATGCCTCACGGTCGGGGATCTCCACTGCAAAGTTGTTTTTCCTGCAGATTCGCGGGCTCGCGACGTCTGACCTCATTTTAAGCATGGGCTCCTTCACGATCACCCGAATTTTGCAGTGGCCCCTGAAACCTGGGTTGATCTTCAGTCTACCATTGCAGGCTAGTCTGTAAAGTCCTGCCCCATAATAAGGAAGTGTAGGGGGTGGGGGGCAGATCCAGCAACACTTCCATGGCGGCTGTTGGGGTTGAAGACATGGCCGCTGTGATGCCGAGGCAAGCCATCCTTTGGATCTTGCCTAGTTTTCGTTTGGCACTGGATTGTGTCACCTTGGGCCACCAGACCAGTGCCGTGTATGTTAACGATGGTCTGACCACCCTTGTGTACAGCCAGTGGGCCATACTAGGTCTTAGTCCCCATATCTTTCCATATAGCCGCGTAGTGACGGCTAAGGTCATGACTGTCTTACAGAGTATTTTTTCAACGTGACCATTCCAGTTTAGCTTAGAGTCAAATACGACCCCAAGATATTTTACCTCCCTGGCCATTGGAATGTTCCTACCGTATAGAGTGAGAGTTCTGTGGCTATCCCACTTCATCCTCCTCGTAAACGGTATGACGGTTGCTTTCTCGTGGCTCACCCCGAGCCCTTGACCAACTGTCAAGGAGGTACTTACATTAAAATGGTCTTCAGAACAATATAAGGCGGGTTTCTCAGATAACTGTGGATTGTTCCTTTCATCCCGCTTTATAACTACACCATTGCTTTCCAATTTTGGCCACTTTTGGAACAATAAAAATAGTTTCTCTGTAGTTTTTATAGTCGTATTTGTACCCATTGGTACTATATACTATTTATATAAGCTTAATTTTCCCTATTATCAAATAATATCACGCGCAGAAGCCAATATTCAATTAATAACTTGCAACACAAGATGTAAACACAGAGAAGAAAGTTCATTGTTGAATATTGTACTGTCCCGTGACGTCACATATCATGGCGACAAAATAGTGGTGTTTGAAATCAATTATGAAATTCGCATTGTCATATATTTTTTGCATCGTTATTTTTGTAGTATGTGAAATGAAAAAAATTTATTAAAAATCATCTTTGTGGGATGTCTATCAGATGTGATAAGAAAAAAAAACATGCGCAAATTGTCTATTCTTTAATTTTCTGACAACAATTAGTTTTAGTACTGTGTATATAAATGATAGCAATGTTAATGATAGTTTTAAAGATTTTTTTAGCCCACTTTTGCATGCAATTGACACGATATTTCCAAAATATCAGCCAAATAATCTATCTAGGTTTGGGAATCAGAGATGTGACGCTTGGATGAAGGAGAGTCTTTTATGTAAGGGTAGATAATTAAAAAGTCTGGACGTAGCAAGTGCGTTATGGAATTGAATTTTTATAGAAATGCTTTGAATAGCAAATATGTCTTTTTAATGCAAGCAGCCATCAATTTGGCTACCGGTATAACCTATATAGAAGAAACAATGTGCCATATTTTATCAAAATAACTTATTGTTTGAAAATGTACAAAAATTTTCCGACACTAAACTTTAAATGTTAGGTTAATAGCAAATTGAGTTATTGAAATTTGAAGCATTTAATGAAAATTTGCCACCAAAAGGCACTTACTGCGTCTCGATTTTTTTTCTTGCAAACATATTTCGATAAAAAATGCAATAAAATAAGGATGTTCGAAAAAAATTGTATGGATCATCATCGACTTATAGGCCAGCCTGTGATTGTCAAAATAATTTTATAAGATGCAGTTCAAGACAGACTATAATTAACTTATACAATTTTGTCTCGTCTCTTGTATAATAATAATTATATTGAGCTTTACCGTAGAAATGAGTCACCCTGTATATATGTAAACAGATAAAAACTGAACGTAAACCCGGATATGGATTCTAGGGGGCCTAGTTTGCGCTCATTTGAGGAAATGTTTTTAAAATCCTAAAGTCGCGGTCTCCTCATTGACGAATTTTTTGTACAAAAATTAGCTAAAAATTTTCGACCGTTAAACCATAAACTTAACCAAAACTACCGCCAAAGCATCAAAGAGAAAATAACTAACCTGTTGCATATCAGCACCTTTTGTAAAACTTCGCTCATTTATATCTGTTGACAAAACATAACAAACACTGTTTAGTCCACCCACTAACATTAATAAAATCGTAAAGGAATAATTTGCACTTGTATATTAAAATTCCCAAATAACACAAATAATTTCTCCACTGAAATTGAAAACAGATACACGTAAGTTACAGCGTGTAACTGACCTGCGCAATGATATCAAATGTTCCGTTGCTAGGTAACGACTCTGACATACTAGATCTCATATACCTATAAACCAGTTTCTACCATTGTTAATAAAAAGCAGTGATATAAATGTTTCAAATTTGAATAGCTCAATTTTATGTAAACCTAGATTGGTACATAGTTAGGTCTTTCCCAAAGCAACAGGTCCACCAAATTTCATGGAAATAGCTTTGTAATTTTCGAAAAAAAAATTTTTTCGAAAGAAAACTCAAAATGTTTCCGGAAAACCTTGTCCGATTTTCCTGGCTAACGAACTCATCCAAGCTATTAATAAAAGAAAGGCACTTGCCGAGTTTCATCAAAATCGGTTAATTATTTTTTGAATTATCGGTTGGATACATACATACATACATATATATATATATATATATATATATATATATATATATATATATATATATATATATATATATATATATATATATATATATATATATATATATATATATATATATATATATATAAATCGAAACTGACCCCGGATATGGATTCTAGTGGCCCAAATTCGCGCTCATTTGATAATTTTTTTGCAAAGTCTCACCATCGATACCTCTCTATTAGTGTTTTCTTTTAAAAATAAAATTCACTAAAAACTGGATCTGGGTGTTTAAACAAACAAACGACTGTGAACTATGGAGAGTCTACACTAATAATAAAAAAAAAGAATATAGAGCATTGATAAATAAATCTAAACAAAATACTTATAATAAAGTATTTGAAAATCTTGATTGTAGGGCTAGGCAAAAATACATTTGGAGAATCGCGGGGCACCGAACGGGGAGCATATTCGGAATTCGCCGACACATTAGCCGCTCGGAACAATTGGGGTGATGCAGATCGCAGACTCGTAAAGTCTCGACTTATTAGACATTAATGCGTTGACGATTTACGTTTTACGTATGCAGTAAGTATTTCTTCTCGTCGTGAAGCAGATTGATATAACTAGTTTCTTGAGCTGTGATTGATTTAAAGTAAATATAAATATATTAAAGCTGAATTAATGAAATGTATTCAAAGACATTGCCAATTATTATGTCTTATATTTCTTCAAATGGTGGGCAAAGCTGTTACAAATGATTTCGAAATATTCTCATATCAAAATCATATGAAGATCTAGAAAAGTCTTGTTTGGAATGTATTGAAAATTGCAAAAATAATAATTTCACAAATTATGTAATATGATGAACACAGCTGTCACTTGGTGCCTTTGATATCGATAACATTTACCACGAAGAGAAACTTACATAGAAGTTATATTTAGATTGCTTAAAGAGATGCCTTTGGAAAGGGCGAAACTGTTCAATTTTCATCAACTATGTGATTTTATTACAACCAACTTTGAATCTTATAAGCTGCGAATTTTAGATATTCTGCTAAAACTGGTGCCTAAGACAGTTATTAGTCTCTATTTGCCTCACGAAAAGGGCGTGGATGATCAAGATATAATAGTACAACTTAGTGGCTTTGTATATGGAGTGAATAGTCAGAATAATCAAAATGTCACATACTTCGAATTTACTAATTTTTAAGTGTACGTGTCCACAGGGATTCACTGGTAAACATTGTAGGCACCAAGCAGCGGTGGTAAAAAAATTTAATACACGTTCAGTTTTTACCACGTTATCTTTAAAAGTCAAATGTCATCTTTACCAGATTGCAACCGGGAAGTAGGCAGGTGAGCAGCTGTTTTCGCCGATTGAAGACATTTCAGTGGAGCAGAAAACTGATGAAGATCTTAATACAGATCCAGTTTCTTCACAACATCTTAACTCTGCTGTGTATATTAATGTTGATAAAGATAATATTCCCGATATAAAAGAAAAATGGAAACAATACTCAGAAAAAATCATGGGACATTTGGAAAGAAGCCCATGAATATTTTATCCTGCTATTAAAGCATATCTAAGTAATTGTGATAAATATGCTAACTCAGAGCATGGTTTGCATACATCTTTCAAATACAAGGACGTAATGTGTAAGAAGAAACGACCCCAAGCTACACAAAGAAAAGGTAGGCATAAGTATATTGGTACAGCCTACCTCATTTGGTCTTAGAAAGACGGCGATGGGAGGGAAAAAGCAGTGTGCAGTGGAAGAAAGTCACATCAATTTTAAAGAACGGCTAGGAAAGCACCCCACTCCTTAACGACACGTGTTGAAAATAATGTCGGATTGGGAGGAATAATTCCAAAAAATGAAAATACCATTACCTAATAATTTGTACTTTTTCACGTTTATTTAGTTAATAATCGTCTTTACGTATTTTTCTGTTTATTTATGTAGTTTCAAAACAAAATGTTATTAGTTATTAGACCATATTAAGACTTTTTGGACACCTGTATAACACGTTTGAGTTAATATTTACTAAAACAATACACATTAGTCTAATACGTCGGGACTTTACGAGTCTGCCAACCGCATCACCCGAATCGTTCCGAGCGACTAATACGTCGGCGAATTCTGAATATACGAACGGGGAATGTCGATGTTGCGCCGCCCATTATTGTGAAGATGAGATGATAATCTAGGCCTACTAATGTTCTTGAGAGCTTTGCTGGGTATCTGTCACAGGTAGTCTCTGAACTTTTAGGTGCGTCCTGTCCGCACGGTTTCTCATTTTCTCCTTCTTTGGCTCCTAACGCCTGCGTTACTTTTCTCTTTCGGTGGGTCAGTGCAACTGATATTGCCTGGGTAATTATGGCACTTAAAAATACTAACTCGGTAGGATATGGTTCTTTGCCGACTAGGATCTTAAAGACGATTTGTGAGTTTATTAATGAACCACTTGCTTTTCTGATAAATAAATCAATAGAGCTGGAGCAGTTTTCAGATATTCTTAAGATAAGCAAGGTTATATTATTTTTAAGAGCGATGATCCATCGCCACTAAATTACATGCCTCTTGCCTTTCACAGTGTCCTATCAAAGATTGTTAAGAGTGTGGTTTATGATATGGTCATGTTTTTTCTGATGGAAAATGATCTACTGACTGACTCCCAGCATGGTTTCCGTTCGGACAGATCAACGAAGAGTGCGGCTGCTAGTTTGATGGTGCTTGTTTCTGGCAGTGTTGATTCTGATGTGGCGGCATTTTTGTTGACCTGTCCAAGCCTTTTGATTTTCTTGACTTGAAATTTATCGCCAGCAATCTCAGAGCCGTTGGAGGAGGAGGATGTATGTATCTGTGGCTGGCCATGATTCCAACGGGCAATGTATGTAGTTTGGGATACCCTAGGGACCAGTCCTAGGTCCCTTAGTCTCATCTTATTCGTAAATGACTTACCATCTTTTGTAAGATGTGATTTCATAGTATTGTTTCCGGTGATATTACTCTGGTGGTTGTGGATGATAATGTTGAGGCTCTTCAAGAGAAGCTGTGCATTGCATGCTCTGACTTGTTGGATTGGTGTTGGACAAATAAGTTGGTTGTCAGCAATTGCAAGACGGTTATGCGCTTTGGCGGGTATCCACTTTACCTTTTCCAAATACTCTCACGGTGAATCCACAAGATTCCTTGGAGTCTTGGTTGTTGGGCACATTTGTCGGAGCTTGAATAAAACGTTTTTTGTTCTACTAGAGCTAAAGTATCCACTGAACACTGAGAGCTTAAACACAGTTTACAATGCAATTGTGGGATCATTGTTAGCTTATAACGTTATTCTGTGGGGACGCTCTGTATGTCTTAACAGAGTACTAAAGGCTAATAAAGTATTATTATTATTATGTGTAATGTAACAAATACACATAAAATACATCCACAAAAGAAATGTAGAGTGTAGTGATATTAAATGAGCTGTAAACCCGTGGAAGTGAAACTGCCACAGTACAGTAAGCATACAGTGTCATGTGGCAAGGATTCTGCCAATCATAATATAAAAAGGACGCAGCAAGTGCGTTATGACAGTGAATTTTCATAAACATGTTTTTAATAGCAAATATGTGTGTTTTTTTTAAGAAAGCAGGCATCAAATTTGGTTACCAGTATAACCTTTATAATAAAAATAAGGTGCCATGTTTCATCAAAATAACTTTATTGTTTAAAAATGTACAAAAATGTCCGAAAGTAAACTTAAAGTGTTCCCGAAAAAACATGTTTCTTGGTCAACCTTATAGGTTAATAGCAAATTGAGCTATTCAAATATGAAGCATTTGATCAAAATTCGCTACCATAACTCACTTGCTGCGTATAGAATTTCTTTTTTTTTTTACAAACATGCATTATATTTCGATGGAAAATGCAAAAATGCAATAACATAAGACGTGTATGATTTTAAAAAAAGAGAGAATTTGTATCACCAGCGACTTATGGGCCACCCTGTGATTGTAGAAATATTTTTTTAAGATGTAGCTCAAGACACCCTATAATTAATGTATACAATTTTTTTGTATCTTTTATAATAACGGATATATTGAGCTTTATTGATTTTTTACGAAAATTCGACAACAATTATATACCATTAAATGATACACTTTATAGCTAAGGCTACTGCCAAGCATCAGAAAAATGGTCTATTTTAAATGAATTTTTAGGAAATATTTTAGTAAAATGAAGGACAATGACGGTTGAAACTAAGACTTCAGGGTTTGTGAAACATTCTTCTTGAGACATTTTCTTTCCATAGCCCGTATTAGATTCAAGTTCTTTGCCTAAATGTTGCCAATTTTTGACGTTTTAAATCGCAACTTTGACGTTTTGAGGAAAACCCAATTAATTTTTATTTAAATGCCTATAACTTTTTGTCTTTTGACCTACAGAGCTAAATTTTGGTAGGTAACTTACATATAATGATATAAACCCGTGTACAAAATTTGGTTGCCCTTACTTTGTTAATTCCGGAGATATAATTTTTTTTACTATTTTTCGAAACAAAACACAACATATAAAAATTGAAACTGACCCCGGATATGTGTTCTGGGGGACCTAATTAGCGCTCATTTGAAGAAATTTTTTAAAAATTCAAAAGTCGGGATCTTCTCATTAGTGAATTTTTTCTAAAGAAAATTCACTAAAATAGAATAGGAAGCAAAATTGAGAGATGGTGCTTAAAGAGTAGTTCAAATTTAGATCTGTGCGAGGAACTAGCACAGGGCAATACGTTTACAGAGCCATGTGACGATTATTCTAACCATAGTGAAAATAAAATAAGAAGCACAACTGAGTACAAAAGAACTAGCGAATCGATGCTGGCACTAAAGACAATAGGGGAGAGGATGACTGGGAATAATAGAGATACTGTTTATTTTGTAGATCTGGAAAAGCATTCGATTATGCGGCATGAAAAGTATTGTTTCATATAATAGAGGGCTGCTTTGGATTGAAGCACATTATTCTCAATCTACACAAAAATAAAAGCACCATGATGGATACTATTATTACTTATAACTCAATTTGCACTAAGCTATAAACTTAAGATTTGATACGTGATACGTATTAGTCTCTATAGAAAAGCAACTTATCTACCGAATTTCGTGTGTAAAGCAGGATACACAGACCGGTTTCGTCCTCTTTATGGACTCGCTAGTATGCTACACCTGCACCAACAAGTCGCCCTTAAGGCAGGCAATGCCAAATATGCAATGGAGAATAGCGCAAAGGCCATCTCTGGTGTGTGACATCACGGCATTATGTTTAAATTATCCATTGATTGTTGTTGCCCTTACTTGGTGAAACTGGTCCATACTACATACAGACTTGGAGACTACTTCTCTGGCTTCACTTACATAAACGAAACCCAACAGTGAAGCCAGAGAAGTAGTCTCCAAGTCTACATGTAGTATTTTAATAATCATTTACGATTAATAGTTTTGGGACGCACGTTCTTAGCATGGCTAAAGATAATAGTGCAGTAACCTTTGCAACTAATAAAAAGGTTAAGGATTTTAAAATAAAATTGAGAACATCAGAAATAGTTGTAAATTCTATTTTTATTTCTCACTGTAATAATATGTTGGGCACAACTACAATGTTTCCAATTTCTATAATTAAACCCGTCTGGAAATATCCTAGACGGATTTCACTAGTTGCTATTGGCAATGTTTCTCAAATAGCCACTTGACTAAATTTAAATGTTACACTCTAATGTTATTATGTTTTGTGTGATTCAAAATCTGGTGTGAATATAAGGGAAAGCTGTCATTTTAGGTAGATATTAGGAAAAGTATTGGACTCGATTTTATTTTTATCATAATTTTGCACTCGGTGTGCCTCGCTAATATGGTTAGTAAAAATATGGATTTTGTTTTTGACCCAAGTATTATTTTTGAAAATGTAATTAGACCACCAATTATTTTTACAACATTTGAATAGCACAAGTGATTATGTGTTAGACGTATCATTAAGGAGATATCATTTAATGGTTACTCTGTTATTTTAGTGAATTTTCGTCGAAAAAATTCACTGAGTAGATCGCGACTTGAACGTTGGAAAATTTTCTCCAAATGAGCGCGAACTAGGTCCTCTAGAATACATATCCCGGGTCAGTTTCAATCATAAGGTGTGCGCGTGCGTGCGTGTATGTGTATGTGCACGCGCGCTGGTGCGTGCTTGCGTGCATGCGGGCGTGTATATCCCACACTGATAACTCAAAAAAAAACGGAAAAAATGTATCTCTGGACATAACAAAGCTATGGCAACCAAATCTGGTACACAGGTTTATATTATATAAAAGTCTTGACGCAGCAAGGGAGTTATGGTAGTGAATTTTCATAGAAATTATCTGGCACCAAATATATTTTTTAACTTTTTTCTTGTAACATAGAAATATAAATTTCGGTATATAGTTTCCCTTTAATATCGTAAAGTTACGTACCAAATTGGGTTACCATAACCCTTGTATTTTTGAGATAAAATTTTTTTTCGAAAGTAAAACCCAAAATTTTCCCGGGAAACCTGGTTGGATTTTCCTGGCTAATGAACTGATCCAAGCCATTTACAAAAGGAAGGTACATACCAAATTTTATCAAAATCGGTTTATTTTTTTTTTAGTTATCGGTGATATATATATATATATATATATATATATATATATATATATATATATATATATATATATATATATATATATATATATATTAATATCTGACTCCGGATATGGGTTCTAGGAGTCCTAGTTTGAGCTCATTTGAAGAAATGAGACTACTTCTCTGGCTTTATTTAACATAAAAATAGAACTAGCCCATAATAGCTATAATAACAGTAATCTCTATACAACGAAACTATCGACAGACATCAACTCATTATCTTATTACAACTTGTTTGAAAGAATAGTTAAATTTATTTTCTTTGACTTATTTAATTAGGAGAAGAATATCCAAGAAAGGGGAATTCATTAAATCAGTTTGCTCATTCAAAACAAGGCAAATATGTTTTGCATTCCTTTTTCTTGGATGTTCTTCTTCCTAATTAAATAAGTCAAAGGAAATAAATTTAACTATTCTTTCAAAAAAGTTGTAATAAGATAATGAGTTGATGTATGTCGATACTTTCGTTGTATAGAGTCTGCTTTATTACTGTTATTGTTTACTTATTTTATTGTTGTAACTGTTATTATTACTGTTATTGGCTAGTTATATTTTTATGTTAAATATTGACATACATCACATAGACATTTTGAAAGCCTCATCCGTCATCTGTATTTCATTTTATTTTCAATTTGATGAATTGTTTGATTAAAACATCATAACATAGCAACAGATCTTTATTTGTAGTTGTCATGATTTCGTACTAATTCAATTTTTATCTGTCTGAGAATGCTGTCAAGCAGCGAAACTAGTCACAGAAACGTTGAACAAATCCGACAACATCTAGAATTCGTAAGGGCCTCTTGCTCCAGTTAGCTTACTCGCTGGCTTTCTGTTGTTTCTGCTGCTTGAGTGCAATACCTGCAGTTTTCACTGTCCGCCTTACGCATCTTCATAAAGTGATACCTTACTGGGGAGTGCCCTATAAAAACCACTGTGGTTATTCTCAAGTCGTTCCTGTTCAATTCAAGAAACAGTTCAGACTTCTCTGTTGATATCGTGATGAACCTGACTGCCTTAAGCCTGGCGTTTTCCTGCAGTATGACAGCATTTGGTTGTTCTCCCAAATATCAAGTTAATTTCTTACATGGCTTTTGTTAGTCCATAATAGGGCTCTGGTCCATAGAATGGTGTAGTTGCTGTCCTTTTTGCAAGGTTACCTGCTTCCCCATTTCCTTCAATGCCTTGATGCCCTGGTACCCACACAAAATTATAGTAAGTAAAATGTATAGATATAAAAAACAGGCTGAATAGCTCAGTTCGCGAGGTGAGCAACCTCTCGGATCGGACTAGGAGGTCGCGGGTTTGAATCCCGTATTCAGCCAGTCGGTGTTTTTCACTCGAATGTGGAAAGGCCGGCTTCTGATGAGTTACGGGTGGTGTCCTTTGTCTATATGAGTGTTTAAGCCCCCCACAAGTCAAAGACTTCTGGGTGCGGAGTTTGTCTACTGTGGTGTTATTCTTCTTCTTATACATATAAAGATAAACAAAGCCACACAACAACCATGGAAAAATCTAAACTTGCTGAAAGACGATTTCTTTTATGTGATCTATAGGCTCAGTATCACGATTTAGTATTACAGAAAAGTTAATTAAAATGGGATTTCCATAAACGAATATATTGGCTATTTAGTCAATGCATTATCAGCCTAAATTATCAAAATTAAGTGGCCATATTGAAAGTAAGAATTCACACTTAGTTATTAGTATCAGCTTTAACTTTCTCGCATATTGATTGAATTTATGAATCAAACGAAAACGAGGCCACACCGTTATAATAATATAGGTTTCTAGGTGGGAATCATGTGAATTTGTAAAGAAAAGTAACAGTGCAATTGTCTCTGTAAAAGTATTACAACATTTTCATCTAATGAGATGTTGTTTTTAATTTGTACCGTGTAAAAAATTAAATAAATTAATGAACAAACCACTTGCTGGAACAAGGTTAACTTATAATTAGTGAACGTCATTGATTGTGTTCCTAAAATGTAATCATCATCACAGTCTAAAAGCGATCTCGCCGTGTCGTCGCAACCATGACTATCTTCAGCAGCTTTTTTTTATTGTAGCTTTTGAATTTTATTGATTGGGCCACATTTTATTCAAGAGACACTAAACGTAGTGAATATTTTGTGCCGGAGGGAACACATCTCTGTGAACCCCCGCAAAACCATCATTGTCCGATTCAACAGAAGAAGGTTCAGTAAATTAAAACCACCTACTCATATGGGTGTGACACTTTCATTTATGGAACAGGCGAGACTTTCAACTGGAATGTACAGTTGGAGAATGTAATCCGCAGGTCCAAGCTATCCCTGTGGATATGCCGAAGGATCTGTGCGAACAGCTGGGGAACAAAGCCACAACATATGTATTGGCTCTATGTAGTGATTGTCAGACCAATGATAACCCATTGAGCTATAGTTTGGTGGCCTAAGGCGCTTTGTGGTTTTGCTAGGGACCAACCTGCTCAGCTACAGAGACAAGCCTGTCTGATGATAACGGGTGCGTTGAGCACCGCTCCATCAGCCACCCTGGAAATCCCTTTAAAGGTTACACCTCTTTAGATTTGGCTGGAGAGGGATGCTAGGTGGACAGCGTACAGACTAAAACAAACGGCTGACAGTATGCCGAAGGCAATCAATATGGGAAGAACCTGGACTGTCTCGATGACATTGAAAGTCACGAAGTTCTGGGAGTGATCTCAGACCTGATGTGTACTATGATCAGTAGAGACCTGCCTTTCAACACCGACGTTCCGAAAAGGGTGGACTGAGAACGAAATAAAACGTCCCAATTGAGCGCAGATCTCTACTGGTACACGGACAGCGCCAAAATTGAGTCAGATGCGGGAGCTGGCGCATATGGGAGCTGTACTATCATCTAGCCTTTGAAAGTGTGTTACCACACACCAGGAAAAAGTATGTGCCATCCAGATGTGTGTGAGGGAGATTAACCAAAAGCGTTGCAAACACAAATCGATAAAAATATTTTCAGATAGGCAAGCTGATATAAAGACTCTTGGTTCCTACCGTTGCAATGCAAAACGGTATGGAGTTGCACGATTGTCCTCAACGAACTGGCAGCTACAATGAGGTGTCGCTTGTCTGGATACCGAGGCACTCGGACCTTGATGGCAATATTGCGGTCGGCGCTCTTGCCAGGAAGGGTGCACGTAGGACTATATCGCACCAGAACCTGCGCTATTGATATCCCCATGTACAACAAAACGCAACTTGAAGACCTGGACAGATGGAAAGACAATCGAACAATGGCGAAATCTGCTATTAGGTCTCAAAATATATCCAATAAATAATGCCTTGATCTTCATTTATTTTAGCAGGCATCTTTCTTCTCTTACTCTGTGTGCTCTTTTATTCGTCTTTCCATCGGTACACCTTGTCTTTGTCATTTCTCTCTATTTACACATTTAAGAAGCTTTTGGTGTTTCCATGGCTTGCTGATACAAACTCCAGCTTTGCGCCTAATACATTATGTCACTATACCTATAATTTTACGGACATTTTCTTTATCGCGCTCCTCTTTTTCAGTTATTCACTACATTTACAGTCCGTGCGATAACTGTTAAGATATAATTCCAAGTAAATAATGAGCCAATAAAGTTATGTTTTCAAAAATACTCTAATAATTTACCGCTGCAGTGGCGTTCCTTAAAAATTTCCGAGTTATTTACAGATTATATATATATATATATATATATATATATATATATATATATATATATATATATATATATATATATATAGATATATATATATATATATATATATATATATATATATATATATATATATATATATATATATATATATATATATATATATATATATATATATATATATATATATATATATATATATATATATATATATATATATATATATATATATATATATATGTTCATCACTTAACAGAAAGTAGTTTTCGTAAGTCAATGTTTTAAAATATCAGATTTCCAAATTACGCCAGGACAACAAACATCACAAAAGCCTTTCCCTAAAAAATTCCACTTTTCCAATAACAAACACTAGTTCAACCCCATGAGATTTTAGTGAATTTCAATATTAAAAAAAGTCACTAATAGAGAGGTATCGGTGGCGAGACTTCCAAAATTTTTTTTCAAATGAGCGCGAATTTGGGCCCCTAGAACCCATATTCGGGGTCAGTTTCGATTTATATATATATATATATATATATATATATATATATATATATATATATATATATATATATATATATATATATATATATATATATATATATATATATATATATATATATAGATATATATAATAGATTTTTTCAATTAAAATGTGTTTTTATTCCTTTTAGAATATACTAGAGTAACCTACTACAGCCCTTATCTGAACACCACGCCGCCAGTGTCTTTTGTACAACCTCGCGTGTCGAATGCGGTCAATTTCAAGTAAGTGACGCCGTGGTCTTCTTAGAATTCTGTCTCAACAAATATCGTACCGACTGTACGATCGTCCGTAATAGTACTCCTAAGGTACGTGAAGATTTTTTACTTGTTCAAGTTGTTGGCCGTTAAGCTCTATATCCATTTCGCACACCCAACCTTACTCATTTTCATTACTTTTGTTTTCGTCATATTGACTTTAAGATAAATTCTTCTTAACGCACCATCCACTGATCCTTCTCTGGATTTTTTTCCGTTTCCTATATATGCCGTTAATTTAATATATTCACAAGTTTTAAAAGCGAATGAATTTTTGAAAAAACATAATCGCATAATGTAGCAGAAATGTAAACAAAATCAAGTCAAGTCTATAAAAATGATTCTTTAAACTTAAACATAAGACGTATATAAGACCGAAACAGTCGTGGGATGTGTTTCAATGGTAATTCTACTAATTCCGTAATTAATTGTTACGTATACTTTGAATATAATATCCCGCGCATGAAGCCGATGAAAAGTATCACGTAAATAAAACGTTAGTTGACGTGTGCCTAGATGGCGCATGGGGCATCGTGCTTGCCTCCTAAGCAGAAGGTTACGCGATCGAATCCAGCTCGATGAATGTATGTTTTTATGTTTTATTTTGACATTTGGAGAAACAATACTGCACAGATTTCATACGTTTTGAACAAGATCTCATTTTTGTTTGAAACGCCTAAATAAGTTTGTCACCTTTGAGTCTAAAATTATAATCTTGATATTGTTGTAATTGTTATTGAAAAAACCGGTTTGATTAGGTTGACTAAAACAAAATCATACTGGCGATTAATAAGGAAAAATAACTGCCACGTATATAATTTGGCAGATACTTTTCTAAATATGAATTAAGTTTCGTTCTGGAGATCTTCTGTATAACTTTAATGAAATTTGTAATACAAGTTTCTTTTAAAGATACTTACACTATCTACAGATATACCAAAATTTAATTCTTCATAGAAAATTCAGTTTTGTGGATTTTTCTCAAAAGGAGCTAGAGCACAAGAGAGATCAATGGTAACACTTTCGAAATAATTTTTCAAATATGCGCGTACCAGGACCTCTAAAATCGATCTTCACGGCCTGTGTAAGTTTAAAGTATTAACTTACTAATATCCCGTATAATAAAAGTGTACAACTCATATGAAAATTCGCTACTATAACGCACTCGCTGCGTCCCGAATTTTATTTTTCATTCTTTGCGTATACTATGCTTTGTGTTCAGAGCCTCGGTGGTTCAGGGGTCATAACGTGTGCCTCTGAACCGTAGGGTACTGGGTTCGATCCCAGGGTTCTCCTTTCACTTTTTCAGTACAAACTGTAATAACATTAATATCAACCGAGGTGCTGGCATTGTATTTGAGCAAGTTGAATGTATGCACGTTCCGCCCTTCGGAGGGGGCGCAAAGCCGTCGGTGCCGTGTCCATGCGATGTTGGGCACGTTAAAGATCCCTACCCTCCTTACAGAAAGGCAGGGGTTCAGCAAAATTTCCAGGATAGTGAGGTGAAACTGCTCCATGGCGTCGGTGATTGGCCATAGTCGCGGAAATAGGCCGACGTTAAAGAAACAAAACACACACACATATGCTTTATGTTGTTGTTTTTTTCGAGTTGGTATAACTGTTAAAATAATGAAAACTCTACTGGATTATAACAAAAGCCAACATCGTTCTGATAATAATTATGCTACAGAAGCACATAATAACATGTAATACTTATTTAATATATTGTTGATTGTATTTTATTCTATGAAAAGGTGAATTTTCAGGTTTGTGTGTCAGTAGTAACAGAGAACTGTGTTGCAACATGGCACTGAGCTAAGTAAAGTGATACGAGGACGATCGAGTCGAAATAAGGAAATGTTATTTGTATACATATACGGGCATTTCTGTTGCCACACATGAACTTTCACACTCGCTATATATAAAATTCACTATTAGCTCTATGTATTTGTTGACAGGAAAGTACGGGAGGCTCCCATCAGATGGCTTCCATTTGAATTTAGTAATTTTATAAAGATGTATTTTTACGGGATTAAGATTTTGAGTAAATTTCTTCGCATTAGTAGCGGTTCTGCTAAGAAATTAGATTTGCTCTTCCGGGCTCGCAAATACTTTTCACCAGCTAATCTCTATACCTTATATACTTCACAAATAAGGCCAAACCTCGAATACTGCTCCCACATCTGGGGTGCTGCTGCCGCTTCTACACTCGCTATCCTAGACTCCATTCAGAAAAGAACTATACGTCTCATTGGTGACCTTACCCTCACCCAAATGCTGCCATTCCTTGCCCACCGACGTGCCGTTTGTGACCTCTCTCTCTTTTATAGATATCTGCACGGGCAGTGCTCAGAAGAGCTTTCTTCCATAGTTCCTCCACCTGCTGCCCCAAACAGATCTACCAGGGGAACAGAGCGAATGCACCATTTTACTGTTCAGGTCACCAGACATAGAACATCTTGTTATGCCCGCTCTTTTGTCCCGAGGACTTCCAAATTGTGGAATTCCTTGCCGGCGCATGTTTTTCCGTCTTGTCCGAACCTCCAAACCTTCAAGTCCAGAATTAACAAGTTGCCTCTTTCCTCCTTGTCGACACCTACGGTACGATAGTATTTAGGCTGTAAGCCTCGTGGTGTGTTGTTTTCTTTTTCTTTTTTTTTTAAATATTGGCTGCAGCATCTCAGGCCATTAGCACATTCTTTCCCATCATTTAATATTTTTTACAAATTTTCCAGACAAAGTCAACTTGGCTCGCCCGGGAATCGAACCCGGGACCTCTCGCTTTGCAGGCTGGCACCTAGCCACATGCGCCACGAGGGCGTCGTGGTGTGTTGTTGAAATAAAAAAAAGGAGTTGGAACCCATATAATTCATAATTTGGCACAATTGTCCTATCTTTATTTATTTATTATATAATTTTCCAAAATCAAATTTTCGTTGGCCCGCCCGAGAATCGAACCCGGGCTCGCTTTGCCAGAAAATTGTTCTATTATTTTCATTAGTTGGTTCAACTGATTTTTGATTCCAGCGTTGACCTTTAAATTGTCCCATTATATAATATACATTCGGAGATTATCTGTCCTCCACTGTCGCTTTACTTGCATCTCGAGGTCCCTGTACTTCCTCTTCTCGTACTTATCTCTAGATCATTAGTATTCGGAATGGCCACATCAATCAGCATCACTTGGTTGCAGGGCTTATCCACTATTATTATATCTGACCTGTTGTGGGCAACTCGTCGGTCTGTGAGCACGGTCCCATCCCAGTAGAACCTGTATCCTGAGTCCTTTAGAACCTGTTCTAGAGCCTGCTCAGGAGTGTATATATGGTAGGGCACCTTACTCAAATTTAAAAGATAGTTTCAGAGCCAGTTCTTGATGAAGTATTTTCGAAACTGCGTCGTGCCTCTCTTTATAATCTGTTGCAGTAAACGCTTGATATCCTACGGTGGCGTGCTGGCTATTCTCTGATGGCTGACACCCAAATCTACATCTGTCATCTTGGACCGAATTATTTCCAACTATGTTCCGGGTAGTTTCTTGTTGGGATGATCTGATCTTGTATGACGAGTAAAAACCACTCTATCTCTGGAAACATATGTCTGAACACCAACCAGTTGAAGCCAATTAGTCGACATGTGTCTGGGAGGTCTCATTCAGATGTCGCCCATGGAGAAGCTTCTGCATCCAAGATGCAGCTTGTCCTGATCAGTCCGATGGTGACTGTATTTCACTTTCTTTTAATTGTAGCGGTGTTTAAATCATCTGCCTCGCATATGGCATGGTGTAGTTCAGATGATTTAGCCTCATTTGCTCGCTGCCATTGCGTTTTTTACCGAAGCCATATTTGGTCGAGTTCAGGCGGTTTGACAGTGCGAGGCAGAACCACAATGGGCTTGGCGAGCCGCCTTGAAATATACCTCTTTGTAATTGGTATCGTGCTGGTTACGATGTTAACACCTCTTTGTACCCTAACCGGATTTTTGTTTTACAGGTAGAAATTCTGTGTTCAAGGAACCTCAGGATATATGTATCGATCTTATAGATCTTCAGCACACTTATTCACTACACCATTCGTGTGGAACTGAATTAAATGCCTTTTTGTAATCCACCTACGCAGCCAATATTTCTTCTTCCATTGTAAGCTTGATTGCACACAACCGAATCAATTATTAGGTGTTCTTTGCATCCCATGGATCCTTTGGCACACCCGTTTTGCTGACTCGAAACTATGTTGTTTTGTTTGTAGTGTGCATATATGCGTTTCTCAAGGCAGGATGTGATTAACTTGTAACTGCTGGGGTCTGCAGAACCCTGCTGGTCCTTTGGTACAGGATACGTATCACCTTGTGTGAAAAACAATGGCATCGTCTTTGAGCCAAGTATAACATCATTTATTAACCAAAATTTCTTCAGTCAAAAGAGGTGGACGCCATCAGGCCCGAGTGTCTTCCAATTATGAAGCTCTTTGATAACCTCCGAGACTCCCACCTGTGGTAAACGGCTCATGATGCATCTGTTCATAACTCTGATAGGCTCGGTGTTCTTCGTGAACCCAGCTGGCGCCAATATTGCAGGGGACTGGTGTGGCTAGTTGACTTTTCCAGAACTCTTCAATTTGTGCCTTATTTGGAAAAGTATCGGTGGCTGCATTCGTAGCTGAATTAAACTCACGGAAGAAAGTCTTTCAGAGCGTTGAAACATTGTATTGTGGCACTTCCTAGTGTTGCTCGCTTTATATCTCCTCAAGCGTTCTGCATATACAGAAAGCTTCTGTTTTAAGGTGTCCAAACATTCTTGTGCAGTGTGGCTGGTTGTACTGAGTGTTGTCGAGCTCGGCCTATTATTTCCTCTACTAGTTTCTGAAATTGAATGCTTCAGGCATCAGTTGTAGAGATAATATAGATTATTATAACAGCAACACTTTTAATCACGATAGCCATTTCTTCTTCAGTTTAACTAGCGAAGATCAGATACATAAGATACTAAATAACATTAAAACGAACGCTTCGGGTGTCGATACAATTACGGCTAGAATGCTCAGATACTGTAGTCCATGCATTGATATTGTTATTCTTCATATTATTAATTTTTGCATAGAAAATAATTATTATCCTACTGTATGGAAAATTTCCGTTGGAAAAGCCCTTGGTAACTTTGGCAATATGGTCTCTTTTTCAGATTTGAGGGCTGTGAGCATTCTGCCAGTTCTACCAAAGGTGTTGGAAAGGGTGTTGAACGAGCAGATGGTGATGTATTTTAATGATGAAGACCTACTGCCAAAGAACCAATGCGGATTCCTAAAGAATCATAGTACGGCAGGGCTGTTAGCTTCGGTGACGGAAGGTATAATCACATCTTGTGGGAGTGGTCTGTGATCTGTGTTGGTTCTGCTGGACTTTTCTAGAGCGCTCGTTACCCTAAACAATGAACTCCTTTTGGTTAAACTTAAATACTTTGTCGTTAGCTCCGATGCCTTGAATGTGATGGCATCTTTTTTTGTCAACAGGTTCCAAAAGATTGCCGTTGATAACAATGTTTCTGATACCAATACCATCCGTGCGGGAGTACCACAAAGCTCTATTATTTCTCCGTTGCTCTTAATTTTGTGCACTATTGATATTGTAAGAGCTCCGCGGTTCTGTCAGGCATATGCCTGTGCTGACGGTTTGCAAGTATATTGTAACTTTAGTGGTGAGGATTATATGGAGGCAGCGAGAAGAATTAACAGCGATCTGTAGTTGATCGATTCACTAGCTAAGGAACATAATCTTATGCTGAACCCAAGTAAAACTATAACCATGTGCTTTGGAAGTAGATCCAGGAGGGAGTTCTTAAAGCATAATATGAAATTGCATATAAACAAGAATGTTGCGCTGACTTTCGTAAACCACGCACAAAAATTTGGGTCTAGTATCGGATGATGACTTGCGATTCGAAGAACATATTGAATGTGTGAATAGGAAAGCTTTTATCTCACCGAAATTGATATACAGTAGCAGACATTTTCTATACGGTCGCTTAGACAGAATGCTATGCGACTCATTGGTTTTATCCCACTAGGTATATTGCGACTTTGTGTATGGTAACTCTTTTCGGATCTCTGAGAAGGACTGAATACAGAAAATGCAGAAGTCATGTATTCGTTTGATTTTTGGCCTTCGAAAACACGATTATGTTTCGCATAAAAGTGAAAGAATGTAACTGGTTAAACATGGAAAATCGCAGGGCCTTTAATCGCGGTGTGTTTGTTCATGAGTGGCTGGATGTGCCAGGCGCCTACGTATCTCTCAAGAACAACTTGATGTTCCGTTCGGAGTTACATGATCGACATATTAGGTCGAAAAATCAATTAGCTATTCCCCGTTACAGGACTTCGCTTTTCAGAAAAAAAATCTTATATAATGCGATGCAATTGTTTAATTCATTACCAGATGGACCCAGGGCTTGTCGTCTTGGTGTCTTTGGGCGGAGATTTAAGGAAACTCTGCTGGGAAGACAACTGGATGGTTGAGCAATTGGGATCGGGGCGTGATGATGTTTGAGGAGGTGAGGGGCTCAGTGGTTTTTGGGTGGTTGCAGTTGTGTGAGTGTGCGCACATGTGTATGTGCATGTATATGGGTGATTGTATGTATGATCTATATTTTTCTTATGGGCTGTAGGTTATGGTTGGTTATAAGCATTCGCACCAGGTCACCGACGTGCTTGATTGGATCGGGCCCAAATTTGCTGTTGAGTAAGAGTAGCCACATGGGCTAGACTTCGTCGTCCTTTGGGTTCGGCCAGTCGATATATTATGGTGTTTAGAAGTTTAGATACTTTATTAGCATTTATATTTTATATTTATAGGTAATGATATCTACCTTGTAATAAAAAAGTCATACATAAATAAATAAACTGGATATAAAGAACATTTAGCACAACTGTAGGTATTATGCGGTGCCTGGAATATTTGTGACAATAACCGCAACGTGGATAAAGAAAACCTAAATTATTGAAAAATGTTAGACATTCTAGACAATTAAATGCGTACGAGAGTATTTTTATTTCCAGACATAGCAATAATACAATTTGTGTGAATTCAGCACATCCGCCTGTGTATAGTTTATTCATCGAGTATTTTACAAATAATGCTGACAAGGAGTGAGAATAGTGGAATTAGAATAACAGGACTTGCGATAACCAAGCAATGAAAGTTTGTTTGCTCGATCCTCCCTCGACGGTTTGCTGTCGAGTACCTGCACCGAATATAAAGACGGTTTTAGTTGTTCAGTATTGAGAATATTTGATCTTCTGATGACGTTAAATTCGTTAGTGAAACGATCATCAGGTCTTTAAAAATATGTTATGGTGAATTCTGTTTATCGAAGAGTACTTATCAGTTCTCATCACAGGTTCCAATCTTCTCTTAATGAAATATATTAATTCCTCAACTAATACTGGTTTTTTCAAACATTTTTATAGGTAATTTTTTTTAAAGTTTAACATTGCAATTTTTTGAAAACCAGCGGCGTCATTACATATATTTATTTGTTTCAGGTAAGTCGTCGTTAAAGGGCTACTACTTATACTAGATGAGAAGTCGAAGTCGTAAGTAAACTTTCGAAAGTTACATGCTTCGCTTAATAATGCTTTTATATTCTAGCTTTTTGTGCTGCTTTATATTATTATTTCGTTAGGGGTAGCGCTGTGGTGCTGCAGAACAACAAAAAATTGGAACAATATTATTCTTAATTGGATGAAACTATTACAATCCTAATTTATTATCAGGAAATAGATACGTTGTTGTTTGAAAACTCGCGGTTCTCTGGCTTTAAAGATTTGAGCAGGCGACCAAGCCCCAGACGTCAGTCTGAGTCAGTCAATTGGATTATGAAATAATGCAAGTCTCCTAGGTCAGTCAAAAAAGTCCCTGCTTAACATCGTTGTTCTGCCAGCTCGATTACGAGCGGTTCGACGGACACCGCTAGCCATCGGACGGCTTCGGAACCGCCGAATGTACGCCAGAAAACAGCTGCATATTTCGCAAGTTCGCAGCCGTTTGCCTTTCATTTCGCAAGAATGTGTATGTATAGTGTATATTATACAGGATGTTTCTAAATTGATGCGAAAAATTGTACAGGGTAATTCTTCGGCGAAAAATAAGGTGTGTCTTTTTTATAAATTTTTTCTTGAACCCCCTTCTCCTCCAAGTTACAGCCCTTTGAAATTTTAGCAAAAAAAAAGTTTTGATTAAATTTCTCCGTTATGGAATAATTTAAAAAAACGAAATTTTGCAAATGCATAAGGCTAACAAAATGACAGTTTTAAAAGGATTTTATAACCCTATAATGTTATCACAAGAGGGTGAAAAAACCTACCCTTACATTATTTTTTTTAGTACTTTTTATTGTGTATATCGTTTTCTATTAAAAAAAAGATTTAGAAAGAAGGATTCATTTAGCAATTTTTTTATGTCTTGACATTTTCTCATAAAATTGTTAGTTTCATCACAAAAAAAAAATATTACTCAGATCGATGTCAGACGAATTTACAGAGTGGTTGTTATTTGCTGAAAAATCAAGTACGTGGTAGGCTGTCAAATAACGTCATAATTACACTAATATGTTAATATGTATTGTTCTGGCTTTTACTAATTTCTAAAAATTCATAATAAGAAACAACAACTATTGAATTACTATTTAATTAACAAACTAAGAAACGAAAAGAAATATTAACAAAATGTCAGTACGTATCATCATAATAAATGTTGAAAATGCTCCCCTTCGGAGATAACGCATGAATCGAGTCTGTTTCTCATTCAACTTCGTATTCTATGAAAAATACCGGGTGTGTTTCTTATAATATCACATGATGCGATAATACGATTTCTGAGGTCATCGATGTTTTTAACAGGACTTGAATAAACTAAGGTTTTCAGAAAATCCCACAGGCGAAAATCCAACGGATTCAATTCAGGAGATCAGGCAGGCCGATTCTGTGGGCCTCCTCGACCTATCCAACGATTTGGGTAAACTTCGTTCCAGTAGTTACGAGCGTTGATACTAAAATGAGCCGGAGCCACGTCCTGCATGTACCACATTTGTTGTCTAGTTTGTAAAGGAATATTTTCAAGAAGTAGGAGCAACTCTTCTTCGAGTAGATGACAGTACACTTTTCCATTTAGTCTTATCGGAGGAAAATATGGTCCAATTAAGTCATCACCGATGACAGCAAGGCATACATTTAATGAAAGCTGGTGTTGAAAGTGAGATTCCGTCATTTCGTGTGCGTTTTCTTCAGACCGTATGTGGTTATTATAAAAATTTCTAATAGATTCTCGTGAAAAGTTGGCCTCATCAGTAAATAAAATACGAGATAAGAACTGTGGAATTTTCGTGACCATTTGAAGCATCCATTGACAAAAAAATTAAACGAGGTAAAAGATCACGAGGTAAGAGCGCTTGAACTCGTTGGATATGGTAGGGATGCAGTAGTTGTTCTTTTAAAATTCTAAATACCGTGGAATAGCTAACATTTAAGACTTCAGCGATTCTTCTTGTACTTGTACCAGGAGATTCTTCAATTAAATTGGGGACAGTCTCTTCAAGTGCTACAGTTCTTACTTCTCTAGGGTGCCCGCAATCGGCGGCACTTCTTGAAAATTTTCCTTTTTCTTGCAGACGTTGATGAATGCGTGCGAATATGCTGTGCTGGGGTACAGTTCTATTTGGATATAACTCAGTATAGAGGCGCTGTGCTCTTAATCCATTGCCATTAGCACGGCCATATTCAAAATGCATACCTATCTGCCATTTCGGAATTGGTATAATTTACCATTTTGTTCACTTATTTGTTCTAAGTGTTTAAAAAATTCTCGCTAGATTGACAACAACCAGAACAATTAATTTTAGTGTAATTATGACGTTATTTGACAGCTTACTACGTACTCGATTTTTCATCAAATAACAACCACTTTGTAAATTCATGCGACATCGATCTGAGTAATATTTTTTTGTGTGATGAAACTAACAATTTTATGAGAAAATGTCAAGACATAAAAAAGTTGCTAAATAAATTCTTCTTTCTAAATCATTTTTTTAAATAGAAAACGGTACACACAATAAAAAGTACTGATAAAAAATAATGTAAGGGTAGGTTTTTTCACCCTCTTGATAACATTATAGGGTTATAAAATCATTTTAAAACTGACATTTTGTTAGCCTTATGCATCTACAAAATTTCTTTTTTTTTAATTATTCCATAACGGAGAAATTTAATGGAAACTTTTTTGTCAAAATTTCAAAGGACTGTAACTTGGAGAAGAAGGGGTTTCAAGAAAAACTTTGTAAAAAAGACACCCCTTATTTTTCGCCAAAGAATCACCCTGTAAAATTTTTCGCATTAATTTAGAAACACTCTGTATATTATATGCCTATTATCGTATTATTCGTAGGAATTTCCTGTTTGTCATTCGTGTTAAAATGGATGTAATGTTTGAGTTAGCCAAGACTAAGTTTTGTAAATTAGTAATTAGTAAGACAATTTAACGTAGCTATACAGGACGTTTCTTAATGATATGCGAATATTTAAGGTGTGAATATACATTAAAAATTAATGATAGTTTGCTTTATAACCTATGATACAAAAATGTTTTGTTACGAAAATACGGGGCGTCAAAGTTTTCAGGAAAAAAATGGAAATTAATATTTTTGGAACCGCTTGAGATATTTCAGTGATATTTAGTACGGAGAGACAGCGACTAAATATGCATTCTTTCAAGAGAAACATAATTTTCAACAGTGGCGTGCGTAAGGGCACTGACTTCGATAATTTTCAACAAAAAAATAGTATGCCAATGATTTTTCCCAACTAAAAATCATTTTTGATATCCTTGTTCCATTTGAAACATAAGAGTTCTCTTGATTTGTTTTCCTGCAATGCGATATTTTTGAGTAAAAAAATAAAAACTGTTATATTCTCTGAGAAAATCAATGTAGATAATTATTGTGCCGTAAAATTATCAGTTTTCTTAAATCAGCATTTTATTTATCCTTACATTTTTTTCATGCAGCACACCCAAAAATCTTAGGCACCAGCGGCTACTGAGTTAGACTAAGCTCAAACCACAGCACAAAAAGACTATGCTATGTTTAAACAAACCGGTCAAGTTAGTTAGAAAGTAGTGGTCAAATAACAAAATTTCGCACAGAGCTGAATTTTGGTAAAGACCTCGGGTACAAATAAAATACCAAAAGTCCCCATCCATGCTAAAAAAGTTATTCAAGGTCAAAGGTCAAAATTTTCGTTTTTTTTTAAATATTTTGTCGTAAACGGTAAGTCATATAAAAAAAATTGTTGAAACAAAAATTGTAGATAATAAGATTATCTACAAAAATTGTCTTTATACTTCTTTTTTTTCTTTCTAAGAATCACCATTTTGGAGATATCGCGATTTTAAAAGTTGAAGGCGTTACATTCTATACAGGCTGATTCATAAGTGGTGACCAAAAATGAAACCCCATATTCTTTGAACAATTTTAGAGAGGGTATGCCCTATAAATTTTTTTCCTATAATGCTTCATTAAAAAGATACAGGTGTTGAAGTTGAAGTTCAAAAAATAAAATTTCCCAATTTTTTAAAAAGTAGCACATATATTTTGCTGAAACTTCGCATGTGTAGGCTGCTATGTAAGGCGCGTATTCTACCATAACAATTGAATCGTCTAATCCAGCAGTGGCGAGCGTACCCACATGTTATTGGTTATTCCTCAAGAAAAAAACGGGTAAGCCAATGATATTTTTTTTTATTTTTTATTTTTTGAATCTTACTTTCGTGAACCAAATGACTCTCTTGATAATTTTCTGTACGACGCTTATTTTACGAGTAAGCAATGAATCAGGTAAGTGTTTTAGAGCACAGTTCATGATTTTTAATCAGTCGTTGTTTGGTAGAAAATCGCAATGATACACTTTTATCAGGCTTATAGTAATTTATTTATTGCAATAAATGTTCAAAAATGCCTCCATTGGCCTGAATACACGCACGACATCTTTTTAAGATGGAAAATTTAATGTCTTGAGGATTCATTGTTGCTTGAATATGACGAAATGCATTATCTATCAGTTGTTGTAGCTGCTCTGGTGTATTTATTTGTTCACTGTAGACCAGTCGCTTAAAATCACCCCAAAGATAGAAGTCAAGTGGGTGTAAGTACGGTGATCTTGCAGGCCAATGTATTGGTTCAGTTCTGCCAATCCATCTTTCATTATAATGTTCATGTAGCCATGTAACAACGTTTCGACTATGATGCGCTGGTGCACCGTCATGCTGGTACCACATTATACCTCTTGTTGCTAGTGGAATGTCATCTAGAATGTTTTCTACACGGTTTTCTAGAAGCGCTAAGTACGAAGATCCATTTAAACGTTGTGGCAGGACTTCCATGAACAGTGAGCCGTTAAAAATACCACACCAAAAATTAATGGAAAATCTATGTTGAAATGCGCGAGTCCTTGTTGCATGTGGATTTTCCAATGACCAGACATGCTCATTATGAGAATTATAAATACCATTTCTTGTAAATGTTGATTCGTCAGACCAGAAGATTAGATTAGGGAATAAGATATTGTTCATTTCCAACATCCATTCACAAAAGACTCGTCGATGCACATTATCTCCAGGTAGAAGGCAATTAACATTCTGTCGATGATATGGCTGTAAGACTTCTCCAGGTAAAGTTCTCCAAACAAAGCTTTGAGAATATTGTAACTCCGTGGCAATCCTCCGAGTACTTGTAGAAGGTTGATCCATCACTGCATCCACCACTCTCTCTTAGTCGTCAAGTTGATGTTGTCTTCTACCATGAGTTCTAGCGTCAGGACGTTGTCCAGTACCGCACTGCCGAAGTCTTGAAAACGATCGAGAAAAAACCCTTGGTGTAGGTTGACGGCGACTGGGAAACCTACGTTGATATTCCCGACAAGCAGCTAGAGCATTTCCATCAGCATATCTGTAGATAAAAATTATATCTGCATACTCTTCTGGGGTGTACTCCATTATAACAAGTAAAAGAGTAGAAAACTTTGCAATTTTATAAAGTTTACCACTTACACCTATTCAAAATAATAACTTGTTAACCTAAACGTCAAGTGACACTTAATGACAACTTTCGCAAACCAGACTACTACTTACTAAAATACAACAAAGATAATCGTCGTACAAAAAATTATCAAGACATTAAATTTTCCATATTAAAAAGATGTTGTGCGTGTATTCAGGCCAATGGAGGCATAAAAGTGTATCATTGCGATTTTCTTCTAAACAACGACTAGTTAAAAATCATGAACTGTGCTCTAAAACACTTACCTGATTTATTGCTTACTCGTAAAATAAGCGTCGTACAGAAAATTATCAAGAGAGTCATTTTGTTCACGAAAGTAAGATTCAAAAAAATATATATATCATTGGCTTACCCGTTTTTTTCTTGAGGGATAACCAATGACATGTGGGTACGCGCGCCACTGCTGGATTAGCCGATTCAATTGTTATGGTAGAATACGCGCCTTACATAGCAGCCTACACATGCGAAGTTTCAGCAAAATATATGTGCTACTTTTTAAAAAATTGGGAAATTTTATTTTTTGAAATTCAACTTCAACACCCTGTATCTTTTTAATGAAGCATTATGGGAAAAATTTTTATAGGACATACCCTCTCTAAAATTGTTCAAAGAAATTTTGAGGGGTTTCATTTTTGGTCACCACTTATGAATCACCCTGTATAATATGCACGCATATGCTACGTAGATACATCATCGGACGTTTAATATAAGTAAAAGTACTTATTTGTGCCTGTTCAACAGCTTATGCTCATCAACACTTGTATCGAGTTCAGGTATGGCTAGGCAATCAACTGAACTCTGAAGACTGGGGTTGGAAATTAGCACATAGTACTTTAGAACCGATTCAAACTTTACTCCCACCTGCCCCGGAAAACTCCTAAACACTATTTTTTGCAATTGAAAAAAAGGATGTAGTGGTAAATGTGGCTGTAAAAAAGTAGGGTTACTTTGTTCACCAGCGTGTACTAATTGACAAGGGTAGTCTTGCTCTAATGTTGAATTGAATACAACGGAGGAGGATTCATGTGATGTCAATGAAGCGACAGCTGATTCATCTTCATATGAACAATTTATAAACATCCAGCAACAAGAAGAAGAAATCGAAGACGACATGACTGTAGAAGTCGAATTTGAAGAGTGTGAATCAGATTAAGATATCAATAGAAATCAATGATAAATATTACTATCAATAATCAACATCAATATCACCAATCAATATCAATAATCAATATACAGTAAATAAAATCTTATTCCATGAAACTTCATCATAGCAAATCGTGGAGTATGCCCAATGCCCACCGGGGAAACCACGTCAAGAAAAGTGCGTCAAGTACACTACCTCACAGGTGGCGTGGAAATGTGTGCATATTATATAGAATGTAACTCCTTCAACTTTTTAAATCGCGATATCTCAGAAATGGTGATTCTTAGAAAAAAGTATAAAGACAATTTTTGTAGATAATTTTATGATCTACAATTTTTGTTTCACCTATTTTTTTTATATATAACTTACCGTTTAAGAGAAAAAAACCGCCTGGACGCAGCAAATGCGTTATGGTAATGAATTTTCATAAAAATGTTTTTAATAGCAAAAATGTGTGTTTTTTTTAAGAAAGCAGGCATCAAATTTTGTTACCAGTATAACCTATATAGTAAAAACAATCTGCCATGTTTCATGAAAATAAGTTTATTGTTTGAAAATGTACAAAAATTTCCGTAAGTTAACTTAAAAGTGTTCCCGAAAAAACTCGTTTCTTGGTCGACCTTATAGGTTAATAGCAAATTGAGCTATTCAAATATGAAGCATATGATCAAAATTCGCTACCATAACGCACTTGCTGCGTCCAGAATTTCTTTTCTTACAAACATATTTCGATGGAAAATGCAAAAATACAATAACACAAGGCGTGTTCGACTAAAAAGAAAAAAAATTGTATCACCAACGACTTATGGGCCATCCTGTGATTGTGGAAATATTTTTTAAGATTTTTTTCATATCTTGCATAATAACGGATATATTGAGCTTTATTCATTTTTTACGTAAATTCGACAAAAATTATATACCATTAAACGATAAACTCTATAGCTAAGGCTACTGCCAAGCATCAGAGAAAGGGTCTATTTGAAATGAATTTTCTGGGAATATTTTAGTAAAATGAAGGACAATGACGGTTGAAACTAAGACTTCAGGGTTTGTAAAGTATTCTTGAGACATTTTCATTCCATAGCCGGTATTAAATTCAAGTTCTTTGCCTAAATGTTGCCAATTTTGACGTTTTAAATCGCAACTTTGACGTTTTGAGGAAAACCCCAATTTATTTTTCTTTAAATGCCTATAACTTTTTTGTCTTATGACCTACAGAGCTAAATTTTGGTAGGTAATTTACCCATAATTGTGTAAACCCGTGTACCAAATGTGACTGCCCTTACTTTGTTATTTCCGGAGATATAATTTTTTTTCGAAAGAAAGCACAAAATTTTCCGGGAAAACCTGGACTGATTTTCCTGGCTAACGAACTTGTCCAAGCCACTTGCAAAAGGAAGGTATTCCCCAAATTTAATCAAAATAGGCCTATTAGTTTTTGAGTTATCGGTGTATATATATATATATATATATATATATATATATATATATATATATATATATATATATATATATATATATATATATATATATATATATAATTAATAATATAATATTCTTTATTGGTCATAATTATACAGCATGTCAATACATATAAGTCGTTGACTTGTGAAGTATTTCGACGTAATTTTACCAAACGTCGTTCCAAAAATGTTTGACAGCTATCCTCTGAATAACATACTTCAAATTTTGACATACTAATTTTCAAATTTAGTTCTGCCTCTTTATTTCTCCATCTATTCCTCGTATTCCTTTCCACATAACAATACTTCAAAACAAGCAACTTTGTTCCATATTTTTGCCCAAATAACAAATTTTGTGAAGAGCAAAGTTACATTGACTTTTACAATGACGAACGCTCTAATATATATATATATATATATATATATATATATATATATATATATATATATATATAATATATATATATATATATATATATATATATATATATATATATATATATATATATATATATATATATATATAAAGATAAAAATCGAAACTGACCCCGGATATGTGTTGTTCTAGGGGGCGCCTAATTTGCGCTCATTTGAATAAATGTTTTCAAAATTAAAAAGTCGGGGTCTCCTCATTAGTGAATTTTTTAAAAAGAAAATTCACTAAAAATCCGAACATTTTGACCTTTGACATTGAATAACTTTTTTTGCAGACATGAGATCGACGGGGACTTTTGGTATTTTATTTGTAATGGTGTACCCAAGGTCTCTACCAAAATTCAGTTCTGTGCGAATTTTTGTCATTTGAATTGTTTATATTGACCGGACTATAGAAGCTATTTCTGATTTGAAGCATCTATTTTGATGGGTTTGTTGGTTTAGCTGCTGCTTTTTATCTATTCGGCTTCTCGGCCGCATTTTAATTGTTATATTGGGACACGAAATGCGTTTCCAATAAGCATTTGAAATTGAAAATACCTTACAGACTGAAAAACGACAATACAACTATTAAGAGAGAAATCTGAAGTAATAAAAGTCTTGATCATATACTTTTGTGGTAATTTTGCTTCATGCTACAATTTATTGTTATTATTATTGTAATTAATTTGTCCCCTTTTTATTACATTTTTGTGATCGACACTCTTCATTTGTATGTTTAATACATAACCAAAAATATTTCCAGTATACTCGTGGAAAAAATAACACCCAGAACTGGTTATTTTTAAAACAGTTAATTATTTTTTTTACTACAATGCCATAACAAAAACCGATTTATTTGATAGCAGGTAATAAATGTTACCGTCGTAAAGTTAGGACTGAACATTGCTGACCTTGTCCTCATTTACTGTAGGGTTTCAGGTGTCATTCTGTTACAATATCTACGCAACATTTGACAGCACGCCTTGAATAGTTTTTATCATCAGAAACATTTTTACATGATAATAATGATTGGCTTTCTATTTGTGCTTAATTTAGATATAAGGAACCGGTCTCGTGTAAATTGTCACAGTGTTTGAGTCGTATATTTTCAGCTTTTCCGTCAAGTTAGCTATGTCTTTTCGCAGAAGCGTTAAAATATTGGCTAATGGAACTTGTTTTCCCACAGCCATTCCCTACATATTGAAACTTATCTTTACAAGATTATAGCAACTTTAATTTGTAAGGGGTACTTTTTTTTCATATATATTGAATAATATATATTGAATAATAATAATAACGCAACCCTTCGATGACACAAGGTTACAACCCTCTTAGTAAACAATAGAAGTAACCTATTCTAATAATAGCAATCGACTAACGGTCACATAATATAATTACATAGCTCAACAATCAATCACCAGTCGATATATTACTTAGCAGTTGTGTTTTCTACTTAAGAGTAATCATGCAAAAGGCAAAAGGTGTATTACTTGTCTGAATGATGGCGAAGCCTTAATGTACGGGCGTAATGAGTCGGGCGAGCGGGTGCCAAAAGTGTCCAGTAACAACATCACTAACCTGTAATTAAAAATATACCTGAACACACCATCGTTCATCTAAAGCACAACCTAATATATACGAGGGGCATTCAATTATTAGTTCATTAATCAATTACCAATTACACGCTCCACTGAGTGACTCAACATCAATAACTATTTATACTCAAAGCCCCACTGAGCAAACTAACATTAAGAGCAGTTTCCACATTATGCTGCACTGAGCAACTTCAACATTAACAGCATTTCCTACTCAACGCTACACTGAGCCACATCATCATCTCTGAACAGCGCACATCAGTGCCTCGGAACTGCTTCTCAACAATGTATCTAACTGCTCACCAATCAGTTTCTCAAACAATAATTACTCAGACAATAATTACTCAAGTAGTTACTCACACGATAGTTACTCAAATAATAATAATTACTTAACCAGTAGTTTAGCTTGTGTGTTTAATTGGGTGCCGTACCCGATACCAGGTCAGTGCCGGCTTCCAGGTGTGCAATGAGGCACAGTTCAATGCCTTACCTAGAGTGCTCGTAACTGTCAGAGTTGGATACCGAGAAGTGCAATGAGCACACGATGCACACTCCAGGGTGTGCCCTTCTCCAAGTAGCCCAACTCCTGCACTGGGACTGACACGTGCAATGAAACCAACGGGTGAACTGACCACAGTGTCTCGGTCAAGCTACCAGATCGACCACGGTACCACCGTGAATACTGAGAAGTCCAATGGACGTATCGGAACATTCTCTACGATGTGTCCTCTCCAATATCCAGCTATCGACGGGAGTAGTTGCAATGGATACCTAGAGCAAGCTCACCTGTATCCCTACCGAAATCCATCGATGCAAACAAACAACCGTGTTGCGGTTACGTAACCTGAGCCTAAACTCAACGCCTCTACCAGTATGACGCCCTACTGGGTGAACAAACAGCGAAGGTGTCCCACACACCTTCCAAACTAGCATCAATTTACTTCCGAACAGACTCTACTTTATTTACTCTAAACAAACTGACATAATTCAACTCTTACTTAATTTGTGAATATTGACTTAACCTCGTATAAGTAACAACCCTCATGTAAACTTGGCTAATTCCTAAATTATTTCATAAAGCCCCTTTATTTGAATATGATAATTACTTCTCAATTTATAACTTATCCTCGTATAAATAATAAACGTAATCTAACTTAGCTATTTCTCAAATTAATTTATAAAGCTCCTTTATTTGAATATGATAATTACTTCTCAATCATTAACTTATCCTCGCATAAATAATAAACTGACTTTGAACACTAGCTACAATTTATTTTCATATAAACTAGTTATTAAATGATTTCCTAGAACCACCCTTAATCATATACTTATTGAAATTGCTCCTCAATGTATAACTTAAACAAATAAGAACACGTACAATAAACAAACAACAAGCCATGTTCGATGAGAATTCACTCACCTGAATAAAGGTATATATAACGTGCACTGTAAACTTCACTAATATCGAGCATATTTTAATGCAGCTCAAGTCATAGCTAACGCACAAATGCGTAGGTATGGTTTACTTCAACCGATGCTAATGGGAATATAAAATGAATAGTGTGAGGCCCTTAAGTCTAAGAGGGCTGCATTATAACCACAAACACTCCGCACATCTATCTTTAAGTAAACAACTTTTAAACGCTCATCGCTTGACACTTTAGATCTAATGGGAATACTAGTAAAACGTATTCACCTAAGAACGTGTCTGTTAAATATGTAGAGAGTGTTTTCATAATAAGATGACATTTTGACCAGGACTAGAAAATACATTCCTTACAAATTGTAACAAAAAATGGAACGTATTATAACATATTTTTGGTTAATTGAACTAAAGGACATGCCAATTGATAAAGTGGCTTATAAATTGGCTTAAAGACAACCAGGTTGACTATCTTTGGTGCTGGACTTTCCAATATTTAGGGAAGCCATCCATAACAAGTTATTTAATTGCTTATGGAAATTAAAAGCAACTGACCACAACTTGGTGGCTTATTTCTTAGATTTGCATTGTTGCAGCTAAGGCTAATTTATAGATATCTTGCTGGCTATTTGGAACATTAAGTGAACTCTGAGCGAATATTGCTAACCAAAAAAGGGCATTCCCACTGTATGGGATTGAGTTAAATACCCTTACGTAGGTGATGAAAGGAAGAAGACAAGATGGCCAGGCATGTCTGCATTTCATGACTACCCTGGTGATTTCTCGATGAAAGGGTCGTTTTAGGATAATAGTGGCCAACAGTGGCTTAAGTGAAGAAATCTTCACAAACGTTGCCACCATTTGCTTACACATTTGCTGGTTGACACCACAATTCTGACGGTATCCTGTTGAGAGTATGGAAGCCATTCTGGCTGGGGTCTGGGTGCTAGTCTTAGCTACAACAAATACGGAATTTATTATTTCTGTATTGTTACGTTATGTATCCAAAAGTTTGACTTTGTTGTTTAGAGGAGATGGTTGACAGTTCTTGTGCCAGCTTTTACACTATCGTCTTAAAACGTTGTGAAATGCTTTGGATATATATATATATATATATATATATATATATATATATATATAGCTTAATCACCTTGATTTGCTTAGTCTCTTCACTTGCTGTGTTAAAAACTATTAAAATAAATCGCAGAAGAAATCAGGGTTTGGTTCATCATAATGGATTCTTATATAAAATGAGGCTCACAGTACCTAGATTCACCAAATTTTAATTTTCTAGAGTCAGGAAATTTAGTTTTGGACATTCAAAGTTTTTTTCTCAAAAGGAGCTAGAACAACATTTGAATATTTTTTATGATAATATAACGAAAGAAATTCCTCAAATGGGCTTGTACCAGGACCTCTAAACCCGATCTTAGACGTCTGTTTAATTTAAAAGTATTACTTTTAGTAACATGCCGTACTAATAGTGTAAAATTCTTATGAAAAATCAGTATTCTAACGCACTTGCCGCGTCCCGAAAATTTTTAAAATCTTCTTTGCATGCACTCCTGTACACAGAGGTTTATAGCAAGCATTTAGGTGTAGCCGTAAGAGTGCCAACCCTATTGTCAAGTTTTAACGTGTTTTGCCTACCAGATTTATGTTCAATTCTATTTTATATAAATTTGTGGGTCTCCCAGTTAATGTTAAATTGCTAAGTTTAAGAATTGATTTTTTTTTCATTATGATTTCACTCTATTAGTCCTTGCCTACCGATCCACTTGCCAGGGAGGCAATCATTAAAAAGTCTGGGGGCAGCAAGTGCGTTATGGTAGCGAATTTTCTTTAAAATATTTTTAATAGCAAATGTCTTTCGTTGATGAAAGCAGGCATCAAACTTGGTTGCCTATATAGTAGAAACAATGTACCATGTTTCATCGAAATAACTTTATTGTTTGAAAATATATAAACATTTTTCAAAAGTCTGGATGCAGCAAGTGTGTTATGGAAGTCAATTTCCATAAAAATATTTTTAATAGCAAATGCGAGCAGGCATCAATCTGATTACCGGTATAGCCTATGTAGTAGAAACAATATTTTATCAGAATTACTTATGGTTTGAAAATATACACACAAAAAATTCGAAAATAAACTTAAATGTTGGTTTCCTAACCAACAAAGCTTACGTTAATAGCAAGTTGAGTTATTAAAATTTGAAGGATTTAATGAAAATTCGGTAAATTTGCAGATTGGCTCCCGAACGCTTTTCAAAAAAGTGTTTTCAGAAACATTACTAGGACCCCACCTGGATGCACAAACCACAAGAAAAATTTCGTGTTTACACCCCCAAGGAAGTTTCGGGACTGGGAATGAATAGTGGTGCTGAGCGGGGTAGATAGTAAAGAGGAAATATGAGCAGAAAATGCGAAGAAAACTACTTAAAAGCTGTCTATTTGAAGCCATATCCCCATTAAACCCTGCCTACCCCGCACAGCACCACTATTTGCCCCAGGTTACGTAACTTCCTTGGTATGAACAAGAAGTTTTTCTTGTGGTTTATGCAACGAGGGTGGTTGTCTGCACACGAGGGGGGAAGGAAAATGCTTACGACGAAGCAGACCCCCCCGGTTCGACTTGTGGCAGGGGTGGGGGGTGGCTGCTTCGACGTGGGGATTTTCCTCCTACCCCCCCCCCCCCCCCCCGCGTGCATACAACCACTCTCGCTGCATAAACCACAAGAAAAATCTTGTTGTCTTGTTCATACCCGCCAAGCAAGTTACGGCACCTGGGGGGATAGGGGTGCTGTGCGGGGTAGGTAAGGGGGATGTGGCTTCAATATGTGAAAAAGACAGCTTTCAAGCCCGCTTTGTTCGAATTTTCTGCTCATATTTACTTTGGGGTGTAAACAAGCTTTTTTTGGATCCTTGAGGGCCCTAGGCGGGTTTCTGAAAACAGTTTTTTGAAAAGCGTTCGGGAGCTAAACTGCAAATTTACCGAAAATTCGCTACAAAAACGGACTTCTGAGTCCAGATTTTTTTCTTACAAACGCATCATATTTCGATAAAAAATGCAAAAATGCATTAACGAATTCGTTCTATGAAAATTAGCTAAAAAAATTATAGACCATTAAACCATAAACTTCACCAAACCCACAGCGAAAGCATCAGAGAAAGGGCCTATTTGAAATGAGTTTTCTATAAATATTTTAGTAAAATGAAGGGCAATGACGGTTGAATCTGAAACTTAAGGGTTTGCAGAACACTCTTCTCGCAACATTTTCTTTTCAAAATCCGTATTTGTTTCACGTTCTTTGCCTAAACATTGCCAATTTTGACGTTTAAAATTGCGAGTTTGACGTTTTGAGGAAAACTCCAAAATTTGTTTCTTTAACTGACCATAACGTCTTTGTCTTTAAAGCTAGATACCTAAATTGGTACATAGTTCACTCTTTATAATACAAACACGCGTACCCAATTTGGTTGTACTTACTTTGTTATTTCCGAAGATATGAATTTTTTTAGAAAGAAAACACAAAATTTTCGGGGAAAACCTGATTTTCCTGGCTAACGAACTTATCCAAGCCACTTGCAAAATGAAGGTACTCACCAAATTTGATCAAGATTGGTCCATTATTTTTTGAGTTATTGAGTTATCGGTCGGATATATATATATATATATATATATATATATATATATATATATATATATATATATATATATATATATATATATATATATATATATATATATATATATATATATATATATATATATATATATATAAACACAGATCTCATTAGCGAGTTTTTTTATTTCGCTAAAACTCGCGAACAGGACGTGGAAACTGTGTAGGTGCACCGTCTTGCTGAAACCAAATATTTGGTAAATCAGAATCATCTTCATTTGGTAAACTTGCAGCAAGATCAGGAAAAAGCTTATTTCTTAGAAAATTATGATATCGCTGTCCAGTAATAGTTTCGTCGAAGAAGAAAGGACCTATGATTCTATCGTGGACTATTCCTGCCCACGAGTTAACTTTACGAGGGTGTTGTGTATGTGCTTCAGTCATCCAGTGAGGATTATTTCTACTCCAATACGTATAGTTGTGCTTATTCACTGTTCCTATAGCCAAAAAAATGACGCTTTCTCCGAAAAAACAAAGAATCTGGAGATAAAGTTGAATTACGGTTGCATAAATCTTGCATTCTTCGGTCAGGGTCATCTTCATTAAGCTGTATTTTGCAGGGATGGTAGTTTTCTAATTTAACACACGTAATATTGATCGCTGAGAAATTTCATAGTCTGCTGCAATTTATCGAGGTGCAACATGAGAAATGTCACCCACACTTAATAAAATATCAAGTTTTACATCATCATGATTTTTTTATGAAGTCCTGCACTTTGTATGTGTTTAACATGTCCAGTTTCTTTGAATTTCTTCTCGATTTTACTCACAGTGGATTGGCTGATACGTCTATCTGGGCATTAAACAAATTGCACACTTCTTGCTGTGTTCTGGTTTTATCACCGCATCCAACAAGAATTAAAATTTCTATACGCTGGGTTTCACTTAAATGTCCTATACTTAATTATCTTTCAAAAGAGATTTATGTTATTAAATACCTTTTATTGGAAAATTTAACAAAGTGAGGTATCAAAATTTTGATAGTACCGTGATCAATGATCTGTCAAAATAAAAATAAAAAGTCTAGACGCAGCAAGTACCGACGTACTAAATTTGGTTACCATAGCTCTTTATTTCAGGAGATATACATTTTTTCCGAAAGAAAACCCAAAATTTTACCGGAAAACCTGGTCATACTTTTTTGGTTAACGAACTTGTCCAAGCCACTTACAAAAGGAAGGCACCTGCCAAATGCTATCAAAACAGCCCATTATTTTTTGAGTTAACGGTGTTAAAGGGCGTTGTGGTTTTAAATAAAAAGTCGATGACGTCATATTTAAAGAGCGGGAGTGGGAGAAACGTAAGTTTTATGCAAAAATGTGTATTTTTGAAAACTAGAGTTGACGTAACCGAGCATTTCGTCAAATCGCTTAAATTTTAATGAATTTATTCCATAATTTTGTCCCTCACGATATTGAATTTGTATAGTTTATCTTCTCTTATATATTAACAATTTTAAGTATATTTTTTAATAAAATTGATATATTGGCATTACACCGTATGTTTAGATTGGACAACTTTCAATATCACAAGTTTCTGTAGGAGATATTTATACCTCAGTTAACGATTTCTCATTAATGGAGCGCTATTAAAACTATAATACCTAACAAATCTCATTAGCAAAGAAAATCAATAATATATAGACTCAAATAGGTAAGAAAAGTATGATGATCACACAGTGGGCGTTTATAGATATGTATTTTGACTGAAGGGACAATTTAGGGTAAATGCGTTGACAAAAAATATACATAGGTCATTAGGTTTGTCGGTTAGCTATTTTTGGAACATTATCTATTATTATAATCGCTACGCAGGAAAATAATTTTAAGCGTGTGTATTGTCTGGTGTTACTAAACTCGATAAAACGAATCTATTCAGGGCCATAAATAAAGTTGATTAGAAACCTATTTATAGGTTGAAGAGTATTAAATTGTGCCTTATAAATGAAATCGCTTCACACGAAAATAGTACCTACCTACATCTTTACTCGAATCGGCACCATTGCCACTCGACTTTATTTACTTTATTTCTGTATTTAGTTTTGCAACAATTTATATACAGGATTCCGCATAAGTAACGCTACAAGGCCACAACTGTTTAACCGAGAAAGGCATCGGCATTAAAATATGGTATAATTGTATAATATAAGTTTTTCGATTTCTTATTTGTGTTTACAAAAATGCCTAGGTTGCGGGGATTGGGCCATTTTTAAGTTTTCCTCTATTTGTTAACAGGCAAATATTTTTTTTTACAATACTTGGTATGCGAATATTTTCCTTCATGCTTTTTCTCTTCAAAGTATAACTCTGTATACTTCTTGAATCAACCAATTAAGGAAAAACATATTTTTATGAGACCCCTGTCGGTGGTCCAATTGAAGAATCGAGTTGCCAAGAACGGACTATTCGACTCCTCAATTTGAGCATCTATACTGCAAACAAACAACTATTATGAAACTAACACGATATTGCGAAAATACGATTAATAAGTATGTCTGATTCGCAAATATGGCACTCATTACATAAAATCACATTTCCTAACGTGCCTCATACAAAGTATTTTCTAATTTTTATGAAAAATTATCTAACCAGTCTCATTACTCAAAACTCACACAATATTTATTGAAAGTTCAGACAGTAAGGACAAAAATAAAACTTCCTTAATGGGCTTACACTACCACAAAGAGCTTGTTTCATGCACTCTTGATATTCAATCATACTTAGCTTTTCATTTTTTTGCACAAAATACAATACCAAGCTTCATCATGTTTTTTGTCAGCACCAGCCTGGCCTCTGATACCGGAAGTAGTAAGTATATCTCGCCTCAGTAAGTTCGTTAGCCAGGAAAATCGGCCGAGGTTTTCCCGGAAAATTTTGTGTTTTCTTTAGAAAAAAATTCATATCTCCGGAAATAACAAAGTAAGGGCAACCATCGTTTTAGTTTGCTATAGGTAAATTGCCTACCAAAATGTAGCGCTGTAGGTCAAAAGACAAAAAAGTTATGAGCATTTAAAGAAAAATAAATTAGGGTTTTCCTCAAAACGTCAAAGTGACAATTTAGAACGTCAAAATTGGCAACATTTAGGGAAATAACTTGAATCTAATACGGGCTATGGAAAGAAAATGTCTCAAGAAGAATGTTTTACAAACCCTGAAGTTTTAGTTTCAACCGTCATTGTCCTTCATTTTACTAAAATGTTTCCAGAAAATTCATTTCAAATAGACCCTTTCTCTGATGCTTGGCAGTAGTCTTAGCTATAGAGTTTATCGTTTAATGGTATATAACTTTGGCTGAAATTTCGTAAAAATCAATAAACCTCAATATATCCCTTATTATACAAGATATGAAAAAAAATGAATACATTAATTATAGGGTGGCTTGAGCTACATCTTAAAAAATTATTTCTACAATCACAGGTGGCCCATAAGTTGTTGCTGATACAAATATATTTTTTTTTAGTCGAACATGCCTTATGTTATTGCATTTTTGCATTTTCCATCAAAATATAATGCACGTTTGTAAGGAAAGAAATTCTGGACGCAGCAAGTGCGTTATGGTAGCGAATTTTGATTAAATGCTTCATATTTGAAAAGCTCTATTTGCTATTAACCTATAAGTTTGACCAAGAAACGGATTTTTTTCGGTAACACTTTAAGTTTACTTTCGGAACTTTTTGTACGTTTTCACACAATAAAGTTATTTTAATGAAACATGGCACATTGTTTTTATTATTATTATTAATATTGCTTTAGGTTCGTTTTAATATGGGCTTTCAGTAATAGTGCATGTCTTCTGTGGACCTTTTGATATTCTTTTTCTTTTTTTTTTTTGCTTTGGTCTGGGCTAATGGAGACAATTCGGCAACTGGTTTAAGTAGCTTGCTTGTGGATGGAGAACTTGACTAACGTTTGCCAAAAACTAGAACACTTTAGAATATGCACCAATAATTACTCTGGTACCTCCATATTACATTCATTTGAAACTGTATGTACTGCTTGTTAATGAATTACAACGGGCTCGATTTATAGATTATTATCTGTTGTAGCATATTCATGTTCTTCGAATACGACTCTGTTTATCGGCCATATTCCTGTATTTCTGAAAGCGCTTGCTGTATTTTCGAGTGTTGCGGCGCGTTGGTTTGCAGCGGTGAAGATTCCAGCTACTTAAAAAAGTGGTATGGTCGAACGTGGGTATGTGCGCAGATGTTTTTGTCTTTCTTGGATATAAAATGTCTCAAGCGGTTTAAAAAATGAGACATCGAAGGGATGCAACTTGTGAGTCGTATGACCAGGCAGTTGCAGCATAATTACCCCATTGTCACGGGCAAGTTCCAAAGCGAGTAAGTTCTTACCGGTAGTAGGGTGCCCAACCAAACAGTAAAACCTTTTGTCTTTAGTTGGGTGCGCTCTTAGAATGAAAAAATCCAACCACTTCAAGAATAGATGAGAATCAATATATCCACTTTCTGAAATTTCCACTAAGTTACCTTCTGGTGCGCCTATTTTTAGTTCAGGTGCCGTTCTGAAAATAATCATGGGTGTAATGTATTGGCCTGTTGTTGCACCGCAACAACATACAAAGGTAGTGTTCGTTCCCCGTTCTTCACTTGCTATACCTGTTGAGGAGAATATCAAAATTTAAGAACGAGAAAAGCTTGTAGTGAAATCTAATAAAACTGTTTATACCAGCTAGTGTTAAGTAGAAAAGTAACCATGATTTGATTTCTGTATTTCACACCTACCTGAGACCTGCTTTTTCCCTTTGGCAGCAAAGACTTTTTGCCATCGCTTCTGAACTGTGGAGAAACTGATTTCGTCGACGTTGAACATTCTCGTACCATCTAGTTTATTTTCGTCACATATTCTTTCTAGCAAATTACAAAAACTCCTGCACAATTTCTTGATTGACGCCATGTGTTTGCGGGTTGCCCTAGAGACAATTCTCGATTTCTTTTCATAGTATTTTAATACCACTTTTTCTAGCGCAGGCTTTTTCTTGACTAAAATTATGCGGTTAAGCATATTTTTCCGGCAACTTCAAACGCAAGCATTCTTACGCCCATCGGAGTTAGACCAAACATAGTTTCCTCTAGTTTTAATATATGAGTCTTTATTTCGTTTTCTATCACACGGGAAACTGTACGTGAAATTTTAGACCTTCTTTGGCGATCTTATTTTTTTAAATACAGATGTCTTTTTAAAGTGGGCTTTGGAATGCCATAGGTACCAGCACATGCATTTAAACCCAACTCGCCGTTTTAGAAAGAATTTATTGCTGGCTTCAGTTCCCTACTAGTCAATTTGCAAGATTTGGTCTTTAGCATCCTTAATAAAACAAAAAATTTAGATTTAATTAGTTTACTTGGTTAGTGTTCCTCGATTGGACATCTATGGATGTACTAGCGAACCAAATTATATGTGGTTTTCTGTGCAAAAGTGGTCCAATCGAGGAATCAGTTCAATCGCGGCAACCTTGTGTTCCTTGAAAATTTCAATTGTTTTGGATACGGTATGTATAACATGAGTATAACATGAGATTTAATAATAATACTCGTACGTCACACCCAGTTGTTACTGAATAAATATTAATAATAATAACGAACGGTTCGGCGTCTTCGTCACTTGTTAGCTGTATTTGTTTTTGCAAAACACTCGACTATTTACGTTCAAGATGAGGTAAAAATGAACTTATCAAAGGTTCACTGTTCGTTATCAAATGGTAATTTTCTTTTCGATTGTCAGACTCTTTGAATAGTTAATATAATAACACCCTCGACTTGTTATGAAATATACTACTATTGTCGCGCCAACACACGTCACAATAATAACCATTATCTTTATAAATGCACTTAACAAGATACAGTTAGCACACAGGTGGCGAAATTGGCAGAGCGTTGGCCGAATAAATTAAGTATCACGAAGCAGAGTCTTTATTATATCATACAAGGTGATTCACGGTGACCGCCTATCAAACATATTTGTAGAAGTACTAAAGATATGAATTGCCTGAAACAATTAACTTTAGCGAGATGGGGATAATAGACGTGGGAGTAGTAAACGTGTTGCTGAAAACATTTGAAAAAACATTTAGCTCTGAATCTAGGCAGAGCTGAGAATGGTGAAACTCTGCAACGTTTATATAAACCAATTGTTTAACCGCTAAATGAATATCTAAAAACACATCAACATGTTTGAATATGTTGCCAATTAGTCTAGTCAAATAAGACATTGATTGGGATCATTTTCAGTAAAAAGTTGAAAATTGCTAGATGTCTTAGTTGAAATCCCGAACGTCCCAAACAATTCCACATGGGGAAAATCCGCCATCTTGAAAAAAACCGCCGCCATCTTTAATTTTTGAGTTTTGAGCATAGAGACTAAACTAAGCGTCCGATTCGGTTCGTCTTTACGTCAAATTGCGTTGTTTACTATTTTTCTTCCAAAACGCTACAAATATGAATTCATTTTTCAACAAGTAAAAGTCGTGATCTCGTCTTTAGTGACTTTTTTCTACAGAAATTTGCTAAAAGCACACTTATTGCGTTGTTTACTATTTTTCTTCCAAAACGCTACAAATATGAATTCATTTTTCAACAAGTAAAAGTCGTGATCTCGTCTTTAGTGACTTTTTTCTACAGAAATTTGCTAAAAGCACACTTATTGCATTTTACAAGTTGTCAGAAACACTAGTTGTTAAGTACGTCAGTTTGAAGTTTCATCTGACATTTGTAAAATGAATTTGTTAACTATATATGAAATTATAGCTATGAATAATCCTATCCAATATTAGTACGTCTTAACCTCTAGGTTTATTTTTGGCTCAAAAATTTATTTAATGTTTTGATATTTTCGGTCCCCTAACGCAAAATAACTGTTAGTCTCCTCTCCTTTTTTTTGGTCTCTTGAAAAAGCAAAAAATGTGTTTTTTAAAGGTTCACAACTTAATTTTTCTTAAAGCCAGGTACTTGAAATTTGGTGATTATTATAGTGATACGAGGTTGTGCATAAGTAACGCAACACTGCCATATTTTTTTAAGCGAGCAGGGCATCGGACTCGAAATTTGTAGGATTTTATAACAGATTATTTGCGACTATTTGGTGGCATTATTGACATTCTTTAACGCACCCCCTTTTTTAGTAACTTCTTAAATCAAATCATGACAACCTAAGAGGACCCATTGAGCGGCCAGCTTAGTCTCCAGATTTGTCTCTACTTGATTTTTTTCTTTGGTGTCATTTAAAGAGCGTTGTTTATAACGATCGGCCTGCGATTTTGGAACAGTTGAGAGACCGAATCGTGATGGCCTTTCAAATTGCCTAACGGATCACTGCAAAACTTGACTCATCAGTTCGACAAGAGGCTTTACTATTGTCCAGCAGTTCAATGTGCTCAATTTGAGCATCTTCTACCATAAAGTAAGATGTTACCATTTCCCAAATAAATTTAATGAAAAGCCGATTGTTTACATTCTTTCCAAAGGTAGCCTAAAAATAATCAATAACATCAAAAATACGCTGAATGCGCTTACCAAAAGCGTGTCGCATGAACCACGTTGCTATTTAAGGAATTAAAGCACTGTCACCCTAGAATAAGGGCTGCTTCAAAAATGTCAGTAATGCAATAAAATAGTCGCAAATAATGTTATGCAAGGCTAGATATTTTGAGTCTGATGCCTTTCTCGGTTTATAAGTTATTTACAAGGCACCCTGTGTAACAAATTTCAACAGCTTTGTTATTTTCGAAGATACAAAAATTTTCCGGAAAGACTGGTTCTATCGGACTGGCTATATAAAAAGAAAAGGTACCTGTAACATTTAGTTATTTTGGTTACCTATATATATATATATATATATATATATATATATATATATATATATATATATATATATATATATATATATATATATATATATATATATATATATATATATATATATATATATATATATATATATATATATATATATATATATATATATATATATATATATATATATATAGGTAACCAAAATAATTAAATCTGACAGCTACCTTTTCTTTATATATAGCCAGTCCGATCGAACCAGTCTTTCCGGGCAATTTTTGTATCTTAGAAAATAACAATGCTGTTGAAATTTATATATATTTTCAAAAACAAAAATATTCACTAATGAGGAGATCGCGACTTTTTTTACATACAATGGTGGTGAGAATATATCTCACCTCATTTTATATATATATATATATATATATATATATATATATATATATATATATATATATATATATATATATATAATGAGGTGAGATATATTCTGACCACCATTGTATGTATAAAAGTCGCGATCTCCCCATTAGTGAATATTTTTGTTTTCGAAAATTTGCTAATCACTTTGAGAAGTGAGCATACCCGTAAAGTAAAGTAAAAAATTCCCATTCCGTTATTATCACGAAACCTCAAAATTAAAACATGAAATTTTTCAAGTGGATACTACCACTAAAACATTTGCATAGTGCCCTAGTTTTATTCAACCAGGTTTTCTTGCATGGAGTGAATCGCACTGTGTGTGTGTTTTTTTGTTTTGTTTCTTTAACGTCGACCTATTTCCGCGACTATGGCCAATCACCGACGCCAGGGAGCAGTTTCCCCCACTATCCTGGAAAGTTTGCCGAGCCCCTGACTTTGTGTAAGAAGAGAAGGGATCTTTAACGTGCCCAACATCGCATGGACACGGAAACGACGGCTTTACGCCCCCTCAGAAGGGCGGAAGGTGCAGACATTCAACTTGCTCAAATTCAATTCCACAAGCTCGGTTGATGTTAATTTTACAGTATGTACTGAAAAAGTGAAACAAGAACCCTGGGATCGAAGCCAGTACCCTTCGGTTTAGAGACACACGTTCTTACCACTGAACCACCGAGGCTCTAGTGAACCGCATTACCACTTACAGTTTTTTACCAGAACATTTTTTGCTTATTACTTCCACATCGTCCAATACGTGTAGAAGTGTCGCATCGGCGACAAAAATTCCAAAAAATTTGTTTCGCTTAAACGCTGTAAAAAGTACCAAAACATAGAAAACATGATTTGGGAACGAAAATTTTTGGTGTCTGTCGGTCTGTGTGTCTGTTTGTAGCCACGATAACTTTTGAACGAATTGAGATATCGTCTTCACATTTGGCATACAGTTAGCACCAGACAAACGAAGGGTTCGGATTGTTTTTGGGTAAAACGCTCCAGGGGATGGGGAATGAATTGGTGAAAATTGACATTTTTTCATTAAAACTCGAGTAATATAACGTTTTAGGGTTCGTTTATTAGAAAACTTTTAATTTCAATAAACATCTGGTATTCTGTGCCGAAATTAAATTAGGGGTTGAATGTGTGGGGGTGGAATATAGGTGACAGAAATTTTGAATTTTTTTTCGGCTAAAACGGCGTAAAAAGTCTCAAAATATATCGAAAACTTTATTCTGGAACGAAAATTGTTTTGTCTGTCGCTCTGTACGTCTGTCTGTTAGTATGCGCAATAACTTCAGAACGAATTGAGATGTCGTCTTCAAATTTGGTATACAGTTACTACCCGACAAACGAACAGTTCTAATTGTTTTTGGGTAAAATCGCTATAGGGTGTGGGGATAAATAGGGGATGATTTTGAAAAAAATTGAGATTTTTCCTTAAAACTCGAGTAATATAACGTTTTAGTTTTTGTTTATTAGACAACGTTCAATTTCATAAAATATTTGGTATTCTGTGCTGAAATTAAATTAGGAGTTAAATGTGTGGGGTGGAATATCGGTGACAGAAATTTCGATAACATTCTTTTCTGCTAAAACGGCGTAAAAGTCGCAACACCTGTTAATAACTTGATTCTGGAACGAAAGCTTTTTGTCTGTCAGTCGGCCTGTCTGTTAGTAGGCGCAATAACTTTCGAACGAATTGAGATACCATCCTCAAATTTGGTATCCAATTAGAACCCGACAAAGGAACTCTTCGAATTGTTTTTGAGTAAGATCGATTCAGGGAGTAGAGGACAAATGGGGGGTGATTTGGTGAAAACTGACATTTTTCCGTTAAAACTCGAGTAATATAACGTTTCAGAAGTTTATGGGTACAGGAATACTAATATTTTCTTTGTGGTCAAGTCTTGGACCATAAATTCACAAGTATGTGGAGGTTATGATTTAATTTGCAGCACTATTTTTTTTTGAAATTAAAAAATGCATATAAATTACCTAACATTTTATTTCAAAGTTGTAGAATAACAAAAAAACTGCTTCGACGACCTACACGCACTGGCATTTTAGTTAAATAAGAATTCAGTGACAATAAGAATGGAACGTACACTTCTTTATGAACAATACATGCAACTTCTAATTCTAATAAACAAGGCATGTATGATATGTGGGTACCTACTAAAAAAGATGTTTATTTGTTCAAGCGCATTTAAAATTACCCCCTTAACCCCCCCAACTTCTCCAGGTTTGAATTCATTGAACCTGTTTTGACCAAACTTGCATACTTGCAAAACAAAATACAACTCTAAAATTAGAAAAACACTAGGAAGTTGACACGCAAGATTTCTTTGTCTTCGCGGATGTTTGCTAAATGTTTTGTGGGAATTGAAACATATTTAGAAACTCAAGTCATTATTGTTGTTAGATTACTTTACGTGACTTGAATAACTTTATTAGCAGTCGATTTTCAAATGAAGCAAGAAAAAAATTGAGAAGTCAATCGACTGAAATTTTCCGCGGCAATCAACCAGCCATTGCATAATATATTGAAAGCGCCCATAAAAATTATATTGCACTTTTGTTTTAAACGTTTTATTGCAACAAAAGGCGTCGATTGTTTTAGAGTCCGTTTTAATTTCATGGATTTGTGATAAGGTGTGTAGAAATTTTTTTAATAACAATAAAACTATTGCGTCACCACTTACTATTTGTCAATCGTTGATTGTGATAAAAACATTTTGCATGTAACTCTATAAATTAAAACAGTGATAACGATTACAAGATGTATGCTATTTAAGATATGACGGTTGTTCTCAAATAATTACATGCCAAAGTGACGGCACACCGATTAACAGCATAGTCGTGAAAAAAGTTAAACATTAAGTGATAAGCAAAATACACACCTTTTACGCGTGTGATTTGCTTACAGGTTTTTTTGGTTTCTGTGAGTTTAAAAAATAATACGAAATAACAACTGAGTCTAAAGAAAATCCCTTTACCGTAGAAAAATTTTGAGTACAGATTGACAAGATTAACCACTTGATTTCACATCGGACAAGGTTGTGAGACGCTTCTAAACCTCTCTTTATATTTCTAACAGCTTGTTAACTTCAGGGGTGAAAAACATAGTTACTATATGGACATAATACTCACTTGTGAACACTCTGTAGCTTATAGTTTGCATTTTTTGGTAAATAAACAGTTTGTTTATAATGTACACTTGTAAAACCTTGGAAAGGCGCCAATTACACTTTCACTGTTATTGTAGTTTAAGGTTTAATACAAATAAACAACCCTCTTCATCTACTTTTACTTGTAGAAATTAACATAAGTCCAAAACAGTAAACAAGTTTCTATTTGAGGTTCTGTTTACATTTTTAATAGTAGCAATTGCCCTTAGGTATGTACTGTCTCCTTCTCTCTTATGACAATCCATGTTTTTCTATCTCACTTTTCAGTGTATAGTGTCATCTTTTTCATTATCTCTTTCTCCCAGGTATAATTTCTGAAATTAATAAAATTCATTTGAAAGGAAATAGTAACATCTCTCTTATCACTTCTTATCAAATTACAAGTGTCGAAAGTTGGTTTGGCAGGTATATTGCCATCTGAGTGAAGTCGCTTGTCGTTTCGGGGCCCAAAGAGAGATTACCTCTCTCCGAGCTGGTCTAGACTTGACATCCCTCAGTGTTTGACTCAAGGCGGTATCTCGAAGTCTCTTACCCGTGCACCATCCAATCCAGGTCGTTTGTTCGTTTCGAAGCTCACAAAAGAGGAGTCAATATCCAGTTGTATCCCACCCTAGAGATCTCAGCTCTCCTCCGAGTTTGTCTAGATCCGACACCCACCAATGCTAGACTCAACGCGACATCCCACCGAGTCGTGCATCACCCAAATCCAGGTCGTTTGTCCATTTCAAAGTACACAGTGGGTTCCTCAAAATTTGGTGTACCACTCATCAGGACATGTGCCGGCAAGGAATTCCACAACTTGGTAGTCCCCGGGAGTCCTATGTTTGGTGACCTGGACAGTAAAAGGGTGCATTCGCTCTGTTCCCCTGGCAAATCTGTTGGGGACAGCAGGTGGAGGAACTATGGAAGAAAGCTCCTCTGAGCAGTGCTCGTGCAGATATCTATGAGAGAGAGAGAGAGAGCGAGAGAGAGAGAGAGAGGTAGGTGTCACTAACGGCACGTCGGTGGGCAAGGGATGGCAGCCTTTGGGTGAGGGTATGGTCACCGATGAGACGTATAGCTCTCTTCTAAACGGAGTCCAGGATATCGAGTGTAGAAGCGGCAGCAGCACCCCAGATGTGGGAGCAGTATTCGATGTTTGGTCTTATTTGTGAAGTATATAAGGTATAGAGATTAGCTGATGAAAAGTATTTGCGAGCCCAGAAGAGGAAACCTAATTTTTCAGCAGCCGCTTCTGCAATTGATGTGACATGTTGGTGCCAATTGAGATTTCGATCCACAGAAATGCCAACAAGTGAAAAGGACTCATTACTTTGAATAACTTAGTTGTTCATTGTGATGGGTCTAGGGCTGGTGTATCTCTTATGAAAAAGAAAGCAAGACTGTGATTTGGCGGGGTTGACTTGTACAAGATTTCTACTTTACCAGTCTAATATTTTTTGGAGATCCACGGAGACAGTACCCTCCATGAGTCTGCGATTCTCATCTAATTGGACTAAAGAGACACGCTTAGAATATTGCATATTTAAGTGGAGGGTGCTGTCGTCCGCGTAACTGTGAACTGGGTTGGATGTACTAGAGAGGAGGTCATTGATGTAGAGAAGAAACAAAGTAGGGGCTAAAGCTGAATCTTGAGGAACTCCTCCATTAATTCCATACAGTTTAGAGGAATGGCCATCCACGACAACAGTAATGCTCCGGTTGGAGAAGAAATTTGCTGCCCAGGTACAGAATTTTGGTGGTAGGCCATAGGCCGGAAGTTTATTAAGCAGCGCTGTGTTCCAGACCTGGTCGAATGCTTTGGATATGTCTAGAGCGACAATCCGGGATTCACCGTGTAGTTCCATAGACTTGTTCCAAGAATGGGTGACAGGAAAGGAGGTCGGCAGTTGATCTGCTGCTGACGGAATCCATACTGCCTGTCGTGGATTAGACTGTGTTTTTCAATAAATTTTAGTAATTCGGTGTTTATATACTTTTCCATCACTTTAGAGACGACTGAAAGGAGAGAAATAGGCCTGTAGTTGCTAGGAAGCGCTTTGAATCCTTTCTTGGTGACGGGTTGTACTCGAGCAGTTTTCCAGTTACTAGGGAATATGCCTCTATTGTAAGATGTCTCAAACAGACGAGTCACGACAGGAGCAAGTTCTAGTGCGCATTTCTTGAGAACAATTGCGTCAAGGCCAGAGGCTTTCCTGGTATTAAGAGAACACGTCCGTTACTTTTAAACATTATCTGTTTTTTGAAAAGTTTATTTAACTTGTTTGGAAAATTAGTAATTGAAACACAATAAAATACTTAATAATTGTCATATAAAACATCTATTTATGGCCTATTGGCTTTTTGGTGATTTTTGCTTAACATTTTACGCTCAAGTTGAGGTCATTCCAGATGCCGAATTTGGTTCTTGTAGATCAAAAGGTTTTCGAGTTTGGGGCAACTTTGAGCCTGTATAACTCCTTAGCGGTGATGCAATATATCATGGGGGTAAGTTGGGTTTAATTATTATATTTTATATGTCTGTTTTTACGCGGGGCCCCTGGTATGAAAGTTACTTTATATTCTCAGAAAATAATATTATCTTTCTGTAATTAAGTTGTTTTGTGTTGTGAATTACGCAGGTTCAGAAAATAGTTCATGGGGAAAAACAATACGCCACTCACTAGCGGTATTTAATAATTTACGCAAACAAGATTTGCAATGTTCTCAAATATTCAAAATAAGTCTGTCGCAGTTTTGTCACACGTGTATTAATAGTAAATAACGTGGACAAATTGACTTTACAAAATTTAATCGAGTGCAGCAAAACAGATAGAACATAATCTATATCACCGGAAACTCATAAAAACCTCAAAAGTACGTAAAATTGATAATAAATTGCAGTAGAATTACCTATTGTTTTTCACCATTATCGCCGCATTAAATTTTCATGACATAAAAGTATTTCTTAAAGTATAATCCCCTTCGAATATTGGTAGGACATTAGGTCTCAGATAATAATATTATAATAATCATTGAATAATTTCAGCAGCTAAAGTATATAGTGTGGAACCAAAATGTCAAATGGAATACATTCAGTATCTCAATTGTTGAGCATATTTATGAAAAATCCCGAAACACGTCAATTTTAGATTGAAAATAAACGTTCGGGACGCAGCAAGTGCGTTATGGTAGTGAATTTTCATAGAAATGATCTGGCCAAAAATATTTTATTATAACTTTTTTTTCTTGTAACATAGAAATCTAAATTTTGTCGTATAGTTTACTTTATATCATAAACCTACCTACCAAATTTGGTTATCATAGATTTTTTATTTTTTGAGATGAAAATTTTTTTCGAATGAAAACTGAAAATTTTCCCGGAAAACCTCGTCCGATTTTCCTGACTAAGGAACTTATCCAAGCCATTTACAAAAGGAAGGTACATGCCAATTTTTTTAAAAATCGGCCCGTTATTTTTTAAGTTATCGGTGTGATATATATATATATATATATATATATATATATATATATATATATATATATATATATATATATATATATATATATATATATATATATATATATATATATATATATTGGGTGTCCCAATAGTGTGTAATTCCTCTATATATCCCTTACCGTAAGAGCTAATCAAAAAAACTTTCAACAAAATTTTGTTGTGATTAGCTAAGCTATATCGAGAAAATATATTCAGCTTTGTGGAATATCCGGTTGCACCGGAAGTAGCTTTCAACTTCGTTATTTTAAATGGAATGCTATCCTTTTTATTGCATTTTTGGATATAAATTTAAAAATAAGTGTGACTTTGTGTAGCATTTTTTATAGCTATCTTTGATATTTGTGAAAATATTACGACTTTTTTTTAACTCCGATTTATGTTACTTCAAACGTATGTTGTGGGCTGAGCTTTGAGTTGGCCTGCCTTAAATTCGAAATATCAATAGATGACATTCAATTCTTTGAAACAGTTAAAGCATAATATATTATCATTGTACAGGGTGTCTTTCTTTTGGGTTACAACATACTTAACTTTAAAGTGGCATAACTTGTTATTTTCAAATAGAACACCCTATATTTTATGGATTGGTCAGGTAGGTCGTTCAATTCTGCATCGATCTAGTATAGGTCTCCCTATATCTACAGTTGATAGTTTTCGAGTTATAGTGGTTTGTTTTACTTTCGCTTGTAAAAACTGTATTCTGTCAAATACAGGAAGCACAGAGAACATAACAACTGATATTTATTGTGAGATGACATATAAACGTCACTAAAATTTCGAATAGTTCTAATGTATCGTCTTTTTTATATTCTTTTTTTATGTTAATGACTGTGGTTTATTATTATTATTATTATTATTATTATTATTATTATTATTATTATTATTATTATTATTATATTTATGTAATAAATAATAATAATAATCAACTACAATCATTACCATAAAAAAATAATCAAAACAAGACGATACATTAGAACTATTCGAAATTTTAGTGACGTTGATCTGTCATCTCACAATAAATATCAGTTGTTATGTTCTCTGTGTCTCCTGTATCTGACAGAATACAGTTTTTACAAGCGAAAGTAAAACAAACCATTATAACTCGAAAACTATCAACTATATATATATATATATATATATATATATATATATATATATATATATATATATATATATATATATATATATATATATATATATATATATATATATATATATATAGGGAAACCTAGACTACGTCGATGTAGAATTGAATGACCTACCTGACCAATTCATAAAATATAGGGTGTTCCATTTGAAAATAACAAGTTATGCCACTTTGAAGTTAGGTATGTTGTAACCCAAAAGAAATACACCCTGTACAATGATAATAAATTATTCTTTAACTATTTCAAAGAATTGAATGTCGTCTATTGATATTCCGAATTTAAGACAGGGAAACTAAAAGCGCAGCCCACAGCATACGTTTGAAGTAAGATATAAATCGGAGTTAAAAAAAAAAGAAAGTCGTAATATTTTCACAAATATCAAGGATAGCTATAGGGGATGCTACACAAAGTCACACTTATTTTTTAATCTCTATCCAAAAATGCAATAAAAAGTGTAGCATTCCATTTAAAATAACGAAGTTGATAGCTACTTCCGGTGCAACCGGAAGTTCCACAAACCTGAATATATTTTCTCGATATAGCTTAGATAATCACAACATTTTGTTGAAAATTTATTTGACTAGCTCTTAGGGTAAGGGATATATATAGAGGAATTACACACTATTGGGACAGTCCGCGCTCATTTGCAAAAATGTTTTCAAAATTCAAAATCTCTCCATTAATTTTTTCTACGAAAATTCACTAAAAGTTACAATAAGATAATACATTGATGTGTCGATATTTTCGTTGTATAGAGTTTATTGTTTAATTACTTTATTGCTGTTACAGTTATTATTTGTATAGTTTGATTCTATTTTCAAACATTTGTGAAGCCAGATGTCTATATTTAGTATAGAACAGCTTTATCAAGTAAGGGCAACAACAATTAATAAAAAGAAAATAAGTTTTGGAGATATTGGGAAATTCAAGGTCTGTATAAAAACAGGGGATCCCTCATTTATTTGCATGGAGATACTGAGTTTCTTTTAATTGCTTATATATCAAATTAATTTATAGCTTAGTAATGGTTTTAAAACATTACATCAGTTAAACAAATAAATAGATTAGGTTATCGTTAGTTCGTCTGGATTTTTCGTATTGAACCATGTGACAGACTGGTGAATACGGATAGCCAGTCGTTCATAAGAACATGTCGGATTTTCTATGAAAAAAAATGTAATCTTATCGTTTCTTGAAACTACTACTGATCTCTGATAACCTATTTAAATTATAATATGTGAAATAATACAATCATGAAAAATTCCGTTTATCTACCCGGAAATCCTCTGCTTTCATTTTAACGATACCAATAAAATTTTAGTCATTTGTTTACAAACGATCGCTTAGAGGAAATCGAATAAAACCGTAAACAAGGTTAAGACCTAGTTTCTTTGTTTTTAAATATTACATTGCCAGGATGATTGTAGTTATAGCAAAAACCATTGATTGGGTGCTAAAAACTGTTCTTGAGTACGACCTATATCTTTATCTTATCGCTTTTGAGGTATTTTCCTTTTAGTGAATTTTTATTTTAAAAAATTCACTAATAGAGAGGTATCGATGGTGGGACTTTGCAACCATACTTGGTTCTCGGGTTAAACCGCGTCCAGAATTTATGAAAACTCGGTGTTTCGGCTCCTGTTTTGGAGCCATTTTCAAGAGGTAAAGGAAATATGTGAGGACACTCTAAGGCCTCAATCTGTCTATTCCTTAGAGTGATGGACAAAGGTGGGTAAAGGAAATATGTAAGGACACGCTAAGGCCTCAATCTGCCTACTCCTTAGAGTGGTGGACAAAGGTGGGTAAAGGAAATATGTAAGGACACTCTAAGGCCTCAATCTGCCTACTCCTTAGAGTGGTGGACAAAGGTGGGTAAAGGAAATATATAAGGACACTCTAAGGCCTCAATCTGCCTACTCCTTAGAGTGGTGGACAAAGGTGGGTAAAGGAAATATGTAAGGACACTCTAAGGCCTCAATCCGCCTACTCCTTAGAGAGGTGGGAAAGGAAATATGTAAGGACACTCTAAGGCCCCAATCTGCCTACTCCTTAGAGTGGTGGACAAAGGTCGGCAAAGGAAATATATAAGGACACTCTAAGGCCTCAATCTGCCCACTCCTTAGAGTGGTGGACAAAGGGGGGTAAAGGAAGTATGTAAGGACACTCTAAGGTCTCAATCTGCCTACTCCTTAGGGTGGTGGACAAAGATGGGTAAAGGAAATATATAAGGACACTCTAAGGCCTCAATCTGCCTACTTCTTAGAGTGGTGGGTAAAGGAAATATGTAAGGACACTGAAAGGCCTCATTCTGCCTACTCCTTAGAGCGATGGACAAAGGTGGGTTGGGTTGTTGTAGCTCGAGATCGTCTGTGAGGTCTCAGTGTGTTCAACCCTAGGCCTCAGAGAGATCTGGCAGTTCGTTGCAAGTCTTGTTCCGTCTACCTGCTTCGTTGTCAGTGAAAGTAGTGGGGTCACCGTCAATTAAGTGGGGGGCTTTGGTCACGGTACTTAGAGGATGAGGAGGATTAAGAGGGTCACCGGCATTTGTTAAGGCAGATAATGGGTCAATAAAATTGTCTGTGAAATATTTCTGAACATTTTTTATATATATATATATATATATATATATATATATATATATATATATATATATATATATATATATATATATATATATATATCCGTTTGATAACTCAAAAAATAATTAAACGATTTCGATGAAACTCGGCAAGTGCATTTCTTTTATTAATGGCTTGGATGAGTTCGTTGGTCAGAAACATCGCACAGGGTTTTCCGGGAAAATTTTGAGTTTTCTTTCGAAAAAAATTATTTCTCCGAAAATTACAAAGCTGTTTTGATGAAATTGACTATATATGTTGCCTTGGGAGAGACATTACTACGTACCAAAATTAAACTTTCTAAGTTTATAGAAAATTGAGTTATTCAAATTTTGAATTTTCCTTCGAATTTTTTTTTTCTTACAAAGTTATTTAAATGAAATTTGGTGGATATCTTGCCTTAGCAAAGGCCTTTTTTTTGTTCCCTCAGGGTTCGTCCGCGGCCTTGCCGCCCCGATAGCAGCAAAGGCCTTACTACATGCCAAAATTAAACTTGCTAAGTTTATAGAAAATTGAGTTATTCAAGTTTGAAGCATTTAATAAAAATTCACTACCATAACGCACTTGCTACGTCCCGAACATTTTCTATTTTATTAAATATCAAAGTTTTATTTCTTGTTGTTATTCGTATTCGTCATGAAATGTGAAAATAAGAGAGAAAAGCTTCTAATGAATACTAAATGGAATCAACCACTGGGAAGAATACAAATTACAACAGCAACCTAAATATACATTACGATAATAACTTGCTATAAAATATATAAAACGAAAATATTATTACATATATTAATTGTAATTTAATATATAATGCAACATTTACAAATTATACCCTCTTAAAATATGTTCAAACTGGTGTCACTCCTACTGGTGCATTTTAAGCTTTTTATTATATTTCGTCTCACGTTTCCTAGCATCTCCGGTGTAATAGTTCTTATCTTGTTTTGCATATCTTCCCTTGTAGTAGGCGGTGTAACATATTCCCGTCCTTTAATATAACCGCATAAGAATAAATCGAATGGTGTAAGGTCGCATCACCTTGCGGGCCACTGAACAAAACCTCCACACCCATTTCATTTTTAACGATAATTTTCATCTAAAAAGTCGCGTACTTCTCAATAATAATGCGGAGGGGCACCGTCCTGTTGCAGCCACATATTCTGACGTTCATCGTCGCTAAGCTGTTAACGGAGACCGGGCAAAGAGTCTGTAAGCAATTGGAGATAATTACGACCAATTAGGGGATTATTAAAAATATGCGGTACAATCATTATGTTGTGAAAAATGCCACATTCAAAATGTATAGATCAGTGGTTTTGATTCTTTATTTGACGGACCCAAAATGAATTTATACTTAAAAAACAATTTATTGATTTTGATCACACTTCGCAAGTATGTTGGGCTTTGGTAAGTCTCTTGGACCAGTTCTATGCATAATCTTGCAGTAGAATATTGTTCATAGAACTCGTCTAAAAGTTTGTACCTTGTATAATGATTGTACAAGGTCAGGTCAGGTCAGGTCAGGTCAGGTCAAAACAATACACTACGTAACAAATTTTAACTTTTGTTTTGTTTATTGTGTATTTTTTTTTGTATTATTCGGTCCCCAAATAGTCATTTTAACTTAATAAAAAAAATTAATAAGATTTTAGGAAAAAAATTACAGAAAAGTTCTCTTTCAGTTAAAATTTTTATAAAAAATAAATAGTTTAAGAAAATTTTTGCCAAAAAATATATTGAATATGAAAAATCTGACAGAAAAATAAAAAAATTGAAGACTATTGCTACAAAAAAAAAACTGTTTTTCTTTGTAATGCATATGTAAGCTTCAAAATGGGTGGTAGAATTACTTTTTCTTTTATACTGGCCTCATCCATCACGTATGCGATTTCACACATAACCCGTTATTTTATCATCCCATTTATCTTGATAATGCCTTTCAATTGCTCTAATCTCTTGATGGAACCTTTCCCTGTGTTCCTTGCTCAGATCTCCAAGGTTTTCTCTAAAAAATTTTGATGGGAATGCATTTTGATTGACATGCAGCAGCCCATGTTTTTTGAAAGCTGTCGATATATCATCAACAACTTCCATGTAGTTGTCGCCTTTGTTATTGCCGAGAAAATACTGTGTGATTGCTCGAAATGCTTTCCAAGCTTTTTTTTTTCATTTTCAGTCAGTTTATTTTCAAAGTCTTCGGACAATAGCATTTTTTTTACATTTGTGGCCCAGTAAAAATTACTTGCTTTCGCTTTGCTATGGTCAAACTGGGAAACATTGATCTAATATGTTCAAATGCAAGTAAGTGAATCTGTGTTAAGAGCCTTCACGAATTGTTTGGCTAGCCCTAATTTAATATGTAAAGCTGGAAGTAAAATCTTTTCTTTGGCAACCAGAGGATCGTGAATAACATTGTATTTTACCGGTACAAGATTTTCTCTGATGGGCCATATGCGTCTAACATAGTGTTCACTATCTGCACGGCTACCCCACATGTACAAGAAACACGAAAATTTAGTATACCCGCCTGCAGTCCAAGGAAAAAACACAACATTTTAAAGTCCCCGCACATATCCCATTGATATCGATTATATTGTAGTTTTCAAGAAGCGTGTTAATATTTGCATAGTCTTCTTTTAAGTGTGCAGAATATGCAACCGGTAAGGAAGGTAATTTATTGCCATTGTGTAAGAGAACCGCCTTTAAGCTGGAGACAGAACTGTCAATAAATACACGTCATTGCTTACTGTCATGAACTATTCCAATTTCGTTGAAAAGTCCTTCGACGTCAGCAGAAAAGCCAATATCATCTTGGACAGAATAAAAACCAGAATAATTTTGATGACGTTTACGATAGGTATATGTACAGTCCTTGTTGACAAGGTCCCATTGTTTAAGCAGCGGTCGAAGAATTTTAGCTTTTTCTTTTGTAAGACCTAGATCTCTTACCAAATCGTTTAAGTTTTGTTGTTTTAGAAAATATGGCTCTCTTTCGGGTATATATTCTTGGTCCTAGCCATTCGTCATTTTCCGATTCAATGACTTCCGATTTTTGTTCTTTGAAACTTGAAGTGCCTGGTGGGAAAGGAACAGGGAGCGTATCGCTATGTGTAAATGGTGAACTGGTAGACTGTAAGTCCGGATAATAATTTTTTTTTCGTTTAGATGACTTCTTATAAGTTTTTTAAGTCGACTAGACAAAAATAACAACCAGTGACATTGTTTGGTGGGCTCCCTACAAAATCTGAGAATGCCAAAAGGCATTTTCCTGTTTTCTCCTCTATACCATGCCTCAAGAGTCGTTTGACAGGTGCCAAAATTACATTTGGTGTTCAATTTTTGTCCAAGTAGGAAAACGTCATGCCAAAATAACATTCATAGGCGTCCTAAAGCTGCACTATTTCAAATTTCAGTTGTTTTCTTTAATATGTAGTGACCCTAAACATAACAAAAACTATGTCAATGATGCCTGCAAATTCGTCTGGATGAAATTTTAAAGCAAAAATAAACAATACTCGTTATGGAGAAAACATAAAATAGCTGTCAGGTTTAGAGTTGATAACTTTGCAAACACAAAGGATGAAATGTCATCAGGATCATGGCCTAATACGTTTGGCGTAATAAAATCCAGATAAACAAATACCATGTCACATAGTGTAAGGAATTATATTGTCTAAAATAATCGGCGAGTTGCTAGGTCTTGACCAATCACAAGGCAAGAAGCAAATGTTTATGTTGTCACTATTAAATGCCAAAATTGGAGATTTTTAAACAAAGATTTTGGAGCGGACGTTCTTTGTAAAACAGAAGTGTTGCATTAAATGTGTTTTATAAAGTCTTAGGTTTCTGTTATAATAGTTGCTTTTCTTCATTTGATTAAAATGTTCGCGGAAAATTTATTTGAAATGGGCTCTTTTGGCAGTTTGGAAATGTAGCGTTGTTAACGAGATAGTCGATTTTTATAAAAAAATATGCTGTCACTATTAAAAGTCAAAACTGGCGATTTCTGGTCAAATGCATCTTGTAAAGAATGATTGTTGCATGAAATGTGTTTCACAGAGTGTTAAGTCTCTGTTATAATAGTTACTTTTCTTCATTTCATTAAAATGTTTACAGAAAATTGATTTTAAATGGACTTTTTTTGCCGGTCTAGAAATGTAGCGTCGTTAACGGGATATTCGATTATTTCCGAAGGGGTGACCGATTGTGAAAATGTGAATAATTCCACTATCCTTAGTACAGGCAATAGAGGAGCCCGTTACTCTGGTCCATAATGCACTAAACTACAGGAGTTATTTTTTTTTTTGATAGATAGGTTCAGAATTACGTACTGAATGTTAAAACACAAAATCCTTACAAATTAGGAGGGCGGAAGTGCCGCCATTTTGAGAAAAACCGTTTCGACCTATATCTCCATAACCGTGCACTTTAGGCCAAAAATGGTAATGACCTTTATTGTAGATAATTGCATTTCTCATCTTTTTTGTTAAATAGTTTTTTTTGTATCACTCACCGTTTACAACTTATACGACTATTAGCATTCATTTATTCACTTTTTTACCTATATCTTTGTTAATAATTGTTTAAGAAATAAAATGCTTATAACTTAACTTTTCAATCGATCAATTTCCTACAATTTTTGCTAAAAACTTATTTTTCAAAAATCAATATTTTCAAAGTTATAACGCGTTTAAATCGACAAATTTTTCTGTAAATATTTTAGTAAAATGAAGGACAATGACGGTTGAAGCTAAGACTTCAGGCTTTGTAAAACATTCTTCTTGAGACATTTTCTTTCCATAGCTTATATTAGTTTCAGGTTCTTTACGTAAATGTTGCCAATTTTGACGTTTTAATTCGCGACTTTGACGTTTTGAGGAAAACCCCAATTTATTTTTCTTTAAATGCCTATAACTTTTTTGTCTTTGAACCTACAGACCTAAATTTTGGTAGGTGATTTACCTATAATGACATAAAACCGCGTACCAAATTTGGTTGCCCTTCCTTTGTTAATTCCGGAGATATGATTTTTTTTTTTCGAAATTCTCCCGTAAAACCTGGGCCGATTTTCTTGGCTAACGAACTTATCCAAGCCACTTACAAGAGGAAGGTATTCCACAAACTTAATTAAAATCGGCCCATTAGTTTTTGAGTTATCGGTGTGATACATACATACATACATACATACATACATACATACATACATACATATATATATATATATATATATATATATATATATATATATATATATATATATATACATATATATATATATATATATATATATATATATATATATATATATATATATATATATATATATATATATATATATATATATATATATATATATATACATATAAATATAAAAATTGAAACTAACCCCGGATATGTGTTCTAGCGGGCATAATTAGCGCCTATTTTTCAAAATTCAAAAGTCGGGGTCTCCTCATTAGTGAATTTTTTTAAAGAAAATGCACTAATAGTAATTTTAGAAAAAAAAGTTTTACGTAAAAGTTCTAGAAAATTTGTCGATTGAAAAGTTAAGTTATGAGCATTTTATTTTTTAAACAATTATTAACAAAGATATAGGTAAGAAAGTCAATAAATGAATGCTAATAGTCGTATAAGTTGTAAACGGTGGGTGATACAAAAAACATTATTTAACAAAGAAGATGAAAAATGCAATTATCTACAATAAAGGTCATTACCATTTTTAGTCTAAAGTGCACGGTTACGGAGATATAGGTTGAAACGGTTTTTCTCAAAATGGAGGCACTTCTGCCCTCCTAATTTGTAAGGATTTTGTGTTTTTACATTCAGTACGTCATTCTGAACCTATCTATCAACAAAAAAAAATAACTCCTGTAGTTTAATGCAGAAAAAAATTCTCTATTGCCTGTATTACCTCTGCGATTGTGTTTCTGCACTTTGGCTGTCTTCACGTATTTTATTTATTCACTATGACCTGTTGGATTTGATGTTTGGCGGGTTTTGGGCTCGTTTAATTTACTTATTTAAATTGATTATACAAATTACAAAGCAAGCTGTCGCTTGTGCAATGCAGTGTACAATTTAGAATAATGTGAAAGTCAAACTACATACGAGTATATAGATAACGAAAATATACTGACACATACAAATTTATACGTTTCTTCCTGACAATTTTCTTATAGCTTCATATGCCCATATATTATAACACAAACCATTCCAGCTCTCCCTTAATATACATTTTCCATATTTCATCTAATAGTAGTCCAAATTAAAACTAATTTAAGCAAATCTTTTAAGGGAACATTTTGATATCTTTTTCTAAGGAAACGTTGCTTTTTACACTCAGAGTTCAGCATTTAAGTGACATCATACACTCTACACCTACTCCTTATGCTCTAGTGAGTGTCAAATCGAACGCCACTTTAATAATTTTTTAATGAAAATCAATTGACCAATATAATTAACAAATATACATATCAGTAGAATAAATGTTATTCCATTTAAATGATATAAAAAACCCGCTTCTTTTGTAATGTTTTTTTCTGTATTATCTGCATATTAACTCGATATAGAAATACCACATAATTAACATTCTTCTAAAAACACATTACAAATTTACAAAATTTTAATTTTTTCTTTCATCGATATTTACGACTGTTTTCGTCGAAGACAAATTGTTATGTTGGTATTTTTCTGAGTTTGAGCTAATATATTTTGATTAACGTTACATAGCAAGCGCTCTTAGTAAGTCCTAATGGTCATAAACATCTTACCACATACCAGATTTAAGATTGCCGTTATATTACAGGTTGATGGTATCTACTAGCTATTTGAATTTGCATATGGCTATATACAGCCATAGCAACACAGAGTACAGTCTGCCCAGTGTTGCCCTTGTAGGCATTTTTACTAATCTTTGGGATACATTTCAGTAGTCAAATTATCTGTATTGGATTGGATTTAATAAAAGAAAATATTGTATTTTTTTAAATAAATTTCTTTGAATCATATTTTACTGTCATGATTATTTACTGTTGTGTTTTATGGCTAAGTGTGTACTCATTCTATAGAAAAGTTGGCTACCACACCTATTTGTCGACTTTTACAGGTTTTGTTAGTTGTATACGTTCTAAAGTTGTGAACTGACTGGCATAGTAATACAGGCAATAGAGAATTTGTTTCTGCATTAAACTACAGGAGTTCTTTTATACATAGGTTCAGAATGACGTACTGAATGCAAAAACACAAAATCCTTACAAATTAGGAGGGCGGAAGTGCCTCCATTTTGAGAAAAACCGTTTGGGCCTATATCTCCGTAACCGTGCACATTAGGCAAAAAATGGTAATGACCTTTATTGTAGATAATTGCATTTCTCAACCTTTTTGGTAATAATTTTTTTTGTATCACTCACCGTTTACAACACATACATATTATATATATATATATATATATATATATATATATATATATATATATATATATATATATATATATATATATATATATATATATATATATATATATATATATATTAGTATTCATTTATTGACTTTTTTACCTATATCTTTGTTAATAATTGTTTAAAAAATAAAATGTTAATAACTTAAGTTTTCAATCGACATATTTTCTATAACTTTTACTTAAAACTTTTTTTCTCAAATTAATATTAGTGACACTTCTTTAAAAAAAAATTAACTAATGAGACTCCGACTTTGGAATTTTGAAAAAAGTCTTCGAATAAGCGCTAATTATGCCCCCTAGAACACATATCCGGGGTCAGTTTCAATTTTTATATGTAACACCGGTAACTCAAAAAATAATGGGCCGATTTTGATTAAATTTGGTGAATACCTTCCTTTTGCAAGCGGCTTGGATAAGTTCGTTAGCCAGAAAAATCGGCCCAGGTTTTCTCGGAAAATTTTGTTTTCTTTTGAAAAAAAAATCATATCTCCGGAAATAACAAAGTAAGGGCAACCAAATGTGGTAGGCCGGTTTATATCATAATAGGTAAATTACCTACCAGAATTTAGTTTTGTAGGTTAAAAGATAAAAAAACTTATAGGCATTTAAAGAAAAATAAATTGGGGTTTTCCCCAAAACGCCAAAGTCGCGATTTAAAACGTCAAAATTGGCAACATTTAGGCAAAGAACCTGAAATTAATATAAGCTTTAGAAAGAAAATGTCTCAAGAAGAATGTTTTACAAAGCCTGAAGTCTTAGCTTCAACCGTCATTGTCCTTCATTTTACTAAAATATTTCCAGAAAAATTTGTCGATTGAGTGAGTGATACAAAAAAAAAAATATTTAACAAAAAATATGAGAAATGCAATTATCTACAATAAAGGTCATTACTATTTTTGGCCTAAACTGCACGTTACGGAGATATAGGCCGAAACGGTTTTTCTCAAAATGGCGGCACTTCCGCCCTCCTAATTTGTAAGGATTTTGTCTTTTACATTCAGTACGTCATTCTGAACCTATCTATCAAAAAAATAATAATAATAATAACTCCTGTAGTTTAATGCATTATGGACAAGAGTAACGGGCTCCTCTATTGCCTGTACTTATAGGTTGAGTCCTAATTTTGCAAGTACATAAAGACTTATTTTTCGAAATCTAGTTGTTTAGCACTTTTTAACAAACTTTTTGGTGTTCAAGATTTTTGGAACTACTTACTTAAATGCTTGTAATTTTTTATTGCCTATACAGGGTTCTTCCACTGACGACGTAACAGGGATTTGCATGCAAATTTTTTAATTTTTCCCTACTTATTTTAGAGCAATATTGAACAATTTTAGAAAGCATCACATTAGAAGTCATTGCACTATTTTGTTTTATTTTACACATCATATTTTTGAAAAAAATCATCAAATCATGTAAACGGAAACAGGAGTTTCATTCAGAAAATCTAGTACTTTAGATACAGAAAGCTGCGAATGTCAAAACTTTGAATAATCACAAATGTCAAATCGAAAGATTTGTAATTTTCATAATTTGTTGTTAATATTACAAACCTTCTTACAATGAATTACACAATCGAAGAGAAAGTTCAAATTATAAAATTATACTAGCCAGGTAATTGTTTTCCAAATGTATGTGATTTGTTCAGTGTTTACCATTTATATAGACCAATACCAAATAAATCGACAGTTCAACGATTGGCGGTGAAGCTTGAAACCAAGGGTATATGTACTTTTGAATAATTGCAAGTGGGGTAAAAAATTAAATCGAAATCAAGTAATGGCAAATTCAAACGAAAAGGAACTGAATATTTTACTGCATATCGAAGAAAATAAAAATATGATTATTAGGAAACTTGTTAACGAAACTAGTGAGCATACTTCAACAATTTTTAGAACATCAAGCCGTAAGGGATGGTAATAGACAGCGATAAGTCCAATTGAGTTATCAAATTATGAAAATGACAAATAATGACACGAGATTTCTTAAAGAACGTTTGCTTCACCGATGAGGGTACGTTTACCTTGAATAGCGAGCCCAATGTTCAGAACTGTAGGTATTGGAGCACGATCAAGGAACGAAGATTTATTAAAACTAGAACTCAATATCCCCAAAAAAAATCAATGTTTGGTGCGGAATTTTCTGATGGCATATTATTGGACTGTTTTATATTGATGGAAATTTGAATGAGGTATGTTATTTAGCATTTTTGCAGAATATAATAGGACCTTCATTGAACGATGTTGCTAGGGAAAATCAAGAGGTCTGGTATCAGGTGGATTGATGTCCTGCACATAATACCCTTGCAGTGCCAGAATATTTACGCAATAGTTTTCGAGATCATATTATTGGGCCAAACCATTGTTTTATGGCCTTGGAGATCTCCAGATCTCGCACCAAATGTTTGGTGTACTTTTTTCTACTTTTTCTCACATCTAAATACCCCTAGGTTACGTGATACAGAGGCGGATACAAAAAAAACATCGGGTGGGGGGTGGTGTGTCCATAGGTATTGAATTTCCTCCACCATCCTACCTGCTACTCTCCTAAGCGGTCCCGCTAAGCACGCTTCTTGAAATTCGACCCTCATATACTTTTTAATGAGCCGAAATTGCCCGAATCGCCAAATCGCGATTTGGTAACGAAGTTAGACGAACCGGAGCCGATATCATCCGATGTCTCAAATAATCTTCATAGGTTACTGATTTATCAGACTTAGATACACATTTCATGGGTCTTGGCTTCTCAAAACGTCCCCTCCCAAAATGTATGTTTGGATCCGCCTCTAGTTGCCTGTATATCGTCTTATAGTCACGTAGAACTTTCTGATCCTCCAAGCTCGGGGGCGGGGGTGGATTCATGACCCCCCTAGATCCACCACTGGTTTGATGTTTGTTTAACTTGAATTACCCGTTAGAAACGGTTCAGAGTTAGGCTTCACAATCTCGTGGGTCGGAAGATACTCTTGTTAGAGTTGTGACTTAATTTCACCAGGTCTCATCTTTCAGTGATTGATGTAATTTTTATCTGATATACATAAAAATATATAATACATGCGGCCTTCTTCATTAATTTATGGCTGTATTCTAGATTAAGCTTAATTTTTATTGGTCAGTTTTATGCCTATAATACATACAGATCTGGAGACTACTTCTCTGGCTTCACTGTTGGTTTTCGTTTTTCTAGGTGAAGGACGTCGCCAGCGCGTAAACTAACTGGAGCAAGTGGCCCTTATGAATTCTGGATGTTCTAGGATGTTCTTCAACCTTTCTGTGACTAGTTTCGCTGCTTGACAGCATTCTCAGACAGATAAGAATTGAATTAGTACGAAATCATGACAACTACAAATAAAGATATGTTGCTATGTTTATGTTATTATCTTTATTTGAAGTCTCTTGTTGCTTATGCATACAGGGGTATTTTTTAACGTGTTTCTGGAAACATTTTTCTAAAGTCACGTGTGCCGTTCATCTGCATCATTACCCATATTTCTGTTGACGACTACATTTTTGTAACAGTTTGGGTACAAAAAATGCGCAAGAGAATTTTGGTTTACCTTTGGCGGTAGACTCATTTTGGCAACGTCGCATTCAGTGTTCATTTCTTAGCTTCGTGTGATGCGCATTTAAACGTCCTACTTTCGCCTCTAATACGTGTTGAGAAAGTTGTCTTATTGGCAATTCTATCATTCCATCACATAATTAAATGATGGCAGTGAATCCCAGTCTGACAAGTACAGCAATGTCTTGTTAGGTTATGCCATTTTGCTGTTCCTAATAGAGAGTTCTCAATGTCGACATTGTTCTAACGAATGTTGCTTATTATATACGCTGTTGCCAATGTCAAGCTTTAACAAAAATAGCTGGCATACGGTGGTAAAGATTGTGTTATGCCGGAAAGAGGTTTTGCATAGTAACGGTGTCTTTAATCCGTTCACTGCTCACGCGTGTTTGTAGGAACACCCTCCGGGCTAAGGGTTGATTGTTTCTCAGATGTCTTTTCAGAATTACCACATAGCACCACAAAATGTATTTGGCCAACCAAGTGCAAAATATACTAAAACACGTGATGACGCAAAATCGCGTCACGAGCATTACGCAATGAACAGTTCGTGAAATGCCCTTGACTCGATTTCGCGTCATGTGTGTGTTGCTTTAAAAGTAATTATATTGATTACAAAACAAATACAAAATATCACATGTAAATGAAAAAAATAACTTTATTCAATACACAAAAAAAAAACAAATAGAATATGCAAAATAAGAAAACAAGAATAATAACTGAATAAAATTGTTTTTCTTATAAATGTAAGAAAACGAACAAAAACATGTGTAAATAAAAACAACAAACTTTCTTTGGCGCAAAAAATGAACAAAATTAATTAAAATAAGGTAACTTATGCCATTAGTCGAAATAGTTTCCATTCAAACACAAAGATGGCTTCGAGGGCATGCTGGGCAAAAGTAAATTGTGTCTTTTCGCACTTTATTTTTATAACAATTTTGGCATCTTCTGCGCGGCCGATAATTTGGGCATCTTCTGCGCGGCCGATGTTTGGAATTCGGCGTTATAGGATTTTTTTACGCCCTGTGCTGGAATGAAATAGGTATCTCTGGTGGAACTTCCTTTGGCGGTACAAGTTCTTCAATCACGCGCAGTCGGAAATCATACAACGAAACTCGACTTCTTTCATATTTCTTATACAAAAAGTATGAGTTCAAGAGCAGCAATTGCAGAACGTGAGTGCCAATTTTTTGTACCATCGAAGCGATTTCCTAGAGCATGAGTAATAAGACAACATTTGATCCTGCTTGTCAACGCCACCCATGTTTTTATTATACATACATACATATATATATACATACATATATATATATATATATATATATATATATATATATATATATATATATATATATATATATATATATGGCTTCCGGTTTCTGCTTTTTTTGGTTCCTTTTGTTTCTGTATTTGACGAAATCATGAGAAAATTCAGTGGCGCTTGTCACGCCACTTTCCGACCATTACATCATTGGAGTAGCGAGCAATCTTGTCGCCAACCTTCAGCTTTGCAATTTTTGCCTCAAGAGGATTGTCAAAATATTTTGAATATTTTCTTAGAACTTTAATTTTCCATTTGACTACTAGATAGTCTCAATGGATCGGAAGCCACGTATCTTGTATTCAAATATGCACTCGACTTGTTAAATTTTTCGTGAAAAATTTATTTAGCAGTAAAAACTGGAATACATCATATCTACTAAGGTTATGGCACCGTGTTTGGACAAGTTAAATGACTCCGTACTGTGACCTTCGGAAAGAGCGTAAAGGCTGGAACTCGGTTATTACGAAAAGAATATGGGGTCAGCAAAATTTGTAAGTGGTAAGGTGAACTTTGAATTGTTATATTGCGCAAATGGGGATACTTGAAATAACAAAGAATATAACAAAAAACTTTCGAGACGCAACAAGTGCGTTATAATAGCAAATTTTCAGTAATTGCATCAAATTTGAATAACTTAATTTTCTATAAACTTATAAAGTTGAATTTTGGTGTGCGGTAAGGTCCTTACCAGCGCAACATACCCACTAAATTTTGTCATTTTTTGAGGTACGAGTTTTTTTTTCGAAAAAATCAATTTTTTTTGGTTCGATTGGACTGGCTAACGAACTCATCCAAGCTATTAATAAAAGAAAGACACTTGCCTAGTTTCATCAAAATCCGTTAATTACTTTTTGAGTCATCGTTTGGATATATATATATATATATATATATATATATATATATATATATATATATATATATATATATATATATATATATATATATATATATATATATATATATATATATATATTTATTTTATTTGTTTGCTGTACTTTTTGTGATTTTTTATTGGTTTACGTGGACTGCAGTTTCGAACCGTCCCGGTTCATCATCAGCACGCTACTGACTGTGATCGCTGCTGTGTGGTCTACGTCTGATATTGTACTTGGCGCCTGCGCGTTGAGCTTCTATTGGTCGGTTTACTGTTCTCTGATTGGATGTGCCTTCGGACTGTGTCATGTGTATCGGTCTCCAGTCTTGATCACTGTGGTTTCATAATTTGTCTATTTGTGTGGCCTTTATTAAGTTTTGTTTAAATGTTTGTTTTTGTATTTGTTCTGGAATTAACCGTTTCTTATTGTTTGTTTGTTGAATGCAGTATTGTTCCCAGATTTCCATTTTTTTTGTGGTCTTTAATATGTTTCATTAGTTGTAATTGGGTGACATCTTGTTTTGTGTTGTGAATGTCTGTAGCTACGTTTGGTTTGTAGCTAGGTATGTGGATTTTATCTAATCTGTTATATGTTCATTGAATCTTTTTTCTATAGATTTTTTTGTCATTCCTATATCTTTTTTATTGCATGTGTTACATTCTATTTGATATATTCCGTTTAATTCATGTGGGTTGTGTTCTTGTTTTTTATTTATTTTGTTTATTATTCCAATAACTGTCGTCGTTGAGATCGAGCTTAAGGTGGAGGATAGGTTAGTTTAGATGAGCAAAAAGGGTCAGCAATTGCCTAATTGCCAGTAAGCATCTTACCTTTACCTTCTTTTTTTTTGTTATTGGTTTTGTGGCTCATTTTTAAGTCATATTGTGTGAGTTTTGTGTTATTTTTTTGATGTGGTGGTTATAAGTGAATGTTGTGTATTTTGTGTTTGTTTCTGGTGTTTTGTTTTCGGTTTTGTTGATTTGTTTGTTTTTGATTTGTTTTACATACGCAAGTTCTAAAGCTGGTCAGCTCCTTAATAGTTGGCTGGTGTGGTATCCTTGCAATATGGTAGGTGGTAGTGGAATTTTCCTTAACGTGATAGTAAAGGATTTTTTTCACGCCCGAGGAGGTACCACCCCTTGCATCAAGGGGCCGGTGAAGTCCCAACGGACGTTTCCGGTTCTGGTGTATGAGTCGGTTTCCCTTATAAGCAAAAATGATGATGGCTCCTCCTTGTACAAAAGATTCCGGAGGCAAAATACCCCTCCATTCGGATCTCCGGGAGAGGGTACAGGGGCGCCAGCATCGAGATTTACAATATCCTTCTCGAATATATGTGGCATAAATTCTAACCTGAACTCCGTCCACCATTACCTCCAGGCTAATAGGCCCCAACTCATCTTCCTGACCGAAACTCAAATCAGTGCCAAAACAGCCACTAATCACCTTAATTTCCCGGGGTATGAGCTCCTTACTTCTTTTAGATTGCATGGAGGCGTGTGCGCGTACGTCCGTAGCAATCTACCCTGCACCAGACTCCCCAATTTAGAAGCTGGAAGAAAAGACATACTATGGATAAAACTCTCTCTCAGGGCTGCAACTAAATTCATCTGTTGCATTTACCGGTCACCTTCTGACAACAACTTTGTCCAGCTCTTCGACTACCTTTCTGAAAAAACCGACCATCTGATTTCTGAATATCCTTCCTCCGAAGTCACTATTCTTGGTGACTTCAATGTCCATAATAAGGAATGGCTAGGATCTTCAAAAACCGATCCACAAGGAAGAGCAGCGAAGGCCTTTGCAGTCAGCAATTCTTTAACGAATATGGTTCAGCAACCTACTTACTTTCCTCGCATCCCAACACACAGCTCAAAGCCCTTGGATCTCCTTCTTACTACAAATCCTGACTGCTATAAGATATCAGTCACCGTCCCCCTGGGTCGCTCAGACCACGGCATGGTCACTGCTTCCTCCGCAATACAACCCGAGGTCACACAGTCATCACACCCACGTATCGTTTGGCATTACAACTCCGCGAACTGGGACGAAATGCGAGATTACTTTTCCTCCATGGGCGTCTGTCTGCTTCTCTCATCCTGACCCCCTCTGATATCTCACAAAATGTCACCGAAATTATCTAAGCTGGCATGGAATTATTTATTCCACGTACACAGAAAACCTCTGCAGTCACTCAAAAGTCCTGCTTCTCTAAATCCTGTGACAAGGCCAGACTTGAAAAGGTCAAAGCTCACAAAAAGCTTCTACACAATCCCAGTCAAGAAAACCGTCAAGCATTTAACGACGCAAGAAACCTCTATGTCCGCATTCTTTCTGAGGCAAAAAACTCGTTTAATAACCACATCAAAAACAAAGTCCTCTTAAGCTCCAGCGGCAGCAAACCCCCCTGGACTCTTGCTAAATCTATTGGGAATAATTTCTGCAAGAGCACCTTCCCACCTCTTGTCTCAGGGGATGAAATTGTTTCTACCGCCCTGGGCAAGGCTGAACTTTTTGCCTCGTTGTTCGCCGGCAATTCTACTCTCAACCCACCTCCAAATGTTCAACCACCAACAGTCCCCAATGTCGCGCATAAAATGACTGATATCATTTTCAAAACTAGAAAGGTACGAAAGATGCTCTCTTCTGTTAATACCAGGAAAGCCTCTGGCCTCGACGAGATCCCAGCAATTGTTCTCAAAAAATGCGCACCAGAACTTGCTCCTGTCCTGACTCGTCTGTTTCAGACATCTTACAATAGAGGCATATTCCCTAGTAACTGGAAAACTGCTCGAGTACAACCCGTCCCCAAGAAAGGATCGAAAGCGCTTCCTACAGGCCTATTTCTCTCCTTTCAGTCATCTCTAAAGTGATGGAAAAGTATATAAACACAGAATTACTAAAATTTCTTGAAAAACACAGTCTAATCCACGACAGGCAGTATGGATTCCGTCAGCGCAGATCAACTGCCGACCTCCTTTCGTTTGTCACCCATTCTTGGAACAAGTCTATGGAACTACACGGTGAATCCCAGATTGTCGCTCTAGACATATCCAAAGCATTCGACCAGGTCTGGCACGCAGCGCTGCTTAATAAACTACCGGCGTATGGCCTACCACCAAAACTCTGTACGTGGATAGCAAATTTCCTCTCCAACCGGAGCATTTCTGTTGTCGTGGATGGCCATTCCTCTAAACTGTATCCACTTAATGCAGGAGTTCCTCAAGGTTCAGCTTTAGCCCCTACTTTGTTTCTTCTCCACATCAATGACCTCCTCTCTGGCACATACAACCCAGTTCACAGTTACGCGGACGACAGCACCCTCCACTCAAATATACAATATTCTAAGCCTGTCTCCTTAGCCTAACTAGATCAGGATCGCAGACTCATGGAGGGTTCTATCTCCGTGGATCTCCAAAAAATATTAGACTTGGGAAGTAGAAATCTTGTACAATTCAACCCCACCAAATCACAGTCTTGCTTTTTTTCTCATAAGAGATACACCAGCCCTAGACCCATCACAATAAACAACCAAGTTATTCAAAGTAATGGGTCCTTTTCGCTTGTTGGCATCTCTGTGGATCGAAATCTCAATTGGCACCAACATGTCACATCAATTGCAGAAGCGGCTGCTAAGAAATTAGGTTTCCTCTTCCGGGCTCACAAGTACTTTTCACCAGCTAATCTCTATACTTTATATACTTCACAAATAAGACCAAACCTCGAATACTGCTCCCACATCTGGGGTGCTGCTGTCGCTTCCACACTCGCTATCCTGGACTCTATTCAGAAGAGAGCTACACGTCTCATCGGTGACCCTACCCTCACCCAAAGGCTGTCATCCCTTGCCCACCGACGTGCCGTTGGTGACCTCTCTCTCTTTTATAGATATCTGCACGGGCACTGCTCAGAGGAGCTTTCTTCCATCGTTCCTCCACCTGCTGTCCCCAACAGATCTACCAGGGGAACAGAGCGAATGCACCCTTTTACTGTCCAGGTCACCAGACATAGAACATCTTGCTATGCCCGCTCTTTTGTCCCAAGGACTTCCAAGTTGTGGAATTCGTTGCTGGCACATGTTTTTCCTTCTCCCCCGAACCTCCAAACCTTTAAGTCCAGAATTAACAAGTTGCCTCTTTCCTCCTTGTCGACACCCACGATACGATAGTATTTAGGCTGTAAGCCCTCGTGGTGTGTTGTTGAAATTTAAAAAAAACTAGCTTTTTTATTGTTTTCTTGTTGTATCCATTTCTTTGTGCTATTTGTATTACGATGTTGTATTCCTTTTCTCGTTCGTCATTATGGGGTGGTACATTTAGCATTCTGTTTATTAAGTTCTGTATGCGGCCATTTTGTGTATGTGTGTGTGTGTGTGGGTGGGTGTATTCAATGCACGGGCCCAGATTCGCGCTCATTTGAAATGAATTGTGGAAAGGCTCACCTTTGATACCACTATTAGCGATTTAAAAAAAAAATAATTCGGTAATTCTACTAATAAAATTACGTGATTATGTTATCACATTGGTACAGTATGTGTTTGAATGAGTTGGTGATTTTCCTATCGCACATAACGTAATTTTACACGATATGTATTTTATATCGTATAACTGTTACTTATTTCGTCAGAAAAATCTAGTATTACGATCTTATATTGGCGCCAACGACCCTATAACGTTTGCTCTGTTACTAGTCTGTTATTACGCCTTTCTTATCACTAAATGCTATAATGCTGAGTGCTGCAACGTGAAACCTATATACAATAAATGTTATCAAAGCTATAAAACCTCATGCGCATATAAGTATTCATTATTTTATGTCCGTTTTATACGACGCATGCAATAAATCGGTTTAGTAAGGCGCGGGTAAAACACATTCATTGTTAATTGGTTCTGCTTCAGTTACATTGGTACCTCAATATGTGGGATTTTTAACGTGGTACATTCATTAAAAGTTTTAAATGTTCCAAAAGTGGTTCAATTTTGAATAGTATGTGTGAAAAGTAATTTACTCCGTTTATTTTTTCGGCAAATCTTCATCATGACTTATTCTTTTGATGAGGTTACTATAAGAAAAAAAATAATCTTGAAATTAGCGAAAATAGGGCTTTCTGAAACCCAGATTAAGAGCGTTGACACACACAGCGGTTAGTGTCGACTGGGCGTCCGAACACATATATTTTGAGTTTTTATTTAAATGATGCCAAACACAGTGCAAATGTATAACAAAAAAATATAATAACTGGGCACTAAAATAATATCATAGTATAACTAAAAAAACACTTACTGATGCCCTAGGCATTTGTTAAAGAATCAATGATTAGTTTGGCTACTCAGTCGGGGCACAAATATCATATAAATTAACGCAGGGCGTGGGCTTCAGCACTTGCAGTCAGTAGGTTTTAAGTTGTACAAATAAACGTCAGGAGTTATAGGTAAAATCAGTTTATTAAAAGATTATTGAAGTTATATAATGCAGCTCGATTTAATTAAGCAAATTTAATTAAAGGAAAAATATAAATTGATTACTTTAAATTGGCCTATAGCACTGTCAAAAATGAGTTATGGAGCATACACCACTTTAAAAAGAAAATTACAGATAAATGATGTGCTTAACTCCAGGTTTAGATTGCTGCCTCCAGAGTGGTGATCACATTCGTCTAGCCTTGGAGCTGGAGTTGCCTCAGAGACTTCGTGGGGAAACGGCTCCGTTCATCAAGGTGTTATTCACAGGGCTGCTACTCATAGGGCTCTATTTATCTAGGTGTTGTTGAGGGCTGCTCCCCAACGGCTCTATTTATCCAGGTGTTGTTGAGGGCTGCTTGAGGGCTCTATTTATCTAGGTGTTGTTGAGGGCTGCTCCCCAACGGAGTGCAATTTAGGACGGTGTTGTTGAGGGCTGATTCCTAACGGGGTGCCATTTAGGAAGGTGTTGTTGAGGGCTGCTTCCTAACGGCTCTATTTATCTAGGTGTTGTTCATAGGGCTGCTTGAGGACTGCTCCCTAACGTCCTGTACTTCACCATAGCGGTGTGCCATTTAGGAAGGTGTTGTTGAGGGCTGCTTCCTAACGGGGTCTATAAAATTCTATGTGTATTAATATTGTTTCAGGGCTTAATGGTTTACATGAGGCGGCTGGTAGCAGGTTGCGTTTACATACAAAATTTATCTGTGTTAATAATTAGAAATAAACTAACGTAAATGAAACAAACTCTTAAATGATCTCTTTTAAAATGCAATTAAGACAGCACAATAGCAATTAATTACTGAACTAACGCTACCACAAGCCACCGTTTAACAGTATAAAGTTTATAACAAAGAAAGCAGTTATTGAAATTGGATTTAGTACGCATACCTAACAAACAATCTCATATTATTATGAACCAAAGAAATATACGAGCAACTGGAAATAAGCCGGTATCTAAGTATAAAACTTATCCATTTAGGCATGCTGTTTTCCCGACTGAAAATTTAGCTGTAGGACAACATTTCCGGTTAACTTGAAACAGAAGAGAGCGTGGTACGCATTGCAAGCGTTTATAAAGATTTTCTTATCTCGACATGTCATGGAACTATCGCGTCTGCAGGCGTATTACATTGAGTTGTGATGCGGTAGAGTAACCGACCGCCGAGTTTGACGTCACTAAAGGGGTTGATTCAGAAGCTTATTCTAGAAAAATGAAAGGAGTTAACGCGTGTGACATGTCACGTTTATGTTGAATACATGCGACATGTTACAAATGGCTGCTCAATAATCGTATTGATACGTTGTCTGTTCTAAAAAAGCACACTTCGTTTTATCCCGCTCTGTATCCGATTTTCAGTATTCAAAATGACTTCCAAACAAGGGTTGTAGCTCATAGAGGAGAATCTTGATATAGAAAAATTAATAGGCAAAATACTTGACCGCACACCATTACGGGACATGACCCAAAAACATTACAGCGATATAATCGATAGAAACCAGTACTGGAAACAAATTGGAACCTATTAGTACAGGCAATAGAGGAGCCCGTTACTCTTGTCCATAATGCATTAAACTACATGAGTTTTTTTTTGATACATAGGTTCAGAATGACGTACTGAATGTAAAAACACAAAATCCTTACAAATTAGGAGGGCGGAAGTGCCGCCATTTTGAGAAAACCGTTTCGGCCTATATCTCCGTAACCGTCCAGTTTAGGCCAAAAATGGTAAAGACCTTTATTGTAGATAATTGCATTTCTCATCTTTTTGTTAAATAATTTTTTGTATCACTCACCGTTTACAATTTATACGACTATTACCATTCATTTATTGACTTTTTTTACCTATATCTTGGTTAATAATTGTTTTAGAAATAAAATGCTTATAACTTAACTTTTCAATCGAAAAATTTCCTACAATTTTTACCCAAAACTTTTTTTTCTCAAATCAATATTTTCAAAGTTATAACGCGTTAAATGTTGCACTTTTCAATCGACAAATTTTTCTGGAAATATTTTAGTAAAATGAAGGACAATGACGGTTAAAGCTAAGGCTTCAGGTTTTGTAAAACATTCTTCTTGAGACATTTTCTTTCGAAAGCTTATATTAGTTTCAGGTTCTTTGCCTAAATGTTGCCAATTTTGACGTTTTAAATCGCGACTTTGACGTTTTGGGGAAAACCCCAATTTTTTTTTTCTTTAAATGCCTATAACTTTTTTATCTTTTAACCTACAAAACTAAATTTTGGTAGGTATTTTACGTATTGTGATATAAATCGGCCTACCAAATTTGGTTGCCCTTACTTTATTATTTCCGATCATATGATTATTTTTTTTTCGAAAGAAAACACAACATATTCTGGGAAAACCTGGGCCTATTTTCCTGGCTAACGAACTTATCCAAACCACTTGCAAAAGGAAAGCGCTCTTCACCAAATTTAATCGAAATCAGCTCATTATTTTTTGAGTTATCGGTGTGATATATATATATATATATATATATATATATATATATATATATATATATATATATATATATATATATATATATATATATTATTTAAATAAATCGTAGATAAAAATCTAAACAATGGAAGTTACAATCATTGCAAGATGTCAAAATGTAGTTGTTCCTTACCGGGGTTGCCAGATCTTCAGAAATTTCATGTAGTTAAACCTTTCATGTATAAACATCTCAAAATTGTCACAACTTCTGTTAATAAAGAAAACATTTTATTAAATTTAGTTTTATCAGTAGTTAAAAATACCGTAATCCATTTCGAATTACCCATTTCTCATGATTTTGAACTTATCGCTCCAATCCTAATTTATTCTATTTGACAACGTCGTTGTCCCCCCCCCCCTCTTCTTCTTATTCTTCTTATTCTTCTTCTTATTCTTCTTCTTCTTCTGCGCTTATGGCGCTTGTTTCTACTAACCTAAATTTCCAATTTGATATTGGCAATTGATAAATGATAGCTGAGCTCCAGCACGAACACGAACGCAGTCTAACAACGTTCGTGCGTTCGTACTGGAGCTCAGGTGTCATTTGTCAATTGTCAAGTGAACCTATTTAATTTAGTGCTGTATTCTATTGTATTCTATATTATTCTTTCTATATTAAAAAGACATAGGCAACGAAGTGGAATGTAATATCGGTAAATTTGCAGTTTACTGCACGGAGGGTTTTTAGATTTTTTTTTCAGAAACATGCTTAGAACTCCTCTTGGATGCACAAGCCACAAGACAAAATTCTTTCAAACAACCTCCAAGAATGAATAGGGGTGCTTTGCGGGGAGGGAATATCAGCGAAAAATGCTAATAAAAAAAAACACTTGGCCCCACTTCATGAAAAGATGCGTTTTTTACATTTTGCAGCAATACCTCCTTTAAACCCTGTCTATCCCGCACAACACCCATATTCGCCCCAGGTCCCATAACTTTCTTGCGCGTTGCTCCCAAGAAATTTTTCTTGTGATTTATGCTTTGCAGGTAGTTGTATGCATGCACAAGGGGAAGGGCAACCCGTGTGTTTTTGGGTGAGGGGGCAGAAACCCTCTTCGTCCTGGAGGTTCTTCCCCTTCTACATGCATACAATCACCCTCAATGTATGTACCACAGGAATTTTTTTATGTACAGCTTTCTAGTGTATTTTCGGTCGAGTATATTTCTTGTTAATCAATTTCTTTGTTTGGGTTTTCTATCCAAATTACTGTATAAATATTTGTTAGAGATGGTGTTTTTGTTGTCTTCTTTACCTTATTTTTTACTGTTTCTAATTAAATAAAATGACTTATATAACTTTCAATATAAGACTAAATCACTAATATATTATATATTATTCTAATGAAAATTAACTACCATAACGCACTTGCTGCGTCCTGAACTTTTTTTGTTAGATTTGAAATTGATTATAGTTTCCTCTAATAAACCGCTTATCTTTCGATTATTAGAAGTTTGAACTTTATTAATTATTAATAAAAATTTATATTATCAGTCGGAAAGATATCTCTGTACTTTTTTCTTTATAATTACAGAACGTTGACAGTGGAACGCAGTTATTTTTAGAAAACAATTATAAACATTGATAAAAGCTCTTACGCAAATAGTTATTTCGTTTTTAATTTCCCCTATATCAATTAACTTTTTATATCTAGTGTGCTGGTGTAAATCAAATTGCACAAAATCATAGCAGTCTGTAACACCTGACGTAAATAGTGCATTAAGAATGATACATGATCCATTAAATGCGTCAATAATTGGAACATTATATTATTACAGCATACATTGACAAATGTTATTGTTTGCGGGAAAAACAAATCCTAAAATAGATTTGTAAGCGGCATTATATAAATCTCAAAATGTTCTTTCAAAGACGAATAAAAACAAAACAATATTCAATTTGTTTTGACGTAGGTTTTGAGACACGAAAAAATTCTTATCAGTAATAAAAAAACTCGGGACGCAGCAAGTGCGTTATGGTAGTGAATTTTTATTAAATGCTTCAAATTTGAATAACCCAATTTTTTATAAACTTAGAGAATTTAATTTTGGTATGTAGTAAGGTCTTTCCTAAGGCAAGATATCCACCAAATTTCATTAAAATAACTTTGTGATTTTCGGAGAAACAATTTGTTTCGAAAGAAAATTTAAAATTTGAATAACTCAATTTTCTATAAACTTAGAATGTTGAATTTTGGTAAGTAGTAAGATCTCTCTCGAGGCAACATATACAGTAAATTTCATTAAAACAGCTTTGTTACTTTAGGCGAAATTTTTTTTTTCGAAAGACAACTCAAAATTTTCCCGGGAAACCCCGTCCGATTTTTCTGGCTAACGAACACATCGAAGCCATTAATAAAAGAAAGGCACTTGCCAAGTTTCATCGAAATCGGTTAATTATTTTTTGAGTTATCAGACGGATATATATATATATATATATATATATATATATATATATATATATATATATATATATATATATATATATATATATATATATATATATATATATATATATATATATATATATATATATATAAAGATATAAAAATTGAAACTGACCCCGGATATGGGTTCTAGGGGTCCTAGTTCGTTCTCATTTGAAATTTTTTTTGCAAAGTCTCACCATTGATACCTCTGTATTAGTGAATTTTTTTAAATAAAAATTCACTAAAAGACACACCTATCAGGAGCAACGAAAGTATGCAGACTTGGTAAAATGTGGAGAATAAGTTCTCTTTATTTTGCTGCCGTCACATTATCGGGGTCGCCAACTACATGATTTTAATATCAAATTGTTCACATTTCGGGTCAGGATATCATAAGATCAGAAGATGTCTTTTTGTGTAAATCTCATAGCGGATTACCACTGACTAAATAGAGATGGTAAAACTCAATGATAATATCATAAATTATGGTAGGTAAAAGTATTCATTCACTACTTGTAGTGCAATATTAGACGCTTCCTAAACTAAGATTTAAACCTTGAATACTTAGTTACCCACACTGCTTAAATATAGTAAATAATTATACTACAGAGGTGATAAATGATGATAAATTACAATAGGGTTATATATAATCGTAAATGCTGCCAATGATTAACAATCAGTGAATTCAGTATTATTGACATTTCTCTGAATCTTAAAAATGAATATCATGAGTCAATGACAATAATAGCTGTCATTGACTAACCAGCGGCGCATTACTGTTTTCGTGTATTAATATACTCCTTGACAGCTTATGTATTCCTGATGGGTCAGGCTTAAGTGAGATTCGAAAACGCCGTTTCAAGGAGTTTCGCCAATTCTTTTTTACCAATTTTTCTTACTGTTTGTTTTGTTTGTGTTGTTTCGTTATTGAATAAAAAATTTCCCAAATGACACAAATAATTCGTCGACTCAAACAAATAAACATATAAATAATCTCATACCAATACCATACGACATCAGTTACAGCGTCTAACAGAACTGCGCAATAATATCAAATGTTCCGTTACCACGGCAACCACATACTTGATCTCATATAAGCTATTGACAATCAAAGGCGGTGAGTTAAACATAAATGTTTCAAATTTGAATAGCTCAATTTACTGTAACCCTAGAAAGCTGAATTTTGGCACATAGTTAGGTCTTTCCCAAAGCAATATGTAGACCAAATTTTATCGAAATATCTGTAATTTTCGGAGAAAAAATTTTTGTTTAAAAGAAAACTCAAAATTTTCCCGGAAAACCCCGTCCGATTTTCCTGGCCAACGAACTCATCCAAGCCATTAATAAAAGAAAGGCACTTGCCGAGTTTCATCGAAATCGGTTAATTATTTTTTGAGTTATCAGACGGACGGACGGACACACACGCGCGCGCGCACAGACAGCTATATATATATATATATATATATATATATATATATATATATATATATATATATATATATATATATATATATATATTTGCTATGTATAGACATAGGATAGAAATTAGAATAATAATATTAAGAAATAATGGTCAAATTATTTTAGTAGTGCAATAGAACTAAAGGAATATAATTTAAATGGAAATCTAAAGAGGTTTTATGTTGTTATTTTATAAGAATTAGTATTAAGTTAAAGTAAAATATATTGATAATGCAGTAGATATCGTGAAATAAGAAGCAAGATAAAGTGAAACAAACAATTTTTTGTATGGTTTGCTATCTAGTGATAAGAGACTTGTGGTGAGATTGATAGTCGTGAAGAACCGGTTGAAAGGTCGAAGGCAAAACAGCCGAGAGACAGTAAAATTGGGATTCAGCTGGAGAACGTTGAGGAGTAAACAGATAGAAGGTGCCTGGTCCACAGGAGAGGTGCCTGATAATAATATAGTTGCCAGGGGTAGTTAAGCAAGAAGATAATGACTGAAAATAAATAAAACAGTTAAAGCTAATCAACCAAAATAACAGAATTTCATAAAAGAAATCCAAATACCATCTTTGTGGACATGGTGTACAGGAATGTGTAAGGTGACCGATAATTAACAAGCCAAATCTCTGGTTCTAACAACGCAATCAAAGAATCCAAATACCATCTTTGTGGACATGGTGTACAGGAATGTGTAAGGTGACCGATAATTAACAAGCCAAATCTCTGGTTCTAACAATGTAAGTGATTTGATACTGAATAATATGTTTCTGTTATTAATAACCTATTATGGTATATTATGCAACTAATTTGTCCCTTAATTTGTTATTTAATATTTGTGAATTTTAATTTCAATGGGTAATCACCATTAAAGATGCCTAACTTTGTATAAAACAATGTAAGTAATTTGATACTGAATAATATGTTTCTGTTATTAATAACCTATTATGGTATATTATGCAACTAATTTGTCCCTTGATTTGTTATTTAATATTTGTGAATTTTAATTTTAATGGGTAATCACCATTAAAGATGCCTAACTTTGTATAATTAGATTTTCATTTAAATCTCCTGGCCTTCATAATAGAAGTGGTAATGCATAATTAAAATAGAAAAAGACCAAGTAATTAGCAAAGACCAATTATACAAAAGAATTACCAAAAATAAAAATAAAAACAAGTTGAACCCTTAAAATCCTGAGAGGGCTGAGCAAATGGAAATTAGAAGTAATTAAGACGGTAAGTGAGTAAAATAAATTATCTTCTAATTGACGGGGTAATATTTGCAGGTTTTGGCTTATTAAAAGTATATTAGATAATGATATTGGCAAACAGTGAGTTGCCTGGCGTCCAACGGTATAAATTATTAATATAAAGATATATTAGAAATTAGATTTATGATTAGAAGTAATTAATGTAATATCAGCATCTAATTAGTAATTAACAAATCATTAATTAAAAAGCCAGACCATAATATATATATATATATATATATATATATATATATATATATATATATATATATATATATATATATCACCATCGATACCTCTCGATTAGTGAATTTTTTTAAATAAAAATTCACTAAAAGCAAATAATGGAAAATATTGTTTCGTATAATGGAGAGAGCTGGATTGGATTGATGGAATAGACTGATTATTCCCAATTTATACAATAATCAAAGTACCATAATTAAATATAAGGAAAGGTGTGTGGCAAGTGGTAAGGCATTATCTCCAGCAAGGCAACAGGAATAAAAATAAATGAACAACGATTACATTGCATACGGTATGCAAATGACACAGCGCTGCTAGGAGAAACGGAAAAAACTGTTACAAAAGATGTGGAATGTGCTGGATAGTGTATTAAAAATAATCAAACTAAAAATCGATATGACAAGACCAGAAGTAATGAAATAAGTAAGGATCGGACTGTGAAGAGTAATATAAAGTGCACCGTTAACCCTCAAAAGACTCACAGATAAATGGGCTATTGCTAAGAGGTTGATACAAAAACTACTTTATTAAATTAATTTATATTTTGAAGCATTTAAATTTTGCAAGAGTAAAACTAAATAAATTTAGAACATAGAAACACATCTACCATTTTGCTTAATCATCGTACTGTAATATCTGAATAACAAAACCTAGAAAAACACCTCTTCCTAAGAGCAGTGCCGGTTTAAGCTAATTCGGGCCCTGGGTGCAGAATATTTACGGGCGCCCCTGGTCGTTCTTTCAACAAATAAAACAAAATTTTAATGTTTAATGTAAAAATATATAAAAATAAAAAATGAAATAATATTCATAAAAAAAAACTCTGGACGCAGCAAGTGCGTTATGGTAGTGAATTTTCATAAAAATGTTTTTATTGCAAATATGTGTCTTTTCTTTTTAAGAAAGCAGGCATCAATTTTGGTTACCAGTATAACCTATATAGTAAAAACAAAGTGCCATGTTTCATAAAAATAACTTTATTGTTTGAAAATGTACAAAAATTTCCAAAAGTAAACTTTAAGTGTTCCCGGAAAAACTCGTTTCTTGGTCAACCTTATAAGGTTAATAGCAAATTGGGCTATTCAAATATGAAGCATTTGATCAAAATTCGCTACCATAACGCACTTGCTGCATCCAGAAATTCTTTTCTTACAAACATGCATTATATTTCGATGGAAAATGCAAAAATGCAATAACATAAGGCGTGTTTGATTTAAAAAAAAAAAAAGAAAATTTGTATCACCAACGACTTATGGGTCACCCTGTGATTGTAGAAATATTTTTTTAAGATGGAGCTCAAGACACCCTATAATAAATATATACAATTTTTTTTTCATATCTTGTATAATAACAGGTATATTGAGCTTTGTTGATTTTTTACGAAAATTCGACAAAAATTATATACCATTAAACGATAAACTCTATAGCTAAGACTACTGCCAAGCATCAGAGAAAGGGTTTATTTGAAATGAATTTTCTGGAAACATTTGAGTAAAATGAAGGACAATGACGGTTGAAACTAAGACTTCAGGGTTTGTAAAACATTCTTCTTGAGACATTTGATTTCCATAGCCCGTATTAGATTTAAGTTATTTGCCTAAATGTTGCCGATTTTGACGTTTTAAATCGCAACTTTGACGTTTTGAGGAAAACCCCAATTTATTTTTCTTTAAATGCCTATAACTTTTTTGTCTTTTGATCTACATAGCTAAATTTTGGTAGATAGCTTACCTATAAGGATGTAAACCCGCGCACCAAATTTGGTTGCCCTTACTTTGTTAATTCTGGAGATATTTTTTTTTTCGAAAGAAAACACAAAATTTTCCGGGAAAACCTGGGCAGATTTTCCTGGCTACCGAACTTATCCAAGCCATTTGCAAAAGAAATTTATTCACCAAATTTAGTCAAAATCGGCCCATTATTTTTTGAGTTATCGGTGTGATACATACATACATATATATATATATATATATATATATATATATATATATATATATATATATATATATATATATATATATATATATATATATATATATATATATATATAACATATAAAAATTGAAACTGACCCAGGATATGTGTTCTGGGGGGCCTAATTAGCGCTCATTTGAAGAAATTTTTCAAAATTCAAAAGTCGGGACCTCCTCATTAGTGAATTTTTTTTAAGAAAATTCACTAAAAAAGGGAAAGTCATTAACAAAAAGTAACATTCTATAAAATAACATAACAAAAATCATAATATTGTGAGATGTAATACAGGGTCGCCATCTCGGTGCGGAACCAGGTAGTATCTTGTCACGACAGCTCCAAATAACACAAAATTTTATAAAATAGAGACTGTGTACAACCAACTAACAATTTTGTAAATTGTCAGGCTTGGCCCATTTCTTATTTCTTATTAGAGCTCATCGGTACGGTATACTAATTATATCGAGAACACACTTACAAAGTGGTAGGGCTATGGTAGCCAGCCTCCTACAACATTGTGAGATGTACGACAGGGTCGCCGTTTCGGTGCGGAACCAGGTAGTATGTTGTCACGACAGCTCCAAATAACACAAAATGTTATAAAATAGAGACTTTGTACAACCAACTAACAATTTGGAGATTATCAGCCCGGGTCTAATTATGGTGAGAATACATCAAGCCTTACATACATTGTCCCTATATTAGGGAAGAAATGGACCAGGTCTGACAATTTACAAAACTTTCGTATTCCGTTTTCTTGTCTTATTCACACTTTGTACCTACCAGTCAGCCCAGGTAAGAATATCTTAAGTAATTCCTCTTTATAAATATTTTCACATATAATTTTGTATATATCTATATATATATATATATATATATATATATATATATATATATATATATATATATATATATATATATATATATATATATATATATCATTGTCCAACAATAAAACCATTATTTGTTTTAAATAACTCTTGTTCACTGTTGAGTCTCTATAAAGTTTGACCCCTGGAAACCAAATATCTCCACTTGAGTCTTCCTGAGCACCATACTCCCTTAGGGTGGTCCGTTACTTGGACATTAGTCACTGTGGGGCTTCCACTTTCCACCAGGGACCTTTTTAAAAACCTCAAGTAGGGTGGTGGCGCCCGAGACAAATCCCTTCTCCCGATCAAAACACTGACCCACACTCCACCCTTCGGAAGTAGACCGTTACAGTATGTAGGATTATTTAAAACAGGTATATAGATATCGCGCGGTTCATGAAATTGATATTTTGTCATAGATCAGCTTAATAGCAATGTCAAAGAACCTTGTGACATCTGGAACACAGTAAAATTGAAAACTTCACACTTCGTTCACGCTGGTCAAGTATATGTGAGCTGAATATCATTACCCATTTTGTTTTTTCTTATTCGTAACTAGCTTCCAAATTCCGAATAGGCAATGGCGACCCAAGCCAGACACAACGGAAACTTCAGCTGTATCCATAAGGCTAACGCTTACTATTTATCAAGAGAATACGCAAAATTATAGATAGCGGAACGAGTTAGGCGTAATGGCTTGCCTTAATCTTGAAGATGCTTTTTACTTGAACTAAATTTACACCATAAAAAGAGAACTCGGGAAAACATCAACCATTCCGGACTAAACTCGGCTAACTTTGGCAGTATGGCAGGGAAACACAATCCAAATAACTACTAACGTCATCGCGTGCGACGATATTCAGGAAGTCAATGAAAGACAATGGAGCCAGGTACCGTTTTGACCAACATCACTTTAACTATGGCTCGATGTACGTTTCTATAATGCACTTTCATAATTTTATCCGCTTTTAAAACTTGTCCGTTTAAAATAGCGGTACAAAGGCTAAACGACCAACAACTTGAACAAGTAGAGATATTAACGCATCTTGAGGGTATTATTACTGATGATGGTAAGTGTGTCAAACAACGGAAAATGATCGCAATGGCAAAGGTCGGCGGCATGCGATGAGTACAGACATGCCCTAACGAGCTATAACATAAGCCTGAATGGCGCCAGGAAGGAGTCGTGGAGGAGGCACCGCGGAGACGTGGAGAACACATCCGAGAGTGCTCGACCACACAAGATCCTGTCCAGGGGCACTCAGACCAACATAGGCTCCCTCAAAACATCCACGGGAGGTTTCACAAGCTTGGAGGAGGCAACCACGGGAATCCTACTACAGACGCACTTCCCCGGATGCAACATAATAAAGCAGTCACCTATGGATTGGGAACACTCGGGGAAAGAGGCGTCGTACAGGCGGGCATCTAGAGTGGACCGAACAGTCGCCCAAGAGGTGGATACTTGAAGCAGAGTCAGATGGGACATAAACAGCTTCAAGCCATTCAAATCCCCTGGATTTGATCTGATAATATCCATCATACTCCAACGGGGTATCGACATACTGGCGCCGACGCTTACCCTCATTATGAGGGCTAGCCTGGCTCTGGGGTATTTTCCGAAGGCATGGGGACTGCCAGGTTGGTATTCATTCCTAAGACTGGTTGTCCAACCGACCAAGTAAAGTCGTTAAGGCCAATAAGTCTCATGTCATTTCTGCTCAAATTAATGGAAAAACTGCTCCATCGGCACATTAGGGGCGGTATACTGGAAGCACATCCACTACACTGCGGACAATACGCATACAGACCAGGGGTCTCAACAAAAACAGCAATGCACCAACTGGTGCTAAAACTGGATAACACTCTGGAGAACAGGGAGGTGGCGCTGCCAATGTTGCTGAAGGCCCGTTCTATGGCTAGAAAGACCACTTCAGCAACACCGGCAGCTGTCAGAGAGCGTGGAATAGACGAAACCTGTTGCAGGTGGATCGGCTCCATGCTCACCTCACTCGCGGGTGAGACTGCTGGCGAGTGTCGCGGCGGCGTGCCCGCAGGGTAGCGTTCTGTTTTCACTGCTCTGGTGCGTAGTGGTGGGTGGCCTGCTGCGGTGGCTTTTGGGAGGGGAATGAAATACAGGACTATCCGGACGACATCGTCATCATACTGACAGGAAAGGTTACACATCCAGTCTGGGAGCGTATGCGGACAGCACTGAAAGTGGTGCAAAGCTGGACGGTTAGCCAAGGGCTTGGAGTTAGCCCCGAGAAAGCCACCGTCATACCATTTACGAGGAGGAAGTGGGAGGGATATAGAACTCTGACTCTATATGGTAGCAACATTCCTATGGCCAGGGAAGTAAAATATATTGGGGTAGTACTAACCTCCAGGTTAACCTGGATCGGCCACTTTGAAAAAATATTGCGCAAGGCAATCAATACCTTAGCCGTCACCGGGTGGCTATATGGAAAAACGTGGGGACTGAGACTTAGTATGGCCCACTGGCTGTACACAATGATGGTGAGACCATCGTTGAGATACGCAGCACTGGTATGGTGGCTCAAAGGTGATGCAATCCAATGCAACCAAAAACTGGGCAAAATTCAAAGGGTGGCTTGGCTAGGCATCACAGGGGCCATGACCCCAACTCCAACAGCAACAACCGCCAAGGAAGTGTTGCTGGATCTACATAGAATGGGGTGGTTCGAGGGGGACCTGGCATGCAGACTCTGCGGCGAGGGAGAAGAATCAGCCCAGCACATCTCGTGTGAGTGTAAAGCTCTGGACCATTAAAGACAACTGAGCTACGGACAACCTAGCCCGAAGACATAGCATTTTAAAACTTCGCCCTACCAGCTGCTGTGCAGACTAGTTCAAGGCACAGTAATCCTGGAATGGGTAGAGTTAAAATGTATAGGTCGTGCACAACAAGCCAAACGCTGCTGTGCTACCGGGGCAGTAACCGCGGTCGGGAGGACGGAGGAAAAAAGTTAGCAAAGAACGGAAAATGATCGCAGTGACAAAGCAAGCATTCAATAGAGAAGGTACTCATCTTACTAATAAATACTTAAACTTGGACCTGAGGAAGAGGTTAATCAGGTTAACAGGTATAGAGTGGCGTTAGAAAGCTAGACTTTGGCTAAGCAGGACATGAAGAGACTAGAAGATTTTTTTGAAATGTGGACATGAAGAAAAGTTCCGCATACAAGGTACACCGGTAGAAAGACGAATAGAAGTGCCAAAAGAGGTGAGATGAAGATGCTTGCTGAAATAAATTGAGAGGAGGTAAGCAAAATTAAGCATATTATTGAGACATAACAACTTTGTGACAACATTGTTTAAAGGACACATACTTTGAAGAAAAGAAAGAGGTATGTACACCAAGAGGGAAACTTGTAGAAAACCTGGACCAATCGATGAAGCATGGTAGCTACAATGAAATGGAAAGAGCTGCTGTAGCCAGTCATGCTTGAAACATCGCGTTTAGAGTGTGATGATGATGATGGTTTACAAATTTAAAAAACTGTGGTGTGCCAGGATTGTTATTATCTTCTGTTAGTGTCCGAATTTGCGATGTATGTTGAAATCTCTGACACTGAATATATCCAAATTAAACCTCTAAATACTAAAAACAAAACCTTAATCCTATGGTTTTATGTACTCTCAAACTTTTGTTACTTGCAGTAGCAGGAGCCGATAAAATTCAAGATATAACTGACTAAAATTCTGGACTTTATAACTAGGCTATCTAAGTTAAATTTACCTATTCGTGGTTCACTGGAATTGGTGTATCGGCTTTAGTTATTCATAAACGGACTTTGCAATTTCATACGAAGCGGTCGTGACTGATGAGGGGGCGACCACAAACGTTTGTTTTCATACGTTGTTGATAGTCAAATAATAATTAAACCCGATAAAAATGTTTGGGATTTTCAATGAAATTTTTCCTGTGAATACCTTGTACGAAATCTAAAATATCCTGGTAAAACAACAGCGAAAAAATTTAATAGAAAATATTTGTTAATAATTCTCAGAATTTATAAAATAGACTATCAGCGATTTTCATCAAAAAATTAATAATCCAATATAAGTAAGTGACTATATATATACATACGAGGACAGGTCAGTAAGTCCGTGACTTTTTGAATGAAACACGGGTTTTTGACAAAAAATCATTTTATTTCTCAACATAGTCTCCTTTGAGCTCTATACACTTCGTCCAACGTTTCTCCAATTTTTTTATCCCTTCCAAAAAAATTAGATTTGTCGAGGTCCTCAAAATAGGTATTTGTTTGTGAGATGATTTCATCACTGGAGTCAAATCTCTTTCCGCCGAGCCATTTCTTTAAGTTTGGAAACAAGAAATAGCCACTCGGGGCTAAATCCGGAGAATAGGGCGGATGAGGGAGCATTTCGTAGCCTAATTTATGCAGTTTCGCCATGGAGACTACACATGTGTGTACCCTTGCATTGTCTTGGTGGAAAAGAACTTTTTTCTTGGCCAAATGTGGTCGTTTTTTCTTCATATGGTTATTGAATCGGTCCAATAAGTTGGTATAATATTCGCCATTGGTTGTTCTCCCTTTTGAAGGTAATCAATGTGGATTATATCGCGTGCATAAAAAAAACAGTCGCCATGATTTGTTGGCTGACTAACCCACCTTGGCCTTTTTGGGCGCCGATTCGCACGGAGAAACCCACTGTTTTGACTGCTGCTTGGTCTCTGGTGTGTTGTGGTGAATGCATGTTTCGTCAACGGTTACGAAACGGCGCAAAAACTCGTCCCTATTGCGGTTGAACAACGCCAAACACTCCTTCGAAGTTGTCACACGATTGCGTTTGTGGCCGATTGTGAGCAAACGCGGCACCCATCTTGCGGATAGCTTTCTCATACCCAAGTGATCATGCAAAATGGAAACCACTGTGCCATGTCATATGCCTATGGCTTCCACAATCTCCCTCACTTTCAATCTCCGATCGGCCCACACCATATTGTGAATTTTTTCAATTGTTTCGGGTTTAGCGACCTAAACTGGGCGTCCAGAACGTTCGGCGTCATTTGTGCTTGTACGGCAGCAACGAAATTCAGTAAACCACTTTTTTTTTTACCATGGAAATTGATGGTGCAGAGTCCCCATGGCATTTATCAAGCTTAGCCTTGGTTTGAGTGATGGTTTTTTCCGCAAAAAAGAATGTTTGGTGAGTACACGAAATTCACTTTTTTCCATTTTCGTTATAACTCAAGAGGTTGTCTGCTTTTAATGGCTATCTAACACAAACTAAATGACGCAGGTTGTTCAAAATTTGACAGGAATCAACTGATATATGCTTGTTGAGAGGAGCAGTGTTACCCTTCCTGCTAAGAGACGGGAAATTAAAGAAGCCACGGACTTATTGACCCGCCCTCGTCATAGTTTTGAGATAAAATTAGCACCAAATTTTTTATTTGATTATTTAATGGTGGTCACGTCATTTCAATGTGCCAAAACTTTCCATTATCTACAGTTTTGCACCTGGGTAATAGATATGGAATATTGTATCAGTCGAAACGTCAGCAGGGAGCTAGTGATGTATTGCTAAAATTAAACTGTATATTATATTATAGTATGAAAAAATTCACATGTCTATTTCCACTTTAATTAGAGTATCGGTCAACCGCCTTTACATAATTATGCAAAACATTGTTCAAGGTTTTAACAATATTATACTTTTGCGTCAACTTGACTAACAACTACACTCTCAAGAGCATAAAGCAAATTCAAACCATTATTTCATTATTTCAGTTTATGTTGCTTCGTTTTAGTTAACATTGGCCTGCCCATAAAACAAACTAAATGAATTCTCAGTCTTTTGTATGCCTACTTTTCTGAAATATTTGGGCAAGATGATCCAGGCGAATCATCCTGCTCTGTTAATTTCGCCAGGGTCAAAGTAAATAAAATAGACTATATATATATATATATATATATATATATATATATATATATATATATATATATTGTTATGGATCATTATTATGACTAATATACAGCGTGGAACAGCCAAATGGAATAAATAAAAGACACATCAATCTTAATGTAGGAGATGTTCAAAATGCATGCCGCGAACGTCTTGACAGCATCCTAATCGCAAATAAAAATGTATTCTTACGTCAATCAACATCTTACGCGTGACCGACCTGATCGCAATCGTTATTCTTCTTAAGACAGTTAAATTGCCTTGTTTAGTTTTGTATTTTTCACATACCCCCATAAGAAGTCTAATAGCGTAAAATTGGGTGATCGTGCTGGCCATTCTAACGATTGTCGCCTCCCTACCGATCGATTTGGAAGTATTAAGTCGACGTACCGCCGGACATCGTTTTGGTAATGTGCTGGTGCTCTATCCTGCTGGAACCATATCACCTTCGTGTGTAAATTGTGGAGTTGTTCTACCAAGATATAAGTTTGCCAAAGTTGGCACGTTATTTTGGAGCAATGCTAAAAAAGCTACCATGTACGAAACCTCATCCTAGAAATTTGTGTTAACAGAATTTTAAATGTCAGTATTGCTTCGATCACGGCATATTGCCAAGTTTTTGTTTTGTTTGTTAGAGGGCATGAAAATCATGTCATGAGATAAATAAGTTTTGTCTTCTGTCGTGCATAAAATAATAAATGTTTATTTTAGATATATTGTATTTTATACAACGATTATTGGAGAACGTCTCCAAGTCAACTCCGGGTACTACGTTGTTTCAGGCATGATTTGCGTGAGAAGAGTATCGATTGCTCAGTCTCAATGCCAGTTATGTAAGAACAGCCAAAAGAGAGTTAAATTTACCGCAGACGTCAAAATAAACTTCCAAATGACCATCGAACATGCCAAAAACTAATTTTGCGATCAATTTACTGCACGTGACCTGCCCTCCTGTTGCAATACAATAGATATGCCAGTATTGGGCCAGTCCGAGCTATTTTGCTCTAGTTTTACTCAACCGGACGTCGTTTTGCAATAATAAAAAGCCGTTGCAGGAGCGGTATTGACGCCGTCGGTGTATGGTAGAAATTCAGACATGGGGGCCAGGGGGCGACGCATCGGTCGGTCGGCGCCGTCAGAGCCGGGTCGATAATCTCCCGTCTCTAAGTGCCGGTTTGACGGGTTAAACGACCCAGATTCCACCTGGTGCACTCCCCGAATGGGCGCTGTTGTCATACCGTGAGATAAGCCATAGAAATTAAAACCCAATTAGTTAGTTGATTGATTAATTAAATAATTGAATTATGAAACACTGTTTTCCTAGTCACTATTAATTAGAAAGGTGATTTGCTTGTACTGTAACGACATGTATATGTATGATGATAGATTTGGTAACGTATTGATGTCATATTTTTATTCAACTACCGTAATGAACATTATTTTTCTGACCACACGAAAAGGCTGAGAATGGCTCAGTTCACTAGGTGCCAACAGCTGAGTTCAAGCGCTCATCTGCTGATCAATGAAACATTTTAGCGATTGGAGACTGATAAACTGTTGACTTCAAGCATTATTTCGTGACGCTGTCTCAGTGCGCTTTGACAAATCGGCAACAGTTGAGTTCCAGAAAAACTCATCGGGACTGGTGAACGCATATGTTGACACAACTATTCAACTGGTGAACTCGGCCATTGCCTATTTGATATAAACTATTATCGACATTGCCTGCCAGAAATTGCTTCGATAATCGCTTTGCGTAACCTCCAATCGAGGAATTCGCTTTAGTCAAAGATCTCCCGCCTTTGGTATCAAATTTCTCATCTAGTAATCGGATTGTTATAAATTTTCATTTCTTACTCTCAAACTTCGAAATTTTGGTTTCACAGTAAATATATTTTAGTAACATATACAAACTGGCGCATATGTCACTACTTGGTGTATATGATTAATAATTTTTGTCTTTTCAAATTACGTTAGTTTTTATTGGCATAATATGAAAAACGTGTGTAAATTAGTTGAGAAAAATAACAATAATAATAATAATGCCACGGTAGACAAACTCCACGCCAAGAAGTCTTGGACTCGTGCGGAGGGAACCTGCGACCTCCGAATTCTACAGATTACTCGGCTCGTGAACTGCAACATTTTCCACGACATTCGTAAGAATTACCGTCTGTAGCGTTGGGATTTCTGCTCTTATGTTAATTTTAAGCTCCTGGATAGTAGCTGACTTGTTTATGTATCATTTTTTCTTCAAACATCTCCAAAGGAAAAAATCCGGAGCGGTCAAATCTGGGTAACGTTAAAACCACTTGAAGTAAGCAAATCCTGATAATAAACGTTCGACAGAAATGTTTCTCAGAAGTGCCATGGTTGTCGGACAGTATGAGCAGGGGTCCCATCTTACAGCTCGAGATTGTTTTCTACGACAGGTAGTAAAAACTTTGCAAATAAGTCTCGATATCGACCTACATTTACTGTTCCTTTTCAAAAAACTATGGACCAGTAATAAGTGACACCGCACAATTTTTTTTTTGTCCCACAGGGCTCGTCCGCAGCCTTGTCGCCCCGATATCACTGCAACCTTTGGTTGATTGTGCATACCCTTAGTCTTCCTCCACCCATTCCAAAATCACTGTGCCTTGAACTAGTCTGCACAGCGATTGGTAGGGTGAAGTTTTATATTGCTCTGTCTCCGGTATAGACTGACTGTAGATCAGTTGTCTTTTGCGGTCCAGAGCTCTATACTCGCACAAGATGTGATGGGCTGATTCCTCCCCCTTGCCGCAGAGTCTGCATGCAAGGTCCCCTTCGAACCGCCTCATTTTATGCAGGTGTTTCCTGACGGCCATGTGTCCCGTCAAGAGACCTGTTGTGTTTCTGAGCTGCCCTCTGCTAAGATTTAGCAGCTTCACAGCTCTCTTTGAACTGGGTCCGTCAAATATTTACTTCCCATGTCTGAGCCCTGGACAGTCCGCCCAGTACATCTTGTGTTGGTTTCTGACCCAGGACTTAATGGCTCTCCTGGCAGTGCTCTTTTACACGCCCAGAGCCGGTTCTGGTCCCATAAATGGTTCTGCTGACCCTCTCTTCGCGAGACTGTCAGCTTCTTCATTGCCTTTGACCCCCCGAGTGACCCGGCACCCAGATGAGGGTCACCTCATTCTGCCCAGCCAGGTCGCTCGTCTCGTCTCGGCACTCACTCACCAGCCAGGAATTTACCCGTGGGCTACTTAGTGCCTTAAGGGTTGTCTGTGGCTATGAGGATCCGCTTGTTGGTGTAGCCCCTCCTCTTGTTCCCCCGCACACAGTTCAGGATGACGTACATCTCGGCCTGAAACACCGTTGCATGGGCTCCGAGGGAAATATTATGGCTACCCTCGGTCCTTCCGAGTAAACACCTGCCCCCGTCCCACGCTCCCCGCCGGATCCGTCCGTGAACCAGACGAGCGCGTCCCGACACTGCACCATACTGCAGACTTTACCGAATACAGTTCATGTTGGTAAATTACCCTTGGATTTTCGGTAGCTTATAGCATTTTGTTCACAAGTCAAGTCAGATGATCATGAGCTTCATCGCTCATTACCAAATTATGAATGCCATCATGTTCTGCAGCCCATGCTTGGAATTGAAGGGCATAAGGAAAACGAGCATGCTTATACGAGAGCTTTAAAGCTTCGAATAATTTCACTTTGTACGAAAATAAACGCAGCCCTCTTAATATGCATTGTGGTAATCTTGGAGACATCTGGTTGATGTTTCTGGGTTTTATCAATACGGGCCTTTTTAAATAATTTATTAAATAATATTTTCGGCAGTTCGGACTAAACGTGATTCTATAACACGTGAAAGGTCCCTGACTGCACTTTCCTGTCGAAAGCGTGTCACTAGACGAACAGTTGTCTGATTGGGGGATTCTCGAACATGATATTGTAGACGATGGACTCGTTAATTCAAAATTGTCGATCGATGATTTTCAAAATATAATTCAATGATTTTGGCACCGCGTTCGGTGCTCAGTCTATCCATAATAAATTCACTAAGTGCCCTCTAAAAGCCTTGAAGAGAAGAAGGAATTGTTAAAAATACTAAAACTGTGTAAGAAGGTATGGAAAATGTCTGGACGTAGCAAGTGCGTTATGGTAGTGAATTTTCATTAAAATGTTTTTAATAGCATCAAATTTGGTTACCAGTATAACCTATATATTAAAAATAATGTGCCATCTTTCATCAAAGTACCTTTATTATTTGAAAATGTACAAAAATTTCCGAAAGTAAACTTCAAGTGTTCCCGAGAAAACTCGTTTCTTGGTCAACCTTATAGGTTAACAGCAAATTGAGCTATTTAAATATGAAGGATTTGATCAAAATTCGCTACCATGACGCACTTGCTGCGCCCAGAATTTCTTTTCTTACAAACATGCATTATATTTCGATGGAAAATGCAAAAATGCAATAACATAAGGAGTGTTTGATTAAAAAAAAAAGAAAATTTGTATCATCAACGACTTATGGGCCACCCTGTGATGGTAGAAGTAATTTTTTAAGATGTGGCTCAAGACACCCTATAATTAATATATACATTTTTTTTCATATCTTGTATAATAACGGATATATTGAGCTTTATTGATTTACGAAAATTCGACAAAAATTATATAACATTAAACGATAAACTCTATAGCTAAGACTACTGCCAAACATCAGAGAAAGGGTCTATTTGAATTCAATTTTCTGGAAACATTTTAGTAAAATGAAGGACAATGACGGTTGAAACTAAAACTTCAGGGTTTGTAAAACATTCTTCTTGAGACATTTTATTTCCATAGTCCGTATTAGATTAAAGTTCTTTGCTTAAATGTTGCATATTTTGACGTTTTAAATCGCAACTTTGACGTTTTGAGGAAAACCCCAATTTATTTTTCTTTAAATGCCTTGTCCGGGAAAACCTGGGCCGATTTTCCTGGCTAACGAACTAATCCAAGCCATTTGCAAAAGGAAGGTATTCACCAAATTTAATCAAAATCGGCCCATTATTTTTTGAGTTATCGGTGTGATCTATATATATATATATATATATATATATATATATATATATATATATATATATATATATATATATATATATATATATATATATATATATATATATATATATATATATATATATATATATATATATATATATATATATATATATATATATATATATATATATATATATATATATATATATAAATTGAAACTGACCCCGGATATGCGTTCTGGGGGGCCTAATTAGCGCTCATTTGAAGAAAGTTTTTCAAAATTCATAAGTCGGAATCTCCTCATTAGTGATTTTTTTGTAAATTCACTAACAGGACCAGATTATTATAATGGTGAGGATTTTGTTTTTCAATTTTAACCAACGAACAGTCTTTTATACTATATAAGCAGATTTTAATGATAAAATTTCATAGCAATATCAGTAGTGTCAAAATCAGATTTGTATCACTACTTTCAGAGCCAACATTCATTTAGATAGCATTTGTTACCCAGAATGGAAGTGGTAAAATTAACACTCGCTTTATATTTAAATCAACTCACAAATATTTAATGCATTTAATAAGCACCGATAAATTTATAAGGCATATCATACAAATTTTAGGCACCAAGTATTGTTCGTTATTCGCTAAATTGTCGGTATAGAAGAAACAACTAACTAATAGCGTTTTATTCCCACTCAGTTTGAACAAATTATATAATCGCTTAATTCAATGCCATAAACTAGGGACATTGACTCCTCTTAACTCAGGAAACTCAACGACAGCTCAACTTGCAATTTTTATGCCAATTATTAAATAAGACTGGTTTGCCGAAAGGAAAGTCACCGATAAGAATCGGACTTAAAAATGCACCACACTCGCCTAACTTGTATGACCTAACTTAATTCAAAGTATATTCCAAAGTATAAAATCTATTTGAAGATTAACTTTTTTAATAATGTTTTAAGTTATCCAGGGTCCAGACCTAGTGTCTATTACGGGGAAGGATCAAAATAAAATTTACAAAGCTATAGAACAAACGTGAAATAAGCGTGATAAATGTTTTGAAACACAGCATATTTTCAAATAAAATTCTGGTTAACACAGTTCAAATGGGACAAATAATCGATTCGAAATTACCCTAAAAGTGACCTGTGGAGAACAACCGAAGAAAACACTGGTGGAGAAAGGGCTTGTTTTCTATTCCCATTGAGTTGCAGGGGGATTGGTCCCACCCTCGCTAACGAACAGTGCGAATAAAACTTGAAATGAATCGCTTGAGGTCTGGACACAAAGTGTTGAATTGGTAGAATAGACTGAATTGAAGAACAGTAAAAGAAGTGAGAACACCGAGAGAAATCAGAAGGAATTGGGAAGGAATGAATTGAGAACTTGTAAGGAACTCGAAAGAATAAAGTAAGATCTTGTAAGGAAGTGAACTGAGAACTTTGAAGAAAAGAACTTAAAAAGAAGTGAAAACTCAGAGAGAACTCAGAAAGAATGGCGAAGGTTGAGTTCTAGTAAAGAACTGAATAATATTTGTCGCAAAGTAGGCTTATATAGCGCTTCATATGACGTTTCCCCCACCAGAAAAAGGAAACCTAGGAAGGCAAATAAATTTAATGCTTGTCTGGCAGTAATCAGGCGGAAAATAAATGCAGTGGTACTAAGGAGAATTGATTATCAATGTTAACGAGATTTAGAGCATAAAATGTACCGGCAACTTACTAAAATCGGAATTTCCCCAGAGAGATTAAGCCAAGTAGGAGGTTATCAATGCAAGTAGTAGCGGGTAAGATGTGAAATTAGTAGCGTTCCAGTGGTGTTTCTCCAGCAAACACCAAGAAAGTGGAAGAAATTGTGTTACAGGACCACGAGGGAAACTTTCAATTTAACACCTCTGAAATAGGAATCCTCGAAGCACCTGTGTTGCAATTTTGCGTGAAGATTTGGGGATGCATACATTGTCAACGCGTCGGATTCCGAGACTCCTGGCTCCTGAACAAAAGTTGTGGAAGTTAGAAATTTGCGAAGGAAAATTGGTGGTTGTAGCTCGTGACCAAGACCTTTTTCTCAAAATTGGAACGGCGAAGAAACGTGGCTTTTCCACTGGGATCGCTCAACAACACAAAAGTCAATGCACGGAGGATCTCCATCACCCAGAAAGAAAACGCGAGCATCTGCATCGAGGCTGATGGCGGAAATTTTGTTAGTATATTCTTTGCATGGTATATATACAAAAGAGTTCTACAATTATTGTAAATGTATACAAAAAATTTTGAAGTTGTTTTACGTCAAAAAAGGACCTCCAATTTTGGCCAAAAACGTTTTTGCTGCACGAAACCTGTCAAGTTGATAAAGCTCACAAACTTCAGGAAAAAAATCAGTACTTGTGCGTTTTTCTTTTTTAGTTAAGACCTCTTGCCAGCGCTGGCTTAGCTCAGTAGGACTATTACCTCTATTTTAAGTGGAAGAAACACTTGCGAAGATGTCGAATTTTTCACATGAAGAACTAAAGAGGCTATTTCCGACTCTTTGAGGAGTACCGAAATAACTTTTTTGGAGAGTATCGCGGTAGCGTAGAAGCGTTGGACTGAGTGTATAAATGTTAAAGCTCCATATGTCGAAAACTTATATTTTGTTTTTCTCTAAATATTTTCATTCCTGGTTAAGTAGATTTCATTTTAATCATCCCTTGCAAAAGAAGAAAAGATATATTTCAAGGACGCCCATATTTGTTTAATTTATTTACAGAAGATCGAAGAGAAAGGCAGAAAAAGCGTTGGACTAAGTGTGGACTGTTAAAGGTTCATATGTCGAAAAATTAAATTTTGTTTGTATCTAAATCATTTCCTTCCTGGTTAAATAGATTTCATTTTAATCTTGCCTTGCAATAGAAGAAACGCAAAGACGACCATATTTGTTTATTATATTTACAGGAGATGCAACAAAAGGCTGAAGAAAAAGGCAGCAAAAGCGTTGGACTAAGTGTGTGGCTGTTAAAGGTTCATATGTCGAAAAATTAAATTTTGTTTCTCTAAATCATTTCCTTCCTGGTTAAGTAGATTTCATTTTAATATTGCCTTGCAGAAGAAGTTAATTGTTTCAAGGACGGCCATATTTACTTAATTTATTCACAGAAGATCCAATAACAGACAAGAAGCAAGAGCATTGGACCAAGTGTGTGATGTTAAATATTCATATGTTGAAAAGTAAAATTTAGTTTATCTCTAGATTTTTCCTGATTAAGGAGATTGCATTTTAATCTTGTCTTGCAAAAACGGATACAATAAAGGTCTGAAGGAGAAGCCAGCAAATGTGTTGAAGAAGTAAGTGTGTGACTCTGAAGTATTCATATGTCGAAAAATACAATTTAGTTTCTCTTTAGATCTTTCCTGGTTAAAGATATTTTATTTTAATCTTGCCTTGCAATGGAAGAAAACATTTTTCAAGGACGTCCATATTTGCTTCATTTACTTACAGAAGATAATACAATAAAAGGCTAAAGGAAAAGACAGCAAAAGCGCAGAGCTAAGTGTGTGACTGTTAAAGGTTCATAATATGTCTAAAGATAAAGTTTGGTTTTCCTCCAGATCTTTCCTGGTTCAGTAGATTTCATTTTAACCTTCCCTCATATATTTGTATCTTATTGGCATCTAAAACATCTAACGCAAACGTTATTTTGTGTAATTTTGTCTTTTAATCATAGCGAATAAGAAACTTGTACAGTATTATATAAGTCAAATAAAAGTGTGTAAATGCATTGTTAAATTATGCAATTGATTTTTTTATGTTCCTAAATATTGAATAGGAACAAATTTGGTTCACATTAAGTAATAGTAGCAATGGAGGGGCTCTTTTTGACAACCCCCGTATCCACCAACCATTCCCTACTCCTCGGTTTCGTCACCAAACCTCCTCAACTTCACAATAGAGGTCCTGGTGATCTTCCATTGAGCGGAACTGGACTCCTCTGTAGGCTTCTTAAGCTAAACGTTTCTGTACGAAGACTCCCAAAAGCCTAATTCACATCGGTACCGGTAAGACGCCTCTTCAGTCTCATCGCATTCCTCGCCAATGGAGTCTTTCTCGAGACCTGTCCAGATTGAAGGTAGATGTAAAAAGTGTCAGTTCAAGTAGTGGTAAGAAAAAAAGAGTTGACTTTAGAGAGCTGGAAATAAGGGAAAATTTTAAAATCGCAGGTATTTAGAATTGTAAATGTTTAAATCGTGTTTTGGTATGCACAAGATGAACGCTTCACACTCTATAATGCAACACTCTATATAATTCTATGGCAAGAGCCTCGGTAGTTCAGTGGCAAGAGCATGTGCCTCTGAACCGAAGGGTACCGGATTCGGTCCCAGGGTTCCCCTTTCACTTTTTCGGTACATACTGTAACATTACAGCAACCGAGGTTGTGGTATTGCATTTGAGCAAGTAGAATATCTGCACGTTCCGCCCTTCGGAAGCAGCGTAAAGCCGTCGGTTCCGTGCCCAAGCGTTGTGGGCACGTTTGAGATCCCTACCCTCCTTACAGAGGGGCAGGGGTTCGGCAAAATTTCCAGGATAGTGAGGTGAAACTGCCCCTGTTGTCGGTGATCAGCCATAGTCGCTGAAATAGACCTACGTTAAAGAAACAAAACACATAAAATTCTATGGCAGATATACTGATATACGATGTACCAATATTTTCTTTATAGGAAATAAATATAATTTGGCAACAGTGTACTCGTTAGACTGGTGAGGTCGTTAGACCGTCATAGTACACTGTTATTTATTTTCCCATTTTCTGTTGCGTACGGAAATTGGAAAACCACAATAGCGGCCGTGCCCGAATACCAAAGGTTTCCACTTCACAACGTATCCAGTTCAACGGAAATCATGAATAGCACACTGAAATTTAATTTCGAATGTCTGCGTTATTCCCAATAAGTCTGAACAAAACAGTACATTGAGAAGAATTGCCCCCCGGTGACCTGAACATATTATGCTATCGGCATTTGTAGTGATTTTTGGGAAATGTTGTCATCTTCCCTTTTGAGTTGTTTAGTTTGACATGAAGCTGAAAAATCACAAAATACGCACGTTTGCGTACTATTTCCTAACATGATCGTCATAATCTAAAGGCAATGTCGCCTTGTCGTCGCAACCATGATTATCTGTTCTCAGCAGTACATTTCATTTCATTGTAGTCTTCGCATTTCAAGAATTGGGCTAGGTGTTCCAGAAACTTACCCTTGTCTACCTTTTCCGTTTGTTCCAAGCCTATGCCATTCAAATATATTTGTTCTTTCGATGGGGCGTCAAGGCGTACAGATAAACTTATGGGATTTAGGCAAGGATTTTGATGCAGTATCACACAGTAGTCTGCTAGAAAAACCGAATTACTATGGAATTAGGGGTATCTTTCATGACACGATAGTCATATTAGAGCCATCGTAAGCAATGTGTATGGTGGGATAATTAAATATCTCCAGTAAAAAATAATAACGGTGGCGTTCCACAAGAATAAATTCTGAGTCCGCTCCTTTTTGTTATTTACATAAATGACTTGGTAGTGAATCTGGAAACCGATATGGCAAACATATATGCTGTTACTACACTGTGTGACAATCACTCTATGGCATTAAGTATGTCTTTTGTGACATGATGAAGTCATATTTGAGCCAGTGGGGCAATAAAATATCTTCAGTAAAATAAGTTAGCTGTGGCGTGTCACAAGGATTAATTCTGCATTCGCTGCTTTTTGTTATTTACATGAATCACTTGCTAGTCAATCTATAAACCGACAAGGATGTTATATATGCAGGTGATACTACATTGTGTGACTATAACAAGAGAATAGATGATTTGACAGAGAACATAAGAATAGTATTACACCTAGCTGATAAATAGTTCTCATGTAGCAAGCTGTATCACAACACAAGTAGAACAAACATAAAGTTCGCTTCTTACATGTTTAGCAGGTGACTACAAATCGGTAAATTTCTTTTGACGGAAACCCGTTCTCCTTAAAATACGCTACCATAACGGATTTGCTGCGTTCGGACTTTTTAGTAATCTGTCTTGAAAAAAATTACCAATGAAGAGATCCAAACTTTTCAATTTTTAAAAAATTGCTTCAAATGAGCGCGAATTAACCCCCCTAGAACCCATATCCAGATATATATATATATATATATATATATATATATATATATATATATATATATATATATATATATATATATATATATATATATATATATCACACCGATAACTCAAAAATAATAGACGGATTTTGATCGAATTTGCTGAGCGCTTTCCTTTTGCAAGTGGCTTAGATAAGTTCGTTAGCCAGAAAAATCGACCCAGTTTTTCCCGCAATATTTTGTTTTTTCTTTCGGAAAAAAATTATATCTCCGGAAATAACAAAGTAAGGGTAACCAAATTTGGTACGCGTGTTTGTAATATAAAGAGTTAACGGTGTATGTTTACAGATAAAAAGGTTAAGAGGCATTTAAAGAGAAAAAAAATGCGGTTTTTTCAAAAAAAGTCGCGATTTGAAACGTCAAAATTGGCAACATTTACGCAAAGAACCTGAAACAAATACGGATTATGTAAAGAAAATGTCTCAAGAAGAGTGTTCTGCAAACACTTAAGTTTCAGCTTCAACCGTCATTGTCCTCCATTTTACTAGAATGTTTCTAGAAAAATCATTTCAAATAGACCCTTTCTCTGATGCTTTGGCAGTAGTTTTACTTAAGTTTATGGTTTAGCGGCCTACAATTTTTAGCTAATTTTCGTAGAAAAAATTCGTTAACGAGGAGACCGCGACTTTTGAATTTTGTAAAGATTTCTTCAAATGAGTGCAAACTAGACCCCCCAGAATCTATATTCAGGTTTAGTTTCAGTTTTTGTGTGTTTACATATATATATATATATATATATATATATATATATATATATATATATATATATATATATATATATATATATATATATATATATATATATATATATATATATATATGGGACGCATTTCTACGGTAAAGCTCAATATAATTGTTATTACACAAGATACGAGAAAAAATGTATATGTTACTTATAGGGTGTCTTGAGCTGCATCTTATAAAATTATTTTGACAATCACAGATGGCCCAAAAGTCGTTAGTGATACCTACAATTTTTCTTCGAACACCCTTATATTACTGCATTTTTGCATTTTCTATCGAAATATGATGCATGTTTTTAAGAAAAAATCAAGACGCAGTAAGTGCCTTTTGGCAGGGAATTTTCATTAAATGCTTCAAATTTCAATAACTCAATTTGCTATTAACCTAAGGTTTGTTGGCTAGGAAACTAGTTTTCTCGGAAACATTTTAAGTTTATTTTCGGAAAATTTTTGTACAGTTTCAAACAGTTAGTTATTTTAATAAAATATGGCACATTCTTTCTACTATATAGGTTATACCGTCAACCAAATTGATGCCTGCTTGCATTAAAGAGACATATTTGCTATTAAAAACTTTTTTACGTAAATGCACTTCCATAACGCACCTGCTGCATCCAGCCTTTTTATATTTGCCAATAGGCCAAGTCAATATTAAGTATATGTATTAGATCCAGTTGCACCAAAATTTGGGATTTTATTTTACATCGAATAAAAAGAAAGTCACATTATTTGCGCTCTACTTCACAAATTTAAATAAAACAACTTACAGTTAAATTCTGGATCAGTTTATTTTTACATGCCAAAAGTGCAGGAAATTCAGACGTTCCGTGCTAAGTTTGATTAATCACAAAATTGATATATCTATACTTACTAAAAAGGTAAAAGGTAAGATGCTTACTGGCAATTAGGCCATTGCTGACCCTTTTTGCTCATCTAAACTAACCTATCCTCCACCTTGAGCTCGATCTCAACGACGACAGTGATTTTGAAAAATCATCCGCCGCCGGTAAGGATCGAACCGTCGACCCCCGAGTCCGTATTGGAAAGTCTTAATCGACTTTCCCGCACGGCCACGGGGGCGCTTCTATACTTACTAAGTAGCTGTTCTAACCTTACCAATTTGTAACAAACAAATGCACACATTGACAGGGGATTTGCTTTTATGTTAGTATTAATAATTTTCTTTTCTTTTAGCTTATCTTTCTGTTATTTTCGCTGCGAGAATGTTCCTCATTGCTTGATATAAGTCGTCTGCAAAAATTACAGGTGCTTCAAGGGCAGCAAAATGCCCAATGTTGTCATGATCGGACGTGTAAACCAATTTATGAAACTTCAATCTCAATATGGAATCGGGGTAGTAGTAATAATCATTGACGTATCTTGAACAAGCACTTGGCACCATAATGGGATTTCTGTATCCAAATTGTTATCTTTAGTGTTTTTGTATAATACTGTCTAATACTCATACTCACTCGTCTATGCCTAGTGTCCAAGCTTTCTTATTTAAGGTTTCAGCATAGAATCTCATGGCTGTTGTCATGGAATTTGTCGTCCAATATAACATAATGTTATCTATTAAATCGGTGTACGAAAATTTCTCATCAAGTCCTCCTTTTTCCAGGTCTTTATACTTAGCGTTAGTCCAGGTTATGAATTTTTCTAAGATGTAAGCAGCTAAACCAGCAGGCGAGTCGTTTAGTGCCACTCCTAAAAATTATAACACTATTAGAAGATTTTTGATGATAGGTGGAGAAGTTGAGTCATGAGTAGGTTGTGTTTGAGTTTGGAGATATTACAGATTAGTATAAATTGAGGATAATGTAGGGGGCTCTTGAATTGTGTATTTATAATGTAGGGGCTTTAACTCAAACTATGTACTTTTTTTCACAAGGTACAGTCGTCATCTCGTTATCGGCATTTTTTTTCAACGCAAGTTATCTTCAAAAAAGTGTAAGAGTTACTTTGTTGTTAAGATTTTCCGAATAAACATTGGTCAGATCAAACAGAAACCCCAAAGATCATCACCTGGTTTGGGCTGTGCTTGACACAGCTATGCCGTCAACTCGTGTACGCAGCATACATTGAGCATAATATTAGCTAGTGAAGTAAATGTCATGATTTGACAAAGCCTTTCCAATTTAAGAGATTTTCCCCAAAATTGTTACTTTTCTAAAAATGTCAGACTGGACGATGTAAACAAAATAGTGTATATCAAGCGACTAAAGTGACTTTTACTCTACTGTTCTCTACTACTAATACTCTCTTGGACCTGCATGTCCTAGATTACTTTTTCATTTGGTATATAATACATTAGTTAGGCATTTACTTGGACATTTCTTCTTCCTTTTCATAGTCTTCTTCTCCTATATAGTCCTCTTTCTCTTTCTCTTCTTTTATTTACAAAGCTAATTCGCCTGAGCGCAGGCTATCCGGCCGTTGGGCATTTTTAAGCAAACAAATATTTAACTTTTAAAACAATAATAAGAAGGACCGGGAACTTTAAAAAGAGCTCTATAGCCCTTTTGTGCTCTCTTAATGAATCAAAAGTTTGCCAGATTTTATGTTCCCAGGCGTAAAAATTGATGGTCCTACAGGCTGGTAAGATTTTCTTCTAAAGAATTAGTTGATCAAAACCCCATAATACAGCAACGGGTTTTTATTTGTAGTTGTTATAAATACGTTTAAATTAATCCGATTTGCTTCAGTCTGATAATGCCGTAGAGCGGTGAAACCGGTTACAGAGAAGAAAACGAACAATTGTGAATCCTAAGAAGTAGTCTATATTTAGTAAAAAATACAGTGCGGTTTAAATAGGGACCACTAGAACAATATTTAAGGATGACGAGGAACTCTATGGGGCCTAACATGATCAGGTCTGTCTCATTTTCACACCATTGGGCAGGGAATGTGCTGGGCTGTGTTTTGCTACTAAATTGTAACACGCAGTATGGATTGATCATTGTAGTCATTCCATCACATATCCCAACTGGAGCTAATCCTGGAAAAATAATCCATTCTCTATCGCCCGCCCGATGCGTTATCGGGTAAGATTGATAATGAGGAACCGTGGTGTTAACGGAGCCCTTTACGTGTAACAGATCTGGTGACCCTGCACATTAACGCCAGCACATAACAGGCGAATTTTATACCATACTAAGAAGGACCGGGAACTTTCAAAAGAGCTCTATAGCCCTTTTGTACCCTCTTTGTTTGCCAGATTTTATGTTCCCAGGCGCAAAAATGTATGGTAATATTTTCTTCTAAAGAATTTTTTGGCCAAAACCCCATAACATAGCAAATGGTTTTTATTTGTAGTTATCATAAATAAGTTTAAGTAAATTCGATTTTCTTCAGTCTGATAATGCCGTAGAACGGTGAAACTGGTTACAGAAAAAAAAACGAACAATTGTGAAAGCTAGGAAGTGATCTCTATGTCTATTTTTAGTAAAAAATACAGTGCAGTTTAAATTAGAAAAAAGCTGGGCAATTTAGGGATCACTAGAACAACATTTGAGGATGACGAGGAGCTCCACGGGACCTGGCATGATCAGGTATGTCTCATTTTCATACTATTGGGCAGGGAAGGTGCTAGACTGTGTTTTGCTACTGAATTGTGGCACGCAGTATGGATTGATTTATGTAGTCATTCCATCACATATCCCAACAGAAGCTAAACCTGGAAAGACAATCCATTCTCTATCGCCCACCCGATGCTTTATCGGGTAAATTGATAATGAGGAACCGTGGTGTTTACGGAACCCTTCACGTGTCACAGATCTGGTGACCCTGCGCATTAACGCCAGAACATAACAGGCGCAACACGGTTTACAATCTCTTTCAACCCATGCTATAATGTAGTAGCAGGTCAGGAGGAGTTGTGGAGTTGTGAGAAGGTGTATACTCGAGCAACATCTGAGTATCACCGGGACTCCACGAGGTCTGGTTTGATCAGGTCTGTCTTATTTTTACACTATTGGACAGGAATATATGCTAGACTGTGTTATGCTACTAAACCATACTACGGAGTGTGGATTGACCTATGTAGTCCTTGCACAGCTAGATATATATATATATATATATATATATATATATATATATATATATATATATATATATATATATATATATATATATATATATATATATATATATAGCTAACAAGGCATTTTTTCAAATTATGGTGGCGCCGTAATGTTTACAGGGTGCCACACTTTTTAAAAATTTGTTGCACACAATTTAACACATCTAAAACCCAGACTCTTGTTGCTCTTACAAAACACACCTTGCTTCATAAATTTTGTTGGGGCAAAAAGTTAAAATTAGCTTAACTTAGGCTAGTTCTTCGTTTAATAACGTACAGAGAACAAAAAGCAAACCTAAGGTGTCTGGCTTTGTCGCCTGAATATGGGTATATCCCTTCTCCAGCAAGTACGTTTTAATGAAGGTCTCACTCAAGGGATAGACTTTATCTTCATACTTTTTCTCCACGACCAAAGAAGGATACAGCCATCCTAAAAGCAGCTTTAAATTGGCCAGTGGCGTATAAACTAAACAGAGATTAGAATGGAACCCAGCAACGTGATTTGAATACAGTGTGGCCATCTTTTGCGCAATAACGGAGCCAATGTCGCCTCCATGCACATAGAATTTATCGAAGCCCAGTTCAACCATTAAGTTTTTCAAAACTACAGCCATTTGTGCTGCGCCTAAACCTGGTTTGGATGTTCCTTCAGAGAAGATAAATCCGGGCAGAGACGGGACTATTACTTCAAACACAAAGTCGTCATCTTTTTTAGGTGTCGTCAGAAGTGGGATTGCTTCGTAGAATTCTCTCACTGAGCTTGGCCAACCGTGTAACATTAGAAGTGGAATGACAGCTACGCCTGCTTGGTTTTTGGGTTTAATGTGAAGGTAGTGTAATTTGAGGCCTTGGACGTTGATCGTAAATTGGGGAAATTTGTTTAAAAAATTAACTCTTTCTTCCCAGTTGTATTTTGTATGCCAAAAGTTGAGAATTTCATTTAGTAACTTGGAATTAAATCCGTAATGTTGATTTCTTTCTAAAGGTGGCGTAAGAGTTCTTGCGGCGTTGAGCCTATTCCTTAAGTCCTGCAACATCTAAAATTCAGAATAAACATTAAAAGCTTACAAATTTGATCGCACACAAAAAGTTTTAATAGGTACTGTAACATTTTCCTTTCTATAACTATTTTTTTTTGCAAATCTTTAATACAAACATTTATTAGAAGTTTTTCTCTGGTTTACATTTGCTTGTGTTTTTTTCTGCAAGTGGTTTCGCCTTAAGGCATTTTCAGGCAGGATAAAAATTTATATTATTTATACACACCCTTGACATTTATAAATAAGATTCCGTTGCTACGTTAGGGTATTTTGATCAAAACATCATTTATCACGTCTCTAAAATATCTATTTGATATAAATATATCAATTTTGAACATGAATATAAGGTCAACTAATCACAACAATGACAATAATAAAATAACAATCACAGCCATAGAAACAGGTTCTATGTAACGAAAACATCAACATATAGCAACCTGTTGCATTATTATAGCTATTTTTAATGGAGTTATACGTACTGTTTGATGTATTCAATTAAAAAGAAGAATTTCCAAGAAAGTGGAATTCATCAAATCAGTTTGCTCATTTAAAACAAGGCAGTTGTCGTGTATGTGCTTTTTTATCTTTATAGATTCAAAAAAGTCAAGTTTTGTTTGTGATTATAAAAATGTATGTGGTTATTTATATTTTGCAAATGTAGATTTGTCAGCGTGGTTATTTATAAGTGCAGAAATGTGTTATTTGTATCTGGTATTAAAATTTCTAGAAGTTTGGCCGATATAGATTGCGTTACAATGTATACAAGCTGATTTTTTAATTCCAGCTTTTGTCAAAGATCATGATTTCTTTCGTGTTAAATAGTTAATCACGCGTCGTTTTGTAAAATTTAAAAGCTACTTTTGTTTTTGTACCGGCACTTAAAATGTTGTAAATGTTTTCTGTAATGTTTCCAAAATAAGTCATCAAAGCATATTTATTATCTTCTAATATTTGGATAAATTAAATTAAGTGTAAATTTGTATGATTATCTGTCTAATCTATTATTTTAACAGGGTAACCATTGTTAAATACTATTTGCTTGATTATTGAAATTTCTTTTTTTTTTTCAATTGGGAAAGGGCAATCCACCAAATCAGTTCACTCATTTTCTTTATCTCTTGAACGTCGGTCTATTTCCGCTACTATAGCCAATCACCGACGCCATAGAGCAGTTTCACCTCACTATTTTGGCAATTTTGCCGAACCCCTCCCTTTTTGTAAGCAGGGTGGAGATATTTAACATGCCCAACATTGCATGGTATACGGGACCGACAGCTTTACGCTTCCTTCGAAGGGCGGAACGTGAAGACGTTCAACTTGTTCAAACACAAAGCGACAACTTCGGTTGATGTTAATTTCACAGTATGTACTGAAAAAGTCAACGGGGAACCCTGGGAATCGTACCCAGAGGCACACGTTTCTATCACTGGACCACCGAGGTTTAGTTTACTCATTAAAAAGAGGTAGTATTTTTCATGTTAAATATTGGTAATATATCAGATGGACATTACAGTGACGTACTTTATCAAAAAAAAATTTTTTTCAATATTTTTATCAATAAATCCCCAGGAAACAACTGATTTTTATTCACAGTTGTTATGGAACCCATAAATATTTTAATTTTCTTCTGCCTGACGGTGCCGAAAAGACAAAACCCGTTGCAGCGAAGATAAGAAGCTATTGTAAAGCCAAATGGAAAGCCTCCACACATATTAGTGATTTTTCTTAGAAGAAATTAACTAATGGGGAGGTCTCGTCTTTTGAATTTTGAAAAAATTTATTCGAAAGAGCGCGAACTAGGACCCCTAGAGCCCATATCCGGGGTCAGTTTAAATTTTTATATGTTTTATTTTATATATATATATATATATATATATATATATATATATATATATATATATATATATATATATATATATATATATATATATAATAAATAAATACATTTGGCATGTAACTTGCTTTAATAAGTGGCTTGGATAAGTTCGTTAGCCAGGAAAATCGAACTAGGTTTTCCGGGAAAATTTTGGGTTTTCTTTCGGGCAAAAATTTTATCTTAAAAAATAGAAAAGCTATGGTAACTAAATTTGGTACGTCAGTTTACGATATTAGAAGAAAAATACATACCAAAATTTATATTTCTATGTTACAAAAATGTTATAAAAAATATTTGGTGCCAGGTCATTTCTATGAAAATTCACTACTATACCGCACTTGCTGCGTCTAGACTGTTCTTAAATATCTTAACCTTATTTCTTTATCGCTAGTTTGCGATATACTACGCACAAACTTCATATTTGACTCACCTTACTATCGTAGCCAATCTTAAATGGCTTTATTGATAAATTTCGAAATTCTGGTCTTCCCTTTCCCCACCATGCACTTTCCAGTTCAGGCAACGGTGGCACATAACTTATGCAATATATAAAGTAACCCATCACTGCAACTAGTATGCATATAAATATATTTTGAAATGTTCCCATTTGGTTAACCTTATTCCACACTCAGTCAATAAATATGGTTTATTTTAGTTCCTAAACACTCACTGTTTGGTAAATAGTTAGATTGTAATAGTTATTACGACATAAAGATCAACTATTATCAGATACAGTTTACTTATCTTTCGTTATCAGAATAATTGTAATGAGCACAGAGCAATGCTCCTTCATATCTCCTACTCGGTGGAAGTTAATAAGATATTAAACTTTAATTGGCGAATCTTCGTATAAGATTCGCAGGCATTATTAGCCGTGTAATTGAAAAACTGAAAAATACAAATTCTGCTGGATACAACTTTTTACCAACAAAGTTTATTAAGAAAATAAATAACTTTGTAGCTGAACCACTGGTACACGTATTTAATCTGCCTATGCAACAGGGGCAGTTTGTGAACAGCATTTAAAATATTTTTTTCAAGTAAGTTTTCGCAGTAAAAATAAAATTCAAAGCCTTTTTTACATAGCTTACGATGCTCTTTACAAAGAAAAATTGTTTAGGATGTCAGTGAGATAATTACGTCATAACACTTTTTGCATATATCTCTCCAATCCAGTATACCTGGTTTGTTTATATCAAACAATATTTCCGGTCCTCATTTACGAATGCTTTTTGCAGGTCTACAAACGCAATAAACGTTTCTCTATTTATCTCAAGCCTGCTTTCTCCTATTGTTTTAACTAACAGTCGTTCTTCTATAGTTTTCCAGTCGGGTCTAAATCCAAACCAATCTTCATCCAGCAGCTCGTAATTTTTCTTTTTTATTCTATCCTTCACTACGATAAACATAAATCTTCGCCTCGTGATTCTGTACACTTATTTTCATATGCTGGTTGTGTGTTATGTGTGTGTTTTGCTTCTTTAACGTCGACCTATTTCCGAGACTATGGCCAATCACCGACGCCAGGGAGCAGTTTCACCTCACTACCCTGGAAATTTTTCCGAACCCCTGTATTTCTCCAAGGAGGGCAGGGATCTTTAACGTGCCCAACATCGCATGGACACGGGACCGAAGGCTTTACGCCCCCTCCGAAGGGCGGAACGTGCAGACATTCAACTTGCTCAAATACAATGCCAGAATATTGGTTGATGTTAATGTTACAGTTTGTACTGAAAAAGTGCAAGGAGTAACCTGGGATCGAACCTACCCTCCGGTTCAGAGGCACACGTTCTTACCCCTGAACCACCGAGGCTCTGTGTATCGACCTAAAAGGAGAATACGTAGAACAATTTAAAAAAAACATTGGCAAAAATTTGCGTCTTCATTCCTAACACGGATATTTATTGATCCACTCTCGTATAAGCATACCACTAAAAATAACTGTTCTCCATCCGCCTCACTATCCTGGAAATTTTGCCGAACCCCTGCCTTTCTGTAAGGAGGGTAGGGATCTTTAACATGCAGACATTCAACTTGCTCAAATACAACCTCGGTTGGTGTTGATTTTATATGTACCGAAAAAGCGAAATGGGAACCCTAGGAGTCGAACCCAATACCCTTCCGTTCACAGGCACACGTTCTTACCACTGAATCACCGAGGGTCTCTGTTTCCTAGTAGCTTAACGAGATATTTCAATAAAAATATAAAAAAACACTAACCAATTCTCTATTCTCTTCTATCCAAAACTTTGCAACAGTAAATACAATTATTATCGTAAATAAATTATAATAAATGTTCAAAGCGGACAAAGTTGGCAACGCAAACCAAGTAAAGTGTAAAAAAATTGCCATCGTCCTGTATTCATTGTACACAACTGAAAATTATTTATTTTAATTGCTCAATAGCATTAATTTCCTCAGCAAAAACTACACGTCTACGGCCTCTGCTACTCGGCGCACTTTAGTTCGGAGATCAACGAGAATTATGTCGTGTACCTTTTCAACGATTGCCTTGGTAACCACGGCTACCGGGTGGCCTGTCCGCTCCTCATCAAAAACAAGTATACCACCACGTTTAAATTCATTGAACCAATATCTCACGGTTGTCATAGATGGTGAAAGATCCACATACACAGCATTAAACTTCGCTTTTATTTCTTCGCATGTTTTTCCACCCAAAAATAAAAAGCGAATTCCACTTTTTCCACCCTATCGAGAAACACGAAACACGTGTGATACAACTGGTTGCCAAATAAAAACAAACCAATTAATTATTATCAAATTTAGTTCGGTGTGGTTTGACAGACGACAGTACACGATGGTAATGCCAACTTTCCGCAGCAAACCCATCTGTCTTTAAACATTGGTACTTATTGACCCTCGTAATTGAATTCCACAATCCATATTTAATTTTGGTGATCCAATTACCAAACATCCTGTAAAATTATTCGGTATTGAAAAGTTTTTGTTTTACTTATTATAAGGAAATGTGAATTAAGTTTCGCAAGGTTGATGTTGCATTATTATACTGATTTTTCGCTGAGTAAGTAGAGTATTCCATGTGTAATATTGGATAGACACACTTAGACTAAACATTTTATATTTATAAATCTTATACACATGCTAAAATAAGAAACGTCTCATAAATGCATCACAGGAAAACTTCCAAAGTAGCTGAATCAGAGACCGGTAGATTAATTTCATGCCGAGACGGTTCTTAAGATAATCTGTGTGTGTGGCTGTGTGTGGATATTTTCCTCTTGGAAAGGTTATTGAATTATTAACATTGTTGTCAAATGAGAAGTTAAGTTATAGTCAAGGAAAAAAACATTGATGTGTATAAGATTAAAACGGTTATCGTTTGGAGTTATTGTCTCTTAAATGATCTTGCAAAATTTATTTTTATAATAAATTGTAATGTAGAACACTACTACAATAATGTGTGTGTATCACCATGACCTTAAATTATCTGTATTTTCGGAAATATTGGAATACACACAAATTTTTCTAAAGCTTCCGGTTATTCCGAAAGTGGCTATCAACTTTGTTACAAATAGAACAACTGTATATTTTTAAATATCTATATTCTACGAAAAACAGTAGCGTCTTATTGTGTTTGTGTAGTATACTCTATACGAAAATGTTAGGATTTGGGCGATATTTATTTACTAATTTTATATTTACATCCTACTTAGCCAAGGTACAGTTTCCGCACCCTACACGATTACACTTCTTGCGTACGACTTGAACCTATTTCTCAGGTCCAAGTTATGTTTTTGGACGTTTAGCTTTACATCCATTTTCTCAGTTTTATCGCTACTTATCTTCATTACTTTTGTTTTTGTTGGTCTGTTTTGATCCACATTCAAGCTGCTCCACCTTCTATACATTGGATAACCAGTGTCTCTACTCCATCGATTGGTGATTTGTTTCTGGGTCATAGAAATGTAAAGTTTCATCCATAATAATAACATAGTCTTTAAAGTTAGCAGCTTGTTCACATCAGCCACAAATCAAGCGTGCTTCTCTTGTTTGCTTTTAATCCGCATTTACTTAGATATTTAAGTGGCTGTGTAGGTTATGCTGATACCCGGAGTGTTTCAACATTATTTTTCATGGAAAAACTGTTAAATAAAAGCTGAAGTTTTCACGGTGTGAGGCTGAGTGATTTTCTAACAAAGTACTGTAGTTAGTTTAGTCAAAACTGTTTGGTTGGCGACGTTAATTAGTTGTGTGAATATTGATTCTCGGATGGTCATTATCACTCAGTGATAGCAGCTGATAAGAGGCCGTACAGTTTCAAGATGGAAAGCTAAAAGACTCCCCACACTGATTTGTTCATTAGTATAAACATTGACATATACTTTAGCATTAATTGATTTGCATTGTTGTCTATCTTGGGGAGGGTAGATGCTCACAAGCCTGTGATGCCTGGGCCTACTTGTCAAGTGTGTTCCTCTAAATGTGGTCGCTATACAGATAATCTGCAATGCAAGAGATGCGAGTCATTGTTCCATTTAAAATGTCTGAAGCTGGATATCGAAAACTTTCATGCAATTCGCCGTCGCGCTGAGGAGGGTGTTGCTTGGATTTGCAGTTCCTGTGTGGGAGACGTGAGTCCGGTTGCGGATGAAATTCTGAAGAGTCAGTCCTCGGGAAGTGAGGCTGCCCAGTCTCTGGATCTGGGTGGCCAATGGAGTGTCACAGGATGTGCGGAGAATTGTAATGACCACATGCCTGGGCTATTCTCTAGGATATCTAGTCTGGAGTCTATCTTGGTGGGTTAAATAAATAATTTCGCTTAGAAATGAAGTCCACCTACTACGTCAGAAAAATGATTCCCTGAATAATCTTGTTGAGGGCGGTTTCGCTGGGTCTGACGGTGGGGATGCAGGAATTGTTGCCAGCACGAGTTATGCTCACATTGCCAGTAAGAAATACTCTTCAATGATTATCAAGCCGACTGCACAGCAGGGAGGTGCGGTCACTAAGTCTGATTTACTCAAGAACATTAACCCGATCGAGAGCGGTGTTGGAGTCTCTAATATCAAGCGTATTAACGGCGGAGGCCTTGTTATAAGTTGTTCCAGTAAGAGCGATGCGGATAAATTCAAGAAGTTAGCAGAAGATAAACTTTCCACCAAATACACCGTGAAAGAAGTGTGGAAGGATTGTGGGTATTTGGGGGAAACAGAGTTCGATCAGGTGGTCGCCACTATGAAGCTCCAGAATCCTGATATATTTTCCGAAACATCTGAAATCAAGCTGGTGTCATATGGAGTTGTAAAGTAGGCCAGGCGGAGGCTTTATCAATATCTCATTCAATTCACTGCCAAAAGGATTTTCGTTGGGTATGATTCTTGTACTGTGTATGATGCTCTGGAACCCATTAGATGCTTCAGATGTAATGGGTATAATCATCTGTCCAAAGTATGCCAAAGCAAAGTCATCTGTCCCAAATGTGCGGGTGACCATCAGGTGAACGAATGTACTGCCAGTGAATTCAAATGTTGTAACTGCATGGCGGCTGGTCGGATTTCTCCAGGACTGAATATCAATCATGCGGCCTGGGATAGATCGTGCTCTGTTTATAAGCCGAGATTGTCGGCACATCACACTGACACACCTTCCTTACACAAATCAAAAGGTTCTGTAATCCTTAATTGTGTTAGTATATATTATCAAAACGTCAGGGGCCTTCGGACACGAACAGATGATGTTTACTCCTTTGTTTGCTCTCAGGCACACCCACTTGACTGTTTTGTCTTCACTGAAACTTGGCTGGATAATTATATTTATAGTGGTGAACTGTTTGATGATCAGTATATGGTCTACAGATCTGATTTTTCTTCCCCCTGCAAGACTAGGGGAGGTGGTGTTCTGCTCGCTGTGCATTCTCGCTTTGCCACTCGTCGCGTTGATATTCGGAGGGACTGTGATGGGTTTGAGGCTCTTTCGAGGGTTGACATTGTGGGGGTCAGGATCTCGGATCATCGAGTCTCGCTTAATGTCTTTGTTGTTTATATACCTCCCAATACTCCTGTTAATGAATCCTTCCTCTTGTTTGAAGCTCTTGAATCCCTGTGCATAAAACATGGTTGTGAGACATTCTTAGTTGGTGACTTTAACATGCCTGAATACACTTCTTGTCGTCGGAACAACCCCTCCGCTCGTGTGTCTGCTTTTCAAAATTTCTGTAATCTACTACTCCTTGAACAATTTAATCATGTTGAGAATATTAACAGCAGGAATCTTGACTTGGTTTTGTCTACACACACTTGCTTGGTGGAGAAGGCTCTTGATTCGCCCGTGATTCCTGATGGTCATCATCCCCCCTTAATCATAGAGTCTCCTGTCAAAGGTTCAATGATCTCTTCCCCTGCTGGTGACACTGGGATGTGCTTGTCGATTATATGCTTGACTTTTTCTATTCCAGAATATACGACTTGTTTGATCTGTATGTTCCCATGACTGCTCCAAGAGCATCTAATAGGTACCCCCCGTGGTTTTCCAAAGAAATTAAGATTAGTATCAAATATAAGTATTCATTGTGGTGTAAGTTTAAGAAGTCCGGAAATGCGGAGTTTCTACATAAATTTAGGGAGCTGAGACAAAAGCTTAAGAGAGACATTTATCTTTCTCGAGTAAACTACTTCCAGAGGGTTGAAAAAGAGGTTAGGTCTAATCCTAAAAAATTCTGGAACTGCACTTCCCGGCGCCATCAAAACTTTCCTATTGGGAGTTCATCCGGCCAGCAACAGACAGTTGAGAGTTTTGCTTCTTATTTCGCGGGATGTTCTGGTTCAACCCCCACCTCATCACCTGCAGCCGGCAGCCTGGTTGCAGATGACGTCTCAGTGTTTTTTTGTTGATGACTTTACAGATGATGAAATTATTACAGCTGCTAAGAGAGTTAAGGCAAACATGTCCTGCGGACCTGATCTGGTTCCTGGCTTCTTTGTGCGCGACTGCTTGTATGCTTTCTTGACTCCACTTAAGAAAATTTTTAAATTGATTCTTAAATCTGGAACATTCCCCGCGATTTGGAAGTTGTCACGGGTTTTCCCTGTCTTCAAGGCGGGGGACAGAGGTGATCCATCAGACTATCGACCAATAGCCCCATTATGTGTCTTCTGTAAGATATTCGAGGCCTGCCTTTTTCAGCGAATACTGTTTCACATCAAAAACAGACTCTCCATTTCTCAGCATGGTTTCATTCCAGGGAGATCAACCGTGACGAATTTAGTTGATGTTACACAGTTCATCGCGTCCGCTCTCGACCGCTCTTCACAGGTTGATGTAGTGTATACTGATCTATCTAAGGCATTCGATTGACTAAGTCATTCTATTCTAATTTACAGGATGAGGGCTATCGGATTCTCTGAGGGCCTGCTTGGCTTATTCAGATCTTACCTGGATGGAAGGAGGCAATTTGTCGAGGTTGGGGGCTTCAAATCTAACATATATCATATTACTTCTGGAGTGCCACAGGGTTCCATACTCGGTCCACTACTGTTTAATATATTTATTGACCCAGTTAATCATGTTTTACATGTCCCGTTTTTAATGCATGCAGATGATATTAAGATTTTTGCAAATATTTCGAGTGTTGTTGACTGTTTGCAGCTTCAGAACTGTCTACAGATGCTTGATGAATGGTGCTGTCAGAGTGGTCTTTCTGTGAATGTTTCGAAGTGTTGCGTGATGTCCTTTACTCGAAATAAGCACTCAATTACTTTCAGATATAATATAAGGGGGCTTTCGCTTGATCGCCCCGGGACGGTTAGGGACCTTGGAATTGTTTTTGATGGTACTTTATCTTTTAAACAACACTATGAGCTGACTGTCAGTTCCACTTACAAAACTCTTGGGTTTCTGATAAGGAACAGCAGGAATTTCTCACTGACTGACACCCTCTCCCTGCTCTTTCGGTGTCTGGTTAGGTCCCGACTAGAATATGGCTCAGTTGTGTGGGCTCCTACTTATGAGATACATGTGGCAAATCTGGAATCTGTGCAAAGGAAGTTTCTAAAGTTTCTTAGCTTTCGTGAGGATGGTCATTATCCTTCTATTGGTTTCCCTCAGGAGAGTTTACTTCTTCGCTTTAGTCTGCAGAGTCTGTCGATGCGCAGGCAGTGCAGTCTCGTTATATTTTTATACAAACTGGTTAATTCTGTGTTCGACTGCCATGATCTGCTTCAGCAACTTAATTTTAATGTGCCTCGTGTTGCAGCACGTGTTCCAGGCACATTCTATATCCCGACTGCTCGTACGCGATTGCTGCGGTCGTCTCCAATCTACCAGATGTGCAATGATTACTTTGTACTCCAAGACCGCCTTGATATCTTCTCATGTAATATATCAGAGATAAAAATGTTTTTCAAAGAGATGTAATTTGTGACTATTGTGTAGTTCCTTTGATTATTGCTTGTTATTATATTTTGTGTAACGGCCCATCCTTAATTTGGCTGTTGGATGGTGTATGTATAAATAAATAAATAAATAAATATTCACTATGCAATTTTTTTATGTCAGTCTAAATCGACGTGAACTATATTAGCTAACGCGTGTGTATGATATACCTATTCAATGCATCGATAACAAAGTAGTATAAGTCATGAAGTACCTCGTTTTGTTTTTCTGGGGCAGACGCAGAACTCGGTCTTTTCAGCCATCTTTCTTTTGGGTTGAAACGCGCAATCCATTTTTTACTGCTGTGTACAAGGGACATCGATCGCGAAGTTTTATCCCTACTTATCTTCATTACTTTTGTTGTTGTTGATCTGTCTTGATCCACATTCAAGCTGCTTCACCTTCTATACATTGGATAACCAGTGTCTCTACTCCATCGATTGGTGATTTGTTTCTGGGTAATAGAAATGTAAAGTTTCATCCATAATTATAACATAGTCTTTAAAGTTAGCAGCTTGTTCACATCAGCAACAAGTCAAGCGTGATGCTTCTCCTCTTGTTTGCTTTTAATCCGCATTCACTTAGAGATTCATTATGCATTTTTTTTTAATGTCAAGTCTAAATCGACGCGAACTATATTAACTAACGGGTTTGTATGATATACATATTCAATGCATCGATAAGTAGTTTTAATTTTAAGTAGTATAAGTCATGAAGTACCTCGTTCTTTTTTCTGGGGCAGACGCAGAACTCAGTCTTTTCAGCCACTCTTTCTTTTGGGTTGAAACGCGCAATCCAGTTTTTACTGCTGTGTACAAGGGACATCGATCGCGAAGGATCTTAAGTATATAATTTTTAAAATGTTTCCCTTGTAACCCATTCAAATATAGGTTAGTTTATAATGTGAATGAGCTATATTTCACACCCAGGAGGCGACAATTTTTGAGGCGTAAACTTGATCCAGATCTTCTGGTGCAAGTTGAGTCTTGTCAAAGAACAGGTGTCTGATTCTGTCCGCTGCCGGACAGAAACACACAACGTGATCTGCTCTTCCATAATCCTCCATACACAGCCGGCACTCTTGTTTTTTGTCCCAGCCCAATTCTGTGCATTCAAATATAGGTACTGTTCTGTCCGCTGCCGGACAGGAACACAGAACGCTCTCTGCTCTTTCATCGTTCTCCATACCCAGCCGGCACTCGGTTTATTGTCCAAACCCAATTCTGTGCATTCCAATATAGGTACTCCGTGATGGCTCGATACTGTACTTTCATTATTTGAATCGATCCTTTTTTTTTGGTTACATTGCGCAATTATTCTTTGATTTTTTGAATACAATTTCACACTGACAATTCCAGCAATTGAACAAACTAGATATCAGTAATAATAATGATATTATGGGGGAGGCCAGGCTAGGACTATACAGACTAGCCTGCAATGGTAGACTGAAGATCAACCCAGGCTTCAGGAGCCACTGCAAAATCCAGGAGTTCGTGAAGGAGCCCATACTTGAAATGAGGTCAGACTTCGCGAGCCCGCGAATGTGCAGGGAAAACATCTTTACAGTGAAAATCCCCGACCGCGAGGCATGGCGGGAGGAGACGCCGGGCATACCACGGGACGCGCTCGTCTGGTTCACGGACGGATCCGGCGGGGAGCGTGGGACGGGGGGCAGGTGTTTACTCGGAAGGACCGAGGGTAAGTCAAAGTATTTCCCTCGGAGCCCATGCAACGATGTTTCAGGCCGAGATGTATGCCATCATGCACTGTGTGCGGAAGAACAAGAGGAGGGGCTACACCAACAAGCGGATCCTCATAGCCACAGACAGCCAGGCAGCCCTTAAGGCACTAAGTAGCCCACGGGTAAATTCTTGGCCGGTGAGTGAGTGCCGAGACGAGACGAGCGACCTGGCTGGGCAGAATGAGGTGACCCTCATCTGGGTGCCGGGTCACTCGTGGGTAAGGCAATGAAGAAGAGAGGGTCAGCAGAATCATTTATGGGACCAGAACCGGCTTTGGGCGTGTCAAATAGCACTGCTAGGGGAGCCATTAAGTTCTAGGTCAGAAACCAACACAAGGTGTACTGGGCGGAATGTCCAGGGCTTAGACATGGGAAGTCAATAATTGACGGACCCAGTTCAAAGAGAACTGTGGAGCTGCTAAATCTTAGCAGAGGACAGCTCAGAAACACAACAGGTCTCTTGATGGGACACATAGCTGTCAAGAAACACCTGCATAAAATGGGGCGGTTCGAAGGAGACCTCTCATGCAGACTCTGCGGCGAGGGGGAGGAATCAGCTTAGCAATTATTGTTCGAGTGTAAAGCTATGGACCGCAAAAGACAACTGATCTACAGTCAGTCTAGACCGGAGACAGAGCAATATAAAACTTCACCCTACTAATCGCTGTGCAGACTAGTTCAAGGCACAGTGATTTTATAATGGGTGGAGTAAGACTAAGGGTATGCACAATCAACCAAAGGTTGCAGTGCTATCGGGGCGGCAAGGCCGCGGTCGAGCCCCGAGCGAACAAAAAAAATAATGATACTAAAAACATGACTTTATTGATAAACCATATCATACATACATCATAACAAAATGAAGGATTTCACGTTGGCGAAGTCTAGCAAATCGCTGCCCTACTCAACCAACAATGCAGAAATATAAGTAATTATAAAAATCATTACCGAGAGTTCAACCATTTCATAATTAAGAAAACAAAAGAACAAGCGTAGACATGTATTACACTCCCACAAAACAAGCAGTACACTACCATAAAAACTAACGAACAATCACTTTAAAAAAAAAACTAAAAAAAACCAGAAACCAAAAGAGAAAAGGGGGTGCCATGCATCACCAGTTGCCACTGTCCACAAAACAAATATTCTTTTAATTTGTATTTAAACTTGGTATTAGTGAATTTTCTTAAATTAAAAAAAAAAGACATAATTTTTTTGATCAAATTTTGTGAATACTTTCCCTTTGTAAGTGGGTTAGATATGTTTGTTAGCCAGGAAAATGAGCCCAGGTTTTACCGGAAAATTTTGTGTTCTTTCGCAATATTTTGATATCTCCAGAAATAACCCAAGTAATGGCAACCATTTGGTACGCGTGTTTGAATAATAAAAAAGTAAACTATGTACCAAAATTTAGGCCTGTAAGTTAAAAGACAAAAAAGTTATAGGCATTTAAAAAAAATCAAAGTAGTGATTTGGAATGTCAAAGTTGGCAAAATTTAGGCAAAGAACTTGAAACAAATAAGGGTTATGTAGAGCAAATGTCGCGTATTTTACAAACCCTTAAGTTTCAGCTTCAACCGTGATTGTCCCTCATTTTACTAAAATGTTTCGAGAAAATTCAGTGCAGATAAACACTTTCTCTGATGCTCTAGCAGTAGTTCTAGTTAAGTTTATGGTTTAATGGTCTATAATGTTTAGACTGCGATTTTTTTAATTTTGAAGAGATTTCTTCAACTGAGTGCAAATTAGGCCCCCTAGAATCCATATCCTCGGTTAGTGTCAATTTTATCTGTTATATATCATATCTGTTTACATATATACAGGGTGGCATATATCATATCTGTTTACATATATACAGGTGACGCATTTCTACGGTAAAGCTAAATATATTCGTTATTATACAAGATACGGGAAAAAGTTAAATACGTTAATTATAGGGTGTCTTAAGCTGCATCCTATAAAATTATTTTGACAATCACAGGTGGCCCATAAGTCATTAGTTTTTTTCCAACATCCCATATATTATTGCATTTTTGCCTTTTTCATCGAAATATAATGCATGTTTGTAAGAAAAAAAACTCGAGACGCAGTAAGTGCATTCTTGCAATTAAAAAAAACATATTTGCTATTAAAAACATTTTAATGAAAATTCTTCCATAACGTACTTGCTGCGTCCAGACTTTATATGCTCTAAATGTATCAGGCAATCTGTTTAACAATTTTATTGCATTATATATATATATATATATATATATATATATATATATATATATATATATATATATATATATATATATATATATGATCTACGAAACATAGCCGTGTGATAACGCTCTAAACTAAATGTATCCCTGTGTCTGGTGTTAGCAGTATGTTGCAGATCTAGGAACGAATCGACCCTTTAGTGATTTTGAGCAATGTATATAAAATTACCCATATGTAACTTCCACCTATTTTCCATCAAAAGCCATCTTAGCTCCCTTATCCTATCTGAGACATCACGACGCGTCAGGTTAAAAATTAAAGGACAGCAAGCATTTTTAACTTTTTGAACACGACCCGTGTCCACCGAATTAAGACAAGGTGACCAAACGACATCAGAGTAGTTATAGTGTGATAGGACAAGTGATTCACATAATTGCTTTCTCAGGCTTACATTCAAAATATGACGGTTGGAAGATAACAGTTTTGAACCCAGAAACGACTTCTTTCTTATGCATGTGACATGTTCGCTAAAACGACAGCGCGAATCAATCGTCAAACCAAAACTTCTAACAGATTCCACAAAGCCCAGCCGTGTGCAGTCTATAGAGATAACTTAAAAAATTATGGTTAATTTGATTAGAAAACAGTAAAATTTGACAATTTAACAAGATGTTCTATGTCTGGTGACCTGGACAGTAAAAAGGTGCATTCGCTCTGTTCCCCTGGTAGATCTGTTGGGGGCAGCAGGTGGAGGAACTATGGAAGAAAGCTCCTCTGAGCAGTTCCCGTGCAGATATCTATAAAAGAGAGAGAGAGGTCACCAACGGCACGTCGATGGGCAAGGGATGGCTGCCTTTGGGTGAGGGTAGGGTCACCGATGAGACGTATAGCTTTCTTCTGAATGGAGTCCAGGATAGCAAGTGTAGAAGCGGCAGCAGCACCCCAGATGTGGGAGCAGTATTCGAGGTTTGGGATTATTTGTGAAGTATATAAGGTATAGAGATTAGCTGGTGAAAAATATTTGCGAGCCCGGAAGAGGAAACCTAATTTCTTAGCAGCCGCTTCTGCAATTGATGTGACATGTTGGTGCCAATTGAGATTTCGATCCACAGAAATTCCAACAAGTGAAAAGGACTGATTGCTTTGAATAACTTGGTTGTTTATTGTGATGGGTCTAGGGCTAGTGTATCTCTTATGAGAAAGAAAGCAAGACTGTGATTTGGTGGGGTTGAATTGTACAAGATTTCTACTTCCCCAGTCTAATATTTTTTGGAGATCCACGGAGACAGAACCCTCCATGAGTCTGCGATCCTCATCTAATTGGGCTAAAGAGACATGCTTAGAATGTTGTATATTTGAGTGGAGGGTGCTGTCGTCCGCGTAACTGTGAACTGGGTTGGATGTGCTAGAGAGGAGGTCATTGATGTGGAGAAGAAACAAAGTAGGGGCTAAAGCTGAACCTTGAGGAACTCCTGCATTAATTAGATACAGTTTAGAGGAAAGGCCATCCACGACAACAGGAATGCTCCGGTTGGAGAGGAAATTTGCTGTCCATGTACAGAGTTTTGGTGGTAGGCCATAGGCCGGTAGTTTATTAAGCAGCGCTGCGTGCCAGACCTGGTCGAATGCTTTGGATATGTCTAGAGCGACAATCTGGGATTCACCGTGTAGTTCCATAGACTTGTTCCAAGAATGGGTGACAAAGAAAAGGAGGTCGGCAGTCGATCTGCGCTGACGGAATCCATACTGCCTGTCGTGGATTAGACTGTGTTTTTTCAAGAAATTTTAGTAATTCGGTGCTGACGAGATACATCTTTAATTAACTGTAATTCATAGTTTAGTTTATTGTTTACATTTAAATAATCACTACTATTAAGCCTATAATAGACCTGGGTACAATACACCCTCGTATTAGTCGGTTTATGAATCACCGCAACCTTTTTTTTTTTAATTTATTTCGGTAGTATAGCCAATAAGTCATTTTGCATTGGATGCCACCAAAATTTTGTATCTGTTGAGTTAAAGAGTTGTTTGTAATGTGTTTTTGTCTAATTTTTACATTAATAGTTTATGCCAGTATAATTTTCGATCCTTTAATAAATATTTTTTTTTATTTACATTTTACATATAAACGTGCTAATCCTGATTTTAATTTCAGACCAAAGAGAAGCATGTAGGTAACTTAGACGCGTAAACAACACCTTCGCACATTCATCTTCTACTGCCAAATGTTTTGAAGATGTCAAGCCTAGACACATTTAACGTGGACGTAAACATCCTTGTTTTTTCGTTGCAAAAGAAAACACATGTGATATAAGCTTATGGCGTGGTGGGCATGTATGGAAAAAAACCACGAGAACTAAGTAAAAACTTTGATTTGGCAACGTGCAACTAATTTAAAACCAACACCGGCAGTTTTGGATTTTCTCGCGCATTGCCCTCAAACGGGTCGCTCGTCGCTTGTTTATTAGTATTCTTTGAGGATCTTGCCACGAATTCTAGTTTATCTGGTTTATTACCGTCGTAGTCAGTAGACGCCGGTCGCGACCCCTGACGTCTGGTCAGGTCTGGGCTTTTGACCGTGCCACTGTTGCTTCTTCGTAGTAAACTGATACCATTGGCTTGTCGGTTTGTTTATGCATAGTGTGTAGTATTTCGTCTTGATCAGAATATAAAAATCACGACTCCTTTGTTTCACATTCAAGGCCGTCTACGGAAAAATATTTTTATGGGTTTTCTTGGAAAGAGTTAGCCGTCTAGTTCGCAGAAGGGAAGGTTAAAAAACGGCCGATGCAGTTTTTTTGCTATCCTGTTAAATAAGTAAAAATGAAGGCAGGCTAGACTGTCTATTGTTCAAACCATAAGATATTAATTCGTGTGAAAATTTTGGTAATGTGTACGAAAACTGTAAAATGATTAGTTATTAGTACTGCAAAAAGTTTTTAGAATTAATGTAGGTATTTACCAAAGAGTATTTACTTACTTACATTCGTATTTGGTCGACTTATAAACTAGTATACATTCACGACTTCAAAGGCAAAACAGGCAATGCTATATACTTCCAGACTGTATTTTGTACAGTCTGGAAGTATAGCCTTGTCTCTTTTACCTTTGAAGTATGTCTGTGCCAGACGTCGTGACGTTTAGAGGTTATATATTCACCACAAGACATTTTCAAAGACCTGACGATCGTTTCACCAACAAAGTTAGCGCCATCAGAGTATGAAAAATTCTAAACTCTTCCTAAAAATTGTGCTTATGTTGGTTGTTAGATAAATGGCCGCACCCGAGAGAGAGAGAGAGAGAGAGAGAGAGAGAGAGAGAGAGAGAGAGAGAGAGAGAGAGAGAGAGAGAGAGGGGATCACAAACAAACTTTCAACGTTTATGTTTTACCGGAGGTCCCTTTAAAAATTCCGTTATACTTGTTCCCACGCAATTTCGGAATCTTTTTTTATCAAAGACAGTCCGAACGGTTAACTATATAGAGGTGGCGGAGCTCTATTCAAACAACGTTTTTTGTTTCTGACCTTAAAGATATAAATACTTTTGTAAGGCGTCTAATTTCACCGGTCGTCTGAAATTTTTAATAAGCTTCTGGTTTTCTTTATCTATGTGGTGATTATTCTCTCAAATATTATACCGGGCCACGCATGACCTGTCGGCTGGTACCGTGTCTTAGCTGTGCCAGATGTTCCTTTAATCTGGGTTCAATGGCGCTTTTAGTTTGCCCAACGTATTTCAGATTACAGTCTTTACAAATTATTTCATAGATACCTTATCTTTTGGATTACCTAACAAATTTTCTTATCGAAAAAGTTTACTGCAAATCATCTTTCTTGAAAATGCTCTCGAGACCCCTCGTGATTCTGTTTTATCTTTTATTAAGGTCGTGGATTCAGTAACATTTTTTTGGCTATTAATTAATTTCCCCACGAAGTAAACCGAGTACCCGTTGTATTAAGCCACGTTTTTAGTGTACTCCATTCTCTGCTATATCTACTTTTAGTTAAAGGAAATTGTATTTAACTATTTATTAAAAAAATTAAACTAGTCGTTTTTTGTGTGAACGTATGTCAGTCGCTTGGAATGTAACTAAGAGTGGTGGTTTCCTTCATGTGGACATTAAATTCAAGAAAGCCTTATTCTGAATCATCTCAATGTACAGGCGATGTCACCTTTCTAATGTGTACCGTGTCTTTTCCATTTTTGTCTATGTTCACATTTTATGAGCATCTATTCTCTTCTCTTTTCTGAACGTCACACAGTCTGGGATTGACATAATTAAACATTGAATGAAAGGCTTCTCCTCCAGACACCAAATTTATTCAAAATTTATTTTGCTCCCGACGCGTTTCGGCACTCTTAAGAGGTCATCCCCAGGGGATAAATCTATAAACATAACAAAAGAGCTCTGTCAGAAAAACATTAGTTTTTCCGGTAGGCTATTGTGCATGTCAGAGCACAATGATGACAAGGTGGTCTTCACAGAAAAGTCAAAGGTAAAAGTCACAAGTCACACAGTAAAACGTCAACCAACAGTCAAGTTAAAATCTAAAAAGCTACATATACAGCAACACTAGCTAAAATATGCTAAGTTAAACATGCAATTAAATTAACAAAACAAATTGAAAAGCGTTACAAGTTACAAAACTGTAAAAGTCTAATATCTGAACAATAAGAAATCGAGTCTATTGTAGAAACATAAACCAAAGCCAATGAGCGAAACTGACAGGTTAAACAACACAATAGGCAGGCACAATTAAGCAAGAAACCCAATGAGAACCGTTAGGGCAAAGAAAACTGTAAAAGATTAAGTGAACAAAAACAAAATGAGCAACACTCACTTGAACAATTCTTAGAAATTGAACTCGAAACTATACAGAAAGGTTCCACAGGTCACAACTTCATCCATTGCGCTAGGGGCCCTGCAATACTACAACTGTATTTGCCAGAAAATTATCACTAAAACAAAAATCAATGGAAAAGATCGGCGATTTTCAAGAACAGCCATGATGAGGGGCGGCCATTATGTGAACTTGAAACGGGCAGGATGCACCGGCGCAGGTGCAAGAAGAAGTGTCAGAAGCGGAATGTAAATGACAAAAGAACAGAGAATCGAAGGGGAGCCATAGAGCAGCCATCTTCAAATCATAATGTTCATGGTCATGTAGAAAAACCATAGAGTTCAGCAGCACTGTTACACCAATTGGCTATAGAAGAAAGGAAAGTTAGTTACATCCGTGTTGGACAAGTTCAAAACCTCACTGGCCTGGCACTTGGAATGTTTGAAAATTTCAATTTCCTCTAAGACGAATTGTTCTACGCCAAAACTTGAAGGGTGCAAGATATCAGCATCTGTATTTCTGTTGAAGCAGTGGCAACTCTCCCTCAAATGGCAACCAAACATTGACGTGTCATTGTTGAGCTGGTTTCTACTTCTAAATCCTTTTTATCCAAGATCACAACCTTATTACCTTTATCTGCTTTAACATAAAAACAATCCTTCTCCCGCAATTGTTTAGCTATTTTCTTTTGACTAGAATTTTTGTTTTTAGTGAACTTTTTTTTTCTTTTTTTTTTTTTCTTGAGATTTTATCTTTACATGCTTCGCGAATAAAGTTTTTTGAAGATTCGTATATATTTTTAATTACTGTTTCAAGACTAGCAATGACATCTAAAATCCGAATTTAAACCCCTTGTTTAAGAGGTCAATCTTATTTTTGTTAAACGACTGCGAAGAAAGATTTTCTACGAAGTCAATTTTCCGCGGAACTTGTTTTTCGTTTTTAATCTGATACTTTACAAGTTGCTTTAATTTTTTATTTTGTATATTGATTTTCTTAATTAACTTTACCTTAATGACTACAAACATGTTCCTCTGAACATTCCACCAATCATCATACTCTAAGTTACCTAACTGAAAATGTATATAGTTTGTTTATAAAAGTTAATATTTAAATTTTTAAAACTTTGAACAACTCATGGTCAAACTCTTCTTTTACATGTTTTGCAGCGCGATATTTTTTAAGGAGTCTAGAAATAGTTTGACCAAGGTCCGTGTTTCTTGTAAGACAGTCAATATTTTGAATATATTGCGTATTGTTTGTTAAATCAGGTTACAACTCGCAGTAGTTAATAGAAAGGTAATTAAACGAACGTGCAGCGGTACGGTCAGGAGGGGAGAGGACACAAGCACAATCAAGACGAAATTTCGCCACACTTTTTTCTCGTACCGAGTAGGCCAGATTTCCAGGGAATTCTCCCTTCGAGAAGTCTCAACCCAAAACCCCCACAGCCACCCCATGAAGTCACTCATGTGTTAGAATGCACTAACATATAGGTTTTCTATTGAGATTTAAACTTTCTAGAACTCAAAGCTTTCATCCGACTTGTAAAGGAATTGTACACGTGTTAAATTGTACATAAAAAATCATTAAGTAACTCAATTTTTTTTACTGCTCTCTTATTTAAACTTAATCAATTTTTCGAAATACATACACATCCACCTATGTATAGTTTATTGATCGACCACTTTACAAAGGATGCCTCCAAAACCTAGGAATAAAGATAACGGCATTCGGATAGAGGGACTTTATGCTGAACAAGCAGTGAAAGTTTGTTTGGATCACCGTAAACCGTCTAAGGCCGGGTACGTACACAGAATATAAACACAGTTGTAGCAGTCAAACGCTTAGAATTTTTCATTCTCTGATGACGCTAAATTGGTTAGTGAAACGATCGGCAAGTGTTTAAAATGTGTTGTTGATTTGGGTTCGCCAAGTGTACATCTCAGTGTTTATCACAGGTTTCAATTTTCACTTAGTGCCAACCTGACCTTTAGAATCTACTTAACAAAATGTTTATTGTGCACTTTTTAATTAAGCTACATATTCGACCATAAAAAATACAAAGGGTGCCGTTAAGTAAAAACATAATGCTTGTTTACAGCAACTTTAAAAATAAAAGTAAATTGTAAACTGGGAATTACTTTTTTTGTTGTTTTATGTTGAAATATGCATTAAAGCTTAAGTATAGCCACATTTATTATTTATAAACGTTGGTAATCTTGTACGAGGTTATAAATAGCAGTAACTTAACTAACACTGACAATAACAAATAAAACAAACATCAAAATCGCATTGACAATTATTGATAATGTTAAGTTTGACGTTCGTTTAACTGTACTTAGCAGGTGAGAGTATACTATAGTGACTATACAGTCTGTCCCAAACTGGATGGGAATGTATTACTATCTCCGTTATTATTAGAGATAGGAGACGGTTGGATTTTGTAGAATTTCATGCTCGTTCCAAATATGACTTGTATTTTGCCCTGCCTCTTTTCGTTTTCGAGTTATTTTGAAAAACCAAAATTTGTCGATTTCTTTTTTCTTCAATATCTAAGTAGGCGTTGATCTGACATGTCCAAGACTTACACATTATTAGGACACTTCTTACAGACTCATATTTTTGTGATATTCTCAACTTTGGATTGTCATTTGTTTTTGAGCTACAGGTATCAACGTTGGTTTTTTATTAAGGCAGCCATATCGGAATTTTTGCTCCTGTGATAGCCTGTGAAAAGAGCTATCCAATGATGTACAACATTATTGAGAAATCTTGTAATTGCACTGACAATTTTGAGAAAACCCGTTTTGAGGATAGTAGGCTATGAAATCCAATACCAGAAAACAAATGACAAAAAAGTGTTCAAAAAGCAGTAGTCCATGGAGTCTAACAATAGACTTCTACTTTTAACATAATTTTCCGTAATGATTCACGATAAAAAAATATTGTGATTTAATTTACAATACTTAATTAGGTAATAATGCTAGGTAATATTATGTGAAAAAGTTTAATAACGAAACCCGGCAATAACAAATAGAAACATAAACTCCACAAAATATCACAATTAGAAACGGAACTCAACAAATAATAAAATAGAAACTTAAAAATACACTCAATAGAAAATTGTTCAATATCGCCACCATTTTGTTCAATGCACTTTATACACCTTTTTGAAACATGCCTACAAACTCTGGTGGGGGTGTTTTGGTTAATATGATTTATCGCTTCCGTGATTCTGTTTCGTAATTCATCGATATTTTGTGGTGAATCGAATTTATACACATCAATCTTCAGAGTGCCCCATAAATACAAATCCATGGGTGTTATATCAGGACTTCGAGCAGACCAATGAACCCGCCCATTGTTACAAATGACACGATTATTAAAATTTTGGTACAAAAATTCTTTGACGATCCTAGCATTGTGAGCTGCACAACCGTCTTGTTGGTACCTAAACGTCTAAATTATCATGAACTCTTCTAATTTCTAATTGTTGGTAAGATATCATTTCTCAATAGATTAAGATACCTTTCCCCAGTTACATTATTTTCAAAAAAGAACGAACCAACAATGAACTTACCTGAATTTTTAAAAAATTAACTATCTAATCTACAAATGGAAATAACAGTTTTTTACCATATAAGCCGCACCAAACTAATACCAAATCTGTCTTTCTTCCTTTAGATGGAGATTTTCATTTGCCCAATAATACCTATTGTGGCGAATATACACACCACAATTTGTAAATCTGAGTCGCTTAGGGTAATCGTCAACATTTAAGCCTTGTACGATTGTAGGTTTGTATGCATGGTAATGACTTTGTTTTAATACACGGTGTACCGTACTTTTTGTAACGTCAATTTGTTCACCATAAAACCGAACAGATTGCGAAGGGTTTTAGTTTGAAACCTGTAAGACGGCATTATTTCTTTCCTTATTTCTAAGCATTAATAGTTTCTTTGCGTGGAAGCTACCGTCGTTCAATAAATGATTATAAATTATCTCGTTTTCACAAAACCACAATCGTTTGTTTTATCGCTTTGTATTGGAAATTGGGAAACGTGTTTTCCTCCATAAGGCGATGACATACTGTATTCTGTAGTAGCGTGTTACACATTTTTGGGGTAGATTTTAGAAGATCAAAGTCCGGAAAATAGATTTTGGCATGTCAGGTCAGGTCATGTTAAACCTCATAATTTCTTTATTTTCTTAAAAAAGTGCAATGCTGAACCCTTTATTTAAATGATCTCGTTTTCACAAAACCACAATAGTTTGTTATATCTCTTTGTATTGGAAATTGGGAAACGTGTTTTCCGCCATAAGGCGATGACCTACTGTATTCTGTAGTAGCGTGTTACACATTTTGGGGGTAGATTGTAGAAGATCGAAGTCAGGGAAATAAGTTTTGGCATGTCAGGGAAATCACGAAAAAGTCAGGGAAATAGGTTTTGGCATGTCAGGGAAGTCAGGAAAAAGCCAGGGAAATTCACATGCTGTTTTTATTGGGAACCCTGTTACATGTCATGAAGCCTGGATTACACTGTTAAAGTTGGGTCTACAACAATAGACCGCTGTAGAACGCAAGAAAAGATGGGCGAAATTTTTGTGGTAAATGAGGCTTTCGCAATTTTACACAAGCAAAATAAGTCACGAGGTATTCAAGGACCAAAAAGACCCGTGAACTTACAAAAACTTGGTTTTTGGGACCAACTAAAACAGTATTTCGATATCTCTATGTAGGTATTTTTAGACTAGAAAAATTAATACTGAGAAATACTTTTTTGGCCGTATCTCGAAAAGAAGATATATATATATATATATATATATATATATATATATATATATATATATATATATATATATATATATATATATATACAGTGTGGAACAGCCAAATGGAATAAATTCGATAACGGATAAATGAGGGCGTGTTGGGAAAAACGCTTGGACACGTCGATTTATATTTTTAACTGCGCATCTTTTTCAAGAAAAAAAAAATTATATAGGGTGCGTCATGTGACAGTGGCCAATACCAACTTTCTTATTTTAAATACAAGCCCCTGTATATTATTAATTTTTTGGATTCTTCAGAAAATTCTAGACATAATTCATGTACAATGTTCTATACCTATCTTCAACTGTTTCGGAAATATTAAGTATTTTCAGATTTATTACAAAAATTAACATTAAAAATAGAAAATTATTTTATTTCACAAATTCGCTACATTGCATTCAATACTTATTTCCCATTCAGCTCTTGATAATGAGAAAGTAAACAAAAACCATTCCTGCGTTTCTTTTTACTGATATGAAATGAAACAAAAACAAAAACAGTTTTCTTTCTGTTCGTATAAAACTCGTAGCCTTAGCAACTTGTTGTCTGCCTGCATGACAGTAGTGATTAGTGTCAGTGCTATTGTCGTTTGAATTTCGTTAACTGTACGTAATAATATCAGAAAAATGGTTCATTTAACAGAAATGCACAAAATAACCATTCTACAAATGATTGGTTATGGAGATAACACACGGACACAGATGGAAGTGTCTCGCTTATTTCACGAAAAATTTCCAAATTTGCCGCCTGTATCCCAAGGAACAATTAGCAAAATAGAAAAGCAGTTTCGCGAGCTTGGTCATGTGAGACAGATAAAAAAAGTAGCTGCCAATGCAGTAAGTGATGATACGAAATTGGATATTACGCTTGAGTTTCAAGAAAACCCACATACTTCTGGTCGACAAGCAGCCCAACTATTCAACGTTAGCCACACAGCAATTTTTCGAACATTAAAGGAAAGTAAAATGCATCCCTATAAAATGATACCAACTCAGGAGCTCATGGAGGACGATTTCGATAGGAGAACGTATTTTTGTGAACAAATGATGGCAATGTTAGATAACAATGTGATCCAATTAGAAGACGTTTTGTTTTCTGATGAGAGCACATTTACACTTCACGGTCATGTTAATCGTCAAAATTGCCGCTATTGGTCTAATGAGAATCCTCATTGGATGAGAGAGGAACATACGCAATATCCTGAAAAAGTTAATGTTTGGGCAGGAATTGTTGGAAATCATATCGTAGGTCCCTTTTTCATTGATGGCAACTTGAATGGGGATAAATATTTAGAACTGCTCCAAAATAATGTCGTGCCAACTTTGACAAACTTATATCCAGATCCAGCAAACCCACAAGTTCCTGCCAATAAAATATGGTTTCAGCAAGATGGAGCACCGCCCCATTACCAAATCAATGTCCGGCAGTACCTGAACCAAATTTTTCCAAATCGGTGGATAGGGAGGCGCGGATCGATAGAATGGCCAGCACGATCTCCTGATCTGTCGCTATTAGACTACTTTTTGTGGGGATATGTCAAAAGTATTGTATACAAAACTAAGCCCCTCAACTTAGATGACTTAAAAAGACGAATCACGCTTGCGATTAGATCAGTCACGCCTGAGATGTTGAGTAATGTTAGAAGACATTTCTATACCAGATTAGCATGTTGCCAAGATGTTCGTGGCGAGCATTTTGAACATTTACTACATTGACATTAATTTTTTTTTGTTTTTTTAAATTATTAAGAAATAATCAGTATTTCTTATTAGAATTTGTGAAATAAAATAATTTTCTATTTTTAATGTTAATTTTTGTAATAAATCTGAAAATACTTAATATTTCCGAAACAGTTGAAGATAGGTATAGGACATTGTACATGAATTATGTCTAGAATTTTCTGAAGAATCCAAAAAATTAATAATATACAGGGGCTTGTATTTAAAATAAGAAAGTTGGTATTGGCCACTGTCACATGACGCACCCTATATAATTTTTTTTTCTTGAAAAAGATGCGCAGTTAAAAATACAAATCGACGTGTCCAAGCGTTTTTCCCAACACGTCTTCATTTATCCGTTATCGAATGTATTCCATTTGGCTGTTCCACACTGTATATATATATATATATATATATATATATATATATATATATATATATATATATATATATATATATATATGCGGTCCTCCAGTAACTTAAGGCTGTTAAAGTTCTTTAAAACAAGAGAAGGGCATCTTTACATTTATTTCTCTAATCATTTTTTAGAAGTGTAGTTACAAATAACGCCCTCCATAAATGTATTAAACATTAGTGGGTAACAACATTAAAAAGCCTTAAATCATCTGTAAATGCCTTTTAAAACAACCTCAATTTTATATTTACGAATTCTTGAACTGTAAATATTTTAAGTTTTAGTATAATTAAGCAATCGTGTATCAGAGAATTTTGAAATATTTTCTGCAAGTTGTCTTGGCCAATTCAGTTAAGATTTCTTTTTAATGAAAACTCGCTAATAAGCTAATTATCGCGTACGTGCTCGCTTTGCAGATAATTTATTTGTCATTGGTTGTTGTAAATAAAGCAACCTTTAATGCCTTTTATTGTTTCTTGGCATTCTATAAATACAGCTAAGAACAATAAGGCATTAATACTCGAAAATATACCATTATGCTTCTCTAATGGCCATATTGTAAATATTATTCCTTAGTATTGTACTACGTAGCACTCTTGAGTTTAAAAATCAGTCCATCGTTAGTCTCTCTACAGTTAAAGTGTTTGAAAGCTCAAATTGAGTGTCTTGTCTGTATTGATTCAATTGTTGTCGTGGAAAAGTTTTGTTCTGTGTTAGGTCCTCGTTTTAACTGCAGATTAAAATAGAGCAATGAATTATGGAAAAAGAGAAGGTACATTTTCTAATAATGATTTTTAATATTATCAATTTATTATTATAATAATTTTCATTCGTCGAGAGTTATAGTAAATTTACAATACATATACCCACATCATAACCTAATCACAGCCTAATGACTTATCTTCTCAAGCAATTCTTTTTATCTCACTCTAGCTTCCACACTTGATCAATCGGGACAAAACTTTCAGAAGTTGTCCTGTTGCTGCCAACCTCTTCCCTTTTTTCGAGTTTGTTTCCTTCAAATAGTGTTATCAGAAATATTTCGGAAGAGTAACGATGAATTTGCAGTTTATCTCCCGAACAGTTTTAGATAAATTGACGGTAAATTTACAGATTAGCTCGCAAACGCTTTTCAAAAACTATTTTCAGAAACCTGCCTAGGCCCCTCCCCTGGATGCACAAACCACAAGAAAAATTTCTTGTTCACACACCCCAAGGAAGTCACGGGACCAGGAGTGAATAGGCGTGCTGGGCGGAGTAGGTAGTAAAAAGGAAATATGTGCAGAAATTGCGAAGAAAACTGGCTTGAAAGCTGTCATTTTCACATCTTGAAGCCATATCCCCCTTAAACCCTGCCCACCACGCACAGCACCCCTATTCCCCCAGGTGCCGTAACTTCCTTGGCGGGTATGAACAAGACATTTTTCTTGTGGTTTATGCAACGAGGGTGGTTGTATGCGTGCGAGAGGGGAAGGAAATCCCCACGACGAAGCTTTTTTTTTCACAATTTCTCTCTTTTCGCTTTCTATGTTTATGCTCCTGTCTCAGTAGACCCCTTCCCCTGCAGTTACGTCTCACTATCTATTTCGCAGATACACTCCGGCCGTGTTTTTGGTTGGGTAGGTGGGGTGGCGAAAGTGGCTCGCCACTTGGTCGTGGAGGTTTTCTTTCCCCTCCTGTATCCCTACAACCACCTTCGATGCATAAACCACAAAATTTCTTCGGAACAATACCCAAGAAAGTTACGGACCTGAGGCGAATGCGAGGTAGACAGCGTTTAACGGAGGTATAGCTACAAAATCGGAAAAGGGCAGCTTTTAAAGGTCCGACTAAGTTGTTTTTTCTCATTTTCCCATCATATTTTCCTTTTATCTTCCCGGCCCAGCACCCCTATTCACTCCTGGTCCCCCGTAACATTCTTGGAGGTTGTTTGCAAGAATTGTTTCTTGTGATTTGTGCCTTCAAGGGTTCTAAGCATGTTTTTAAAAAGATTTATATGAAAACCGTCCGGGAAATAAACCGCGAATTTACCAGTTTAAGGTATTTTCGGGTTTTGCTCATACGTCCCATGCATTATAATACTCCATACTTATGAGTTGATGAACCCATTTCTCGGGTTCAAGCATAAAATGTTTATGCAGAGAGATTTTCCCGCTGCTACTTTTATGGTGCAGCTAGTCAAGAACCAGATTTACTGTCTGGCCGACTTGTTGGGGCAAATATGTGGCCTGCTGGTCTTTGTCTCCTACTATACATCTTACCGCAAGTGCCGGCAGGACTGAAGTGGTGATGGTGACTGGTGAGTGATGTGATTCAACGCGCGTCGTGGTACTAGACAGGCGGGTAGTTGCTTCCGCTCGCTAGTTCTCTTACCACATGTTTCTTTGCTGTACTGTCTGTACGTAGAAGCTGTTGTGAAAACCTAGAACCGTCACAAAAGCAGAGATGGCGCTATAAAATATTACAGACAAAAATTATTTTTTCACGCATATATAATTTTCGTAAAAAATAATTGTGTACATCATTTCCATGGAAATTCGGTACCATAACTCACTCGCATTTTATATTGTGAAATACTGTGTGATATTATGTATTTTATAAACTTAACTATTAATATTGTATTGCATGTTAGTTAGGTATTGTTTGTTTTATGGTTTTATAATCGTTATTAGTAAATTTTGTTAGAAAAAAGTCACCAATGGGTGGAGATTCCGACTTTTGAATTTTGAAAAAAATTGCTGCAAATGAGCGCGAACTAGGACCCCTAGAACTCATACCCGGGGTCAATTTCAGTCTATATACATACATACATACATACATACACATACATACATACATACATACATACATACATACATACATACATACATACATACATACATACATACATACATACATACATACATACATACATACATACATACATACATACATACATACATACATACATACATACATACATACATACATACATACATACATACATACATACATACATACATACATACATACATACATACATACATACATACATACATACATACATACATACATACATACATACATACATACATACATACATACATACATACATACATACATACATACATACATACATACATACATACATACATACATACATACATACATACATACATACATACAGGATAGTTTAAATTCGAGCCGCACCATTGGGATCTTGTAAACCGTAAGAGATACGAGGATGGTTGGGACAAAGTTGCGAGGTTTGATGCTGATCAAGTATCTGAAAGAAAATTGGACGTGACATTTTTAGTTTTTGAATTATTCGGGGGAAAAACGGAAATTTTCAATTCTAGTTTTGTTTTTGTTTTCAATTGAATACCGAAAGAACTAGACTTTTTTTAACTATGACCTTGTTAGGGCACTTTTTTATGGGCAATCTAAATATGTCATCATATTGTCCAAGGCGTTCTTAATGCAAGAGTTACAATACTTAAGTTTGATTGTTATTATGGGCGCCGAATTGGATTTTTGTATTCTTAAAAAGTATGTTTTTCTGATTACAATAATATATCACACAATACGATCACATCTTACCTGCTATAAAAATTTGAAAAAAACATCGTTTCTGCGAAGAGGGCTTTGTAAGGGACGCCAATAAATTTGTTAAACGATCTGAATATTGATAGTTCAGTCAAACTGATGTTTATAGTATTTCTGTACATTGTCTCTGTGGCATTTATTCAAAAATGATGAGTTTTACAAATAAAGAAAAGAGAGACATGATAAAAATGTATTACCAAAATAATAGAAACGCTAGAGTTACTAGTAAAAAATATGTAAATAAATATCCGGAAAGGCGGCAACCACACTATTCTTATTTTAATGGACTAGATTGTAGTCCACGTCGCTTATTCTACCACCATACTTGTTTTTGGGTTTTCCAAATGAACCATATTCTTTTATATTACGATCTATTGGGTTAAAATAAAAATAGTGTGGTTGCCGCCTTTCCGGTTATTCATTTAAATAGTTTTCACTAGTAATTCCAGCGTTTCTGTTATTTAGGTAGGTAATACCTTTTTATCATGATTCTGTTTTCTTCATTTGTAAAACTCATGATTTTTGAATAAATGCCACAGGCACAATGTACAGAAATGCCATAAACATCAAAGTTTATCTGAACTATCAATATTTAGATGGCTAAACAAATCAATGGCGTCCCTTCCAAAGCACTCTTCGCAGAAACGATTTCTTCCAAATTTTGAAAGCAGGTAAAATGTGATAGTATCGTGTGATACATCATTGTAATCATAAAAAAGACTTAAAAAATACAAAAATCCAATATGGCGCCCGTAATAAAAATCAAAGTAAAGTATTGTAACTCCTGCATCAAGAACGCCTTGGAAAATACGTTGACATATTCAGATTGCCAATAAAAAAGGGTCCTAACAATGCCATAGTTTAAAAAGTCTAGTTCTTTCGGTAATCGCTTGAAAACGAAAAAACTAAATTAAAAATTTCAGTTTTTTTCGAGTAATTAAAAAACTAAAAACCTCACCTCAAATTTTCTTTCAGATAGATCAGCATAGAAACACGCAACTTTGCCCCAATTTAACCATCCTCGGATTTCTTACCGTTTAGAAGATCCCAATGGTGAGGCTCGAATGTGAACTACCCTATCTAATTTTTTTTAAATGGAACGATATAAATATTTTGCGTTCAATCGACTCAGGGCAAGCCATTATGTACGTACACATAATAGTCTTTCCATCACAGTACAATATTCCGAAGATAACTTGATCCCAAACGTTGCCAATTGTAGGTGTTTACGGAAATCGGGAACAATAGGTGTCTTCGTTATTATTTGAGCTACGAAGTCTGCTAAATGGGCAAAGTTGACCAACTGGACACCCCGCTTCTTAATATGTCACGGATATCTAGATTGCACAACAACTGTCAAATTTGGCAACGTTTGGGGTCAAGTTATCTTCGGAATATTGTACTGGGATGGAAAGACTATTAAGTGCACGCATAGAATGGCTTGTCCTGAGTCAATTAAACGCAAAATATGCATATCGTTCCATTTTAAAAAAACTGAGGTTATGTCAACAGATTTGACAGTTAATGTGCAATCTAGATATCCGTGACATATTCAGAAGCGGGGTGTCCAGTTGGTCAACTTTGCCTATTTAACCGACTTCGTAGCTCAAATAATAACGAAGACACCTATTGTTCCCGATTTCCGTAAACACCCTGTATATATATATATATATATATATATATATATATATATATATATATATATATATATATATATATATATATGTATATATATATGTATATATATATATATATATATATATATATATATATATATATATATATATATATATATATATATATATATATATATATATATATATATATGCAGGGTTGTTCAAATTCGAGCCTCACCATTGGGATCTTGTAAACCGTAAGAGATACGAGGATGGTTAAATTAGGGCAAAGTTGCGCGTTTGGACGCTGATCAATTATCTGCACAAAAATGTGAGGTGGTATTTTTAGTTTTTTAATTAGGTATTCGAAAAAACGAAAATTTTCAATTTTAATTTTTTGTTTTGTTTTCAAGCGAATACCGAAAGAACTAGACTTTTTAAAGTATGACATTGTTAGGACACTTTTTTATGCTCAATCTAAATATGTCGTCATATTTTTTAAGACGTTCTTGATGCAAGAGTTTCAATACTTAATTTTGATTTTCTTATGAGCACCATAATGAAACATCTTAACGAAAATTCCCTACCATTTACTTACTGCATCGTGACTTTTTATAATTTTCCAGGTAATTAACTTTATAGTTGGTTGAAAGTCAATATATTTATGCATGCTTAATTTATTATAATTATTAATGTATTCAGTTGATTTTATATTGTGTAGCCTTGTGTGAGATTTGTAGTCAAAACTAGGAAATATTATACATGTAATAAGATTTAGTAATAATAAATAAGTGGAAAATAGTAGTATGAAATTCTATTTTCACGGTAAATTACACATTTCGTATATATTACAACATATAAGTCATTCTAACCGACGTAGATTTTCTATTATGTGTTGACATCTGTGTTAGGTAATTCTTTTTCCAGAGGAGCCTTCTATAACGCCAGTAATAACAGTCCTTTACAAAAGTAAGTTGGCACATATTAATGAATCTACGTTTCGGTAGAACTGTCAAAATTGTCAGATGTAATAATCCAGAAAATAACACTTTGTCATTAAATATCATGTGAGTATATTTAGTTAACGTTCTTAACTTCGACATTTCTTTTTTAGTTGTTAATGTTTTAACCAACGATGTTGTTTCTTCTACATTTCTAATAACAATTTAATCGTTACATCCCCCAAATATCAGTGCTTAGATTTATTTTAGTCACTGGCCTAAGAACTCACACCTGCTACTTAGGCGACAAACCTCACTATGCTATTCAAGCCAATATGTTATGCACAATCAACCAAAGGTTGCAGTGCTATCGGGGCGGCAAGGCCGCGGACGAGCCCTAAGGGAAAAAAAAGCCAATATGTGATACAGTGAAACTAAACTTACGCTTCATTACCATGAGGCCGAAAACACCAGTAGCTCTCAGACAGGAAGTGAGGTTTGTGCCTTGTCTATGGATCTAGAAGAAGTTTTATTCACGCCTTCGCTAAAACACTCCGATGTTGTGTTTTACGTGTCGCAATTAACCTATTTTAATTTTGGTGTGCATATACAAGATATGACGAAACAGCCACTATTTGTTTATGTGACGAGGGTGTAGGGGGAATTGGTGCAAACGAGATTGTGGTCTTGTTTATTTTATCTGCTGAATACAGTATTTTTGACCCACAAATCGCACGTGATAATCTGGTATGATAACTGCAGGTCAAAATAAAAGTAGTATTTTCTTTACAACTTAAATATTTCTAGTGTAAATTTGCAGATTCACGAAAATTAAGTTTTCTCGGAAAATGTTTCAGAAACATAATCATACCACCCCTGTATGCATGAACCATAAGTCAAGTGTTGTGCTTTCAGTCCCCAACGAAGTTCGGGATTAGAAGCAAATGGGGGTGCTGGCCGATGTAGACAAGGTTAAAAAGAGCTATAAAATGCAAAGTGCAAAAAAAAATCAAGAAGTTCGTCCAATTGGAAAGCTATGGGATGGGAGGGCCACATGAGATTGTACCAACGCATCCGGTCCAGTTTATCTCGTCCCGTCCAATAAATTAATCAGAAAGCTAGGGAAAGGGAAGACTACTATATTGCATCGCAAAACAATAGAATGCACAATGTAAATAATTAGGTCTTTTAAAATAGTAAATATCGACAGTCATCGACAACCCAGGAATGGTATTTACTACTAACCAAATCTAAAAAATCATTTCCTTTCACTATCACATAGACCCAGAACCTAGAAGCTACTGACGCCTGATCAATGAAAAGGCGAGACGCGGGAAGAATAGAAAACTCCAGGAATTTTAAAGCAATGAGAACAACAGACCTCTGGTCTAGTATACTTTAAATTTTAATACTATGAGGTAGAAACGGAGTGTAAAGGAACAGGACCGTACTGAGGAAATGTTGAGAAGGTATGAAATTTTTAAGTTGTAGCATAAATAACCCTGCAAAAAAACTGAAGCACAAGGTATGTGTGTGTGTTTTGTTTGTTTAACATCGGCCTATTTCCGCGACTATGGCCAATCACCGACGCCAGGGAGCAGTTTCACCTCACTATCCTGGAAATTTTGCCGAACCCCTGCCTTTCTGTAAGGAGAGTAGGGATCTTTAACGTGCCCAACATATCATGGACACGGGACCGACGGCTTTACGCCCCCTCCGAAGGGCGGAACGAGCAGACATTCAACTTGCTCAAATACAATGCCAGAACCTCGGTTGATGTGAATGTTACAGTATGTACTGAAAAAGTAAAAGGAGTACCCTGGGATCGAACCCAGTACCCTTCGGTTCAGAGGCACACGTTCTTACCCATGAACCACCGAGGCTCTTGAAGCACAAGTTAAGAATAATATCTACATGCGTGTAAAATTGTAAGCTTACTCCATGAGTAGACTGTTTATCTAACATTGATATTTTGCTAAACTGCAAAATGACATTATAGTGTTGAGTCACCGAAACAGGGGTTGCTGATTAACGGACACAGCTGCATTTTGCATTTGGTGGTAAAACGAAAAAGAGTAATGCATGCCATTATTCCCTCTGGTCTAATAATGTAATCGAATCAGCTTCATACAGTCCGCCAGGTAAAGTCATTGTATCGAATATTGGGTTTTCGAATACAAGAAAACAGTTGGCATATTCTACTAACCTCAAATCAGAAAGGCTTTTGCTGTCACAGTTGAAGAAAAAATAGTCGACTCAAAATGAAATGACCTAGATATATTACCCTGGGCAGAAATTGATATTTTGAAGAGGTGGGAAAACTATAGGAAACTTCATGCGAGTCGGACTTAGAAAGTTAAATTCAATCAACAAAATTTCTTCACCAGAAAATCTGCCTCTAATAAATGATTAATTTTTGAGCCAGAACACATAATTTTAAAGATTGACACTAGAGTAACACTCTTCGATTTTACCACCTAGACGATTTGTGTGTTCCTTATTCGATGAAGCGCTTCGTCAACTAAGACGTTTAGCGGGATCGATGATTAAATCGTATGGAGTGGATCTGTGATATTTGGAGTAATTCTTAAACAGAACAGGTTGATTTGCCCGACGTTAACCCGTTTACACACGGAGCAAACGGCTCCATAATGTTTATAATACATTTTAAAAGCTATTAATGATTTACTTGCAGAAATTACAAACCAGTCCTAACACATCACCTTCTGGTGGATCAAAGGTCATTGCGGACTTACAGATAATGAATGTGTTAACAGCATGGCAAAATTTGTTACCGAACACGTGGAAGAAGGATCTTATTTTTGACCGACAAACGATATTGACATTTCCCCAATAAAATATACTTTGAACAATGGCAGAAACACCATAAAGCATACCAAATTCTACAAGCAGTTTCAGCCAGACTTGCAGTGAACGCCAAACACCGATTTTATAAAATAATGGATCCGCATTATCTGTAGACTCAAATTTAACCACTTGCTTGTTCCAGCCTATCTAAACAAAATCAACCTTAAAACAAGTCCATTGTGTGAGCGTGGTAAGCTGGGCGATTCAGAACATATTTGTGCTGTGGCAATGGCCTCATTCATATTGCTAAGATAGTTGCTTATATAAACCAAATATATAAAATGAATATACGGGAACTACCGTTGAATTTAATGCATTTGCTAGAGTGAAGAAAATTAAACATACATGGTGATTTATATCAGAAGACGGAAAATGAAAATTCCGGTTCTAAATTGAATTCTAAGCAAAAAAATAAAGAATAACAGTTTTTCCTGTCGGCCTTTGTCTCGGAGATATCCAGGCATGAAGTTTCATCAACTTTCATAATTTCTGTCCATTAAACGAATAGTAGATACTGCTCCGAAACAAAATACCCATTTATTTTTGTTGACAGAAATTTCGCCAAAAAATGCAGTTCAGCAATGAAGCATATGCCGGCATCATTTTTGTTTACGGTTTGCAACGGAAATACTCTAGACAGTAGTCGGGAATATCGAAGAAGATTTCCGAATAGACGTCTGCCATCCCGCCGTGTATTTTCCGATGCATTCCACAGACTGCGACAATGTGGAATTAATAGCCATCATACTGGTGGTATAAATACACGATACAATGCTGCAAGGGAAGAAGAAGTAATTGATGCAGTGCTTGGCGATCCAGGTATTAGTACTATGAAAATTTCTACCCGCCTGTAAGTTTCTCAAAACTTTGTTTGGTGGTCTTTGAAGAGAGAAGTGTTGAAGTCTTGCCATTACCAGCGTGCTCTTCACTTAAACCAGGAACTGAAGTACAAATATTGGCATTTGCGCGATGGCTTCTCGAACACCATGGGCAATATCCTACTTTTATCCGTTCCATTTTGTAGTCCGATGAATCTATCTAGAGCTGGTATCAATAATTGTCACAATGAGCATATATGGTCAGTACAGAATCATCACGCATTTAGGAGACATCGTTTTCAACATAGATTTTCAGTCAACACGTGGTGTGGGATTTTCAACGGTCGTCTACTGCAAATGAAAATCTGCTGCCAATGCAAATCTGCTGCATAGTCTAAAAGCTGCGCCCTACTTAGATTTTTTGAACAATAATTTCCATGAGTTATTAGCAGATGTTCCACTTGTATTGGTTAATACGATGTGGTATAGATACGATGGTGCGCCACCACATTCTACTAGGGTCGTTGTAGAATGGATGGACAACCATTTTAATGAAAGATGGATCGGTAGTCGTGGTCCAGTTCTGTGGCCTGTTAGGTCACCGGATCTAAATCAACTGGATTGCTACTTGTGAGGTCACGTGAAGCAACTAGTTTATGCGGCGGAAATTTACAATGAGAATCAACTATGTGAAAGGATTATGAATGCTGCACGTGAAATTGAAAGCGAACACGATTTTGCTGTAGACAGGCAGGCAGAGAGAGGGAGAGAGAGAGAGAGAGAAAAAGAATGTTCATAATGGCCACCACTAACCTCAATACACTTTGATATGCGCCTTTAAAGGGATTTGAAGAGCATTCCTTGATTTCTGAATAAATTGACAATTTTTACAATTTTTCGCCGTAATTCTTCACAGGTGTTTATCGTGTCATTAAGGTAACCGTAAAGAAAAAGTTTGCACTGGAACAGAGAAGTGTGCTGATGCACCGTCGTGCATGAAATACATGTGCCATCTTAAATTTAAGGGTAAATCGTCAATGAAGTCACTGGCCCATTTTAAGAAACTTTGGGTAGGAATTTCTATTCTATTTCTATTTGATGGTAGTCCATATCGACCTAAGGTATGATTTCCGATTATTACACACCAAACATGAATTCATCTTGGAAGTTACATTCTACTGCTAGATGATGATTTTCATTATTCCACTTATATGTTTGTTTATCTGAGGTTGTAGACACCCCGGCATGTAAAGGTAGCTTCATCTGTAAATAGTGTTTTATTTACAAACAGTGAACCTGCATTCCGCTTGTTTCTGAAGGAATGGAAAAATTGTGGTCTACCTGGCATTAAATTCTATACGTGTGTAAAGTGATATAGATAAAGGACTTCATCTTGAAATATTCCTAAGATCGATAATCTACTTACATTAGCAGCTGCACGTACGGAGGTTCCTTTTTATATTTTGAGATTAGAAGACAAAAGCAAATATTTATCGTCGAAAATTGCTTTATTGGTTTACAAAATGTTCTCCATAAAGACCAATACACTTTTGCATGCATGTGAACCAATATTTCAAGCACTTTTTCTACTCCGATTTAGGTGTCTCCAAAACATGAATGTTTAATTCATCAACCGTTTCTTCGGACTTCGAAAAACGTTGACCTCGCAAGTTATTTTTAATGTTCGGAAAGAAAAAATAATTAAATTGGTGTTAAATCAGAACTACACGGTGGATGACTCATCAAATTGACGTTTTGAGTATGTACACAAAAAGTAACTATTTCGAGTCGATGTGGGAGAGCTCGCCTTATCGTGGTGGATACGCATCCGTTTTCGCCGTATAGTTTTCCGTATTTCTCTGACGACTTATGGCAAACAAATGGTTAACCGTTCTACGTTGCGTCAATAGCATGGTTGAGACGTGTCCAGCTTTTCGAAAAAACAGGCGGCTATTTACTTCAAAGTGCTTCGACGACTTTTGTTGGGTTTGGCTCATCTTGGAAGACCCATACAGTCGACTGCTGCTTACTTTCGGACTCATACGCATAGGTCCACGATTCCTCAGCTGTCACGATGTCACACATGTTTTGAACCACCGCGAACGAATTTTTTGAGCATTTCTTGCGACCAATTAACAAGAACTTTTTTTGAGCGATTGTCAAATTAGGTGGGACACAACGCGAAAAAATGTGTTTTGCGGCCTTGAATGTATGCTGGTCACTAAGATCCCAGAATACCTTAATCTCACGATAAGTCACATGACGGCCTTGCAGTATTTGTTCTACAACCGATTTTGGACCATCTTCAGGAAATTCGTCCTTGAGCGAACTATGGCCACGATCGAATTCGGTAAGCCATTAATAAACAGTGGTCCTTGATGGTGATTTACCCGAAAAGTCGAATTAAGGTCATCGATACACTTTTGTTGAATTATTCCACGTCGAAAGTTGTAAAAATAATTGCACGAAAATGTTCCCGAATAAATTCCATTTTTTGGCTGAGATAAACTTTTCAAGTTACCGTAAACAACACAATAGCGCTCGTACGTCAAATGTTCCGAGCAAATATAACGTTAAAAATGCCAATCTTTACGATAACGATGTCAGTTGGTGGATGGCAGCACTAGGTTTGCCCAATCTAGAAATACAAAAGGCTTTTCTCATATTCTTCTTGAACTAATTTCTGGATTATCTGTTAGTTGAACCAAAATATCTTCTGGTTCGGGAGTAATATTTTTTGGACGGTCTAAAAATATCATTTTTAATCTACTACAGATTTTTAAATATTTTGTGATCTGGCTATCTTCTGTCTGAATGTTTGCGCATAACAGCAAACCATAACCCCTCTTTTTTTTTAATAGAAAAGCAATTTTTTTTAAATTTCAACAACACACCACGAGGGCTTACAGCCTAAATACTATCGTACCTTGCGTGTCGACAAGGAAGAAAGAGGCAACTTGTTAATTCTGGACTTGAAGGTTTGGAGGTTTGGGGGAGAAGGAAAAACATGCGGCAAGGAATTCCACAACTTGGAAGTCCTCGGGACAAAAGAGCGGGCGTAACAAGATGTTCTATGTCTGGTGACCTGGACAGTAAAAGGGTGCATTCGCTCTGTTCCCCTGGTAGACCTGTTGCGGGCAGCAGGTGGAGGAACTATGGAAGAAAGCTCCTCTGAGCAGTGCCCGTGCAGATATCTATAAAAGAGAGAGAGAGAGATGTCACCAACGGCACGTCGGTGGGCAGGGGATAGCAGCCTTTGGGTGAGGGTAGGGTCGCCGATGAGACGTATAGCTCTCTTCTGCATGGAGTCCAGGATAGCGAGTGTGGGAGCAGTATTCGAGGTTTGGTGTTATTTGTGAACTATATAAGGTATAGAGATTAGCTGGTGAAAAGTATTTGCCAGCCCGGAAGAGGAAACCTAATTTTTTTAGCAGCCGCTTCTACAATTGATGTGACATGTTGGTGCCAATTGATTTGGTGGGGTTGAATTGTACAAGATTTCTACTTCCCCAGTCTTATATATTTTTGGAGATCCACGGAGATAGAATCCTCCATGACTCTGCGATCCTCATCTAATTGGGCTAAAGAGACACGCTTAGAATATTGTATATTTGAGTGGATGGTGCTGTTGTCCGCGTAACTGTGAACTGGGTTGGATGTGCTAGAGAGGAGGTCATTAATGTGGAGAAGAAACAAAGTAGGGGCTAAAGTTGAACCTTGAGGAACTCCTGCATTAATTGGATACAGTTTAAAGGAATGGCCATCCACGACAACAGAAATGCTCCGGTTGGAGAGGAAATTATGTCGTGGCATACTTCAGGTAATCTTGTAGAAGAGCTTATCGAAATAACAGCTCATGACACCAAGACGAGATTTTCACAAGAACAGTCTCATAAATTTGTGTGACAAGCGCCTATAATGCGGTAAATAAAATATGATCTGAATACGATTACAAAGAATGTGTTGCAGTTACTTTTAAAACGGCAAACATTTCAAAACGTGTTATAGTTATAGTATACCTTTTTGTTAAAAAACGCAAGAGAATGAAGTTGATAATGGAAAGTTTGAAGGGTATTGGATCGCGCGCTATCTGCTACAGCCAAATTGGTAATTATTTATATTTTATCACTCGTCTCTACCAATTTCCAAGCCAAGACGTGAAATGCTTTTCTAGATGTCAAGGACAATCGAAATTCAATTTCTCACTTTAACACACCCTGTATTCCTTTTAGCTTCGACTTTTGGACTGAGGAAAGTTTGGCTATACTGTAATATAATGCTAAGAATCTACTGCTGCACAGTGTACTTTTGGACCAGGCATTATACTCCAGAACAAATTTACCTTTGCAATAATGATGTGTGTTTTGTTTCTTTAACGTCGGCCTATTTCCGCGAGTTAACTTTCTTGTTAACACACTTGACTTTTTAAAAGAATTTATTGAGTAATGTTACATAAAATACTTATGAATAATAATAAAAAAATGATATAAATTATGACAAGTTAAAAGAGACTCAAGCAATAACAATGTAGGAATGTCCGTCCGTGGTCTGGTAACTTCCATATATAGTCTCTGGTGGGGCGTGGACCGAGAGGCGGTTTCCACCTAAGTTGCAGTCTTGAAGGTGATCCTAGCAGGTGGCTGGTTGCTGAATTGAAGGTCTAGTTGTTTACCCATTTATGAATAGTCTATTCTTCTTATTGCGCTGCTTTTAATTAACCCATTCGTCAGCGACCTTGGGTGTTGAATCGGGATCTGTACTTCTTATATACATTGTATGAGTTGGCTATTGTTATCTCCTCCATCCTTTAGAGAACGAAGCCTATGGTTCGTTCCGAATAGTCATCGGGAATCCAGTAATTGGTTTGGAGTCAGCAGTTTTCGTTTTTGATTTTTGCCAGAAGTATCTTGCAGTTATTGTGATTATTGTTATTATTATCACAAGGTATAGTATAATTGTCCATACACTAGGGTGGTATATGGGCAAATCGATGGTTCCTGGAATTTTGCCATTGATGGATTGTAACTGGGATTTGATATTGTTCAAGTCGTGCAGTTGGACATTTTCTAATTTTAGTTCTGGTAATTTGTCTGGGAATATGGGTGCTTTATTTGTTACCAATTCGATGTTTGGGAGATTGAACGATTGTTGTGTTTCCGATGCCATTTGTACTGAACTAAATCTTTCGTTATTGATGATAAGTTGGCATTTGGGTTTCAGAGTCGCCAGTTTTGTTCCGCTGATTATTTTGGTTTCTTCATTTTCTTCGCAGCTAAGTTTGATTTTCGTTTCTTCGGGTGCCACTATTATGTATTGGGTATTGCCATATTTAGAGACTGTTGTTTTTGTTATTTTGACAAGTTCTTGCTTGCAATTGTTTATCGGTTTCTGGAAGTTGATCAGTTTAATTTCGCATGGGTTGTTTTCGTTAAGTGCTGTCGGGTTGTCATTTTCACAAAAGTATGTATGGTCTTTTAGATTCCTACACTTTTCGTTTCTGTAAGCGTAGTGTTTGCTGCTAAGGATTAGGTACTTGGTTCTAGGGACAATCATTCTGAAGGTATATGGATTTTTAGGGACTGGTAATGCATACAATTGATAATAAATATAATCTGATTTGTCTACTAAGGGTATATCTATTTGGAATATAATTTTAAAATCAATTTGAACGGTTTTTATGTTAAATATTTTTTCATAAAGTGAAATGTCGGATTTTGTTATTAATCTTGATTTTGAGATCTGGTTTTCAATATTTTCTAATTCTTTTGATATAAATTTTGGTTTCAGTATTGACGTATGATACGTGTTCAATTTTGAAAAAGTAATTGCATTTTCTGTTGTTAATATCATGTTTAGTACATTATTTAACAAATAACTGATTTGAGTGAGTAATTCCAAATGTTTTACTCTATGAAAATTTGTCAGTTGGTCGCTTTTTAGACTATCTATTGTATATTCCAAATCGTTTATTCTCGCTACTATGGCTTCTTGGTTATGGTTCAGGTTGTCTATTGTTTTATTGAACTCTGTTATAGCATCTATCATTAGGGATGTCTGTGAACTAAAAAGTTGATGTACTTGATTTTGATCTTTCCTCAAAATTTCAAGAGCTTTATATATTCTGTCGCCGTCATCTGCATCTAAGTTCCCAGTTATTGATTTGAATATTGATCCTAGTCCGTTTATTATACCTCTTTTGTTCCTAATCGTTCTTGGAAATATTCGATGAAATGTGTCATCAATATTGCTGATGGTGAAATTGATTGTTAAAATGAAATTTTTGTATTCTAACTTGTATTCTGCATTCATTACGCTTATTATGTTGTCAAAGTAAGTTTTTAGTCTGTTAAAGTCGTCGTATAGTTGTCTTAGGTCATGTATATGAATCATTCTCCATTTATCGTTTTCTGAAAAGGCTTGTCCCAGTTTGCGTGGCAGTATGCCTGGATTGTCTGTTAGGTCTTCTAATTGGGGTTTTACTCTGGTGAAGAGAATGAACCTGCAAGGCGAAGATTGCGTAAATGGGTGATTGTCTGTTCGTCAGTTCTGTCGTTTAGTATTATGGCTTTATTAGTCCGTTTCTTACGTCATGTCTCGTTTGTCGATTATCCGAATATCTAGGTTCGACTTAGCTAGGTGATAAAATCGTACTGTTTGTTTAATCTATTTAGTTGGAACGAGTTATTTTTTTCGTTATTGCAATATTGGCAAGCTCTAATAAAAGCTTTTATTTTTTGTTTCATTTTTGGAAAATTAAATTTAGTTTTCATCCTTAAATATGTTTCTTTAGCATTTATGTGATTTAATTTACTTCCGTGAAATAATCCGATTGCGTCGTTAATTTCATTGTCGTTTATATGTATGATTTTCTCTTGTTTATTTATATTATTTAATCTTGATTGAGTTTCATTATTTACGGGATTTATTTCCGACTTGTAAACCTTATCGTGTGAGAATTTCTTTTCGTTATTGATTTTTGATTTTATTATTTGTGAAATTTGTTCCTTACCTATTTGCCGATGGTCGTCCTGTACCTGAATTAAATTATTACTTAACTTATCATTTTGCGTGGTGCCTGTATATTTTATTTTGGTCGGAATAACCGCCCTGTAACAAGGTGCTTTTGTATTTGGGATAAACTCTTCGATTTTAACGGGTTGGTCGATTTTATTGTGTTCTTTACACATTGAATATACATATTTCATTATACTGTCTGCATTGCTCGCTTCTTGTCGAGGCTTGTGCAAGACATCTAACCTAATTTTATCTGTAATATTTTTTTGTACACTCCCCGTATAATTATTATTATAATTCTGGTGATCGTAAGAATTATTTAATATCCTATTTGCTTTATTTTGAATTTGCTCCGTTATATCTTTTTGTATCGTCCTCGTATCACTCACATTTTTATTTCGACGATATTCATATGTGTTTAATGAAACTTGATCTCGTTTACCTTTATTGTGGGTGAACATTTCTGTGATGTCATTTACTCTTTGTAACCTTCTATCGTCATCATTTAATGGCTGATTACGCTTTCCTAGGTCGAGTTCCAGTGCAATAATGCTTCTGTCTATTGTATTACTTACGTTAAGGTGATTCATTTCATCATTTGCTTTGATGATCCTACTTATCCGATTGTTATTGCTACTACTATTACTACCCATCTTATCTTCATGATCCCTTGTATCAGGGAAGTTTATCTTAATGCTTCGATTTTTTAAATTGAGTCTCTGGTTTTTAAAATCAATGTTCGCTTGATTTTTTATCAAAAAGTCAATTCCAATAAGAGCTACGAAATTTTTGTTAAATTCAAATAGGCAAAACTCTTGCTCACTGTCCGTTAGTGAGTTTAAAATTATTCTGGCTCGATTATTATGGCTAGAATAACCATGAGCACTTTTAATTAAAAACGGGTGATTGTAAATCTTATTATAAAAGTTGTTATATGCTATGGACGGGTTTAAAAGGCTCTTAGTACTACCGGAGTCGAGCAGTATTTTTCCGGGTAGTTCTTTTATTATTACGTAGGGTAATTGGGATATTGTGTTAAAATTATTAATATCTATTACGGTTCTGTTTTTGAGCTCCCTGCTATCGAAAAATTTTGATGCTGTGCATCGTATAATTCGGAGGGTGATTGTTCATTATATGTTGCGTCATAATTTAATTCTTCTGGTAAGAAATGTTGTCTTCTTTCTAATTCATTGAAAGGAAAAGAATTATTCGTTTCGTTATAGTTTATCTCTTCTGGTATGAAATTTTGTCTTTTTTGAAAATTGTTGGAAGGAAAATTGTTTCGTCTATTTTGTGAGGGTTGTTGTCGGCTGAAATTAGTATGTCTCGTGTTGTTACTGCCGACATCCATAGCCTGTGGATATCTTCTAGTATTGTCATTAGGGTTGTACGTCGGTCTTCTCATTGAGAATTGATTTGAAGGGTTCCCCTGAAATTGTGGGTGAGACATTTGGGGTCTGTTTGAATTATAGTTAAAAGGTGCACGATAATTTTGTTGTTGGAAGGGTTTTTGAAATTGAATATTGTTAAAATTTGGGGTATTTCTTTGGAAAACTGGTTTTTGTTGTTTGTCGTGCCTGTTATTGTTATTATTGTTGAAATTTGACCGTTGTAATAATCTGTCCCTATATTCATAATTTTCCTCTGAAAATATAAATTTTAAAGCTTGTTCTATGCTGTCCGGTCGAGTGGATCTGACCACCATACCAAGGGGGTTTTTTAATCCACCGATAAACGCTTTCAGTGTCTGTTGTCTGTACATGTTTTGTTTTAATCCTAAAATTCCCTCGTTACGTTCATTAGATATTAAATTAGAGATGAGTAATTGTTCAATGTGTCTGCAACGATTACTGAACGCTAAGGCATCCTCGTTATGTCTCTGTTTCAGTGTTAATAATTCGCCTAGTAAGCTAATTTCATCTCGCTGGTCGGTGAAGTTCTCAACAATTGCCCGTCTTAAGTCTACCCATGTGTTTATAATTTTAGTGTTAATAATTAACCTGGCTTGTGCAATTAGTTTCGTTTGAATATAATTTAATAGAAAATGGTTTAGATATAAATTTGGATTATCTGCATCATAGAATTGGTTCATTACTAGATCACAAGCTTTTAAGAAGTTCCCTACATTTTCAGGTTGTCCGTTAAATTCGGGGATTGCTTTAAGGTAAAACTCTTGGAATTGATTTGCCATATTTAAATTAGAATTATTTATATCGGGTTGTTCTACAATATCAATTTCGCCAATACTAATATTTCTTAATCTATATTCCAAATGTTCTAAATTATCAATATCGCTATCAGACATATAATATTATCAATATATGAGGAAATACAGTATATATATATAGGAAATAAAGGAAGCAAACAACTTACAGAATCGATGCTATTGCTGCTGTCTTCATGACGTCTCTCTTGATCGGTTCTTTGGCTGTTAAGCGTTGAAACGCAAAGAATCAATATACTTTTGGTTCTTCAGCACTATCCTACCGACTGCGCCAGTTAACTTTCTTGTTAACACACTTGACTTTTTAAAAGAATTTATTGAGTAATGTTACATAAAATACTTATGAATAATAATAAAAAAATGATATAAATTATGACAAGTTAAAAGAGACTCAAGCAATAACAATGTAGGAATGTCCGTCCGTGGTCTGGTAACTTCCATATATAGTCTCTGGTGGGGCGTGGACCGAGAGGCGGTTTCCACCTAAGTTGCAGTCTTGAAGGTGATCCTAGCAGGTGGCTGGTTGCTGAATTGAAGGTCTAGTTGTTTACCCATTTATGAATAGTCTATTCTTCTTATTGCGCTGCTTTTAATTAACCCATTCGTCAGCGACCTTGGGTGTTGAATCGGGATCTGTACTTCTTATATACATTGTATGAGTTGGCTATTGTTATCTCGCGACTATGGCCAATCACCGACGCCAGGGAGCAGTTTCACCTCACTATCCTGGAAATTTTGCCGAACCCCTGCATTTCTGTAAGGAGGGTAGGGATCTTTAACGTGCCCAACATCACATGGACACGGGACCGACGGCTTTACGCCCCCTCCGAAGGGCGGAACATGCAGACATTCAACATGCTCAAATACAATGCCAGAACCTCGGTTGATGTTAATGTTACAGTTTGTACTGAAAAAGTGAAAGGAGAAACCTGGGATCGAACCCAGTACCCTTCGGTTCAGAGGCACACGTTCTTACCTCTGAACCACCGAGGTTCTTGCAATAATGATAAGAAATGCTTTTGAATATGTATCCATACCTGTACATCTAAACGCCGTGACCACGATAAAGCATAATTTTGTTTACCAGCCATAGTGCAGAGGAGAGAAATAACGCACGTTGCTGTGTTTAGAAATTGTATATATAATTTTCCTGCGCATTTTCGAGATTTGCATGTATTCCAAATTTCTATACGCTTCAGCGAAAACTTATCTGAACTTTACAAAGAAGCACAGAAATACGCGGCGGTTATGTTTTTATTATTCTAGTAAATCTGGTGACGTTCAAATGCGCCGTGTTGAAGACCCCGTCGTCGGTCACATGCTTTTTATATATTTACTATCTCGAATTTTTTCTATGACCATTTATCTTTTTACGTTGCATTCGCTGTTAATTGTTTTATCATTTGAACGAGGTTGCCAAATCGTTTATAGATAAGTTTTAAAATTTAAATAAAGGAGTTCAAGGTAACGAAAGATAAACAATCTTCACTCTAGATCTGTATGGAAATCCCTGTGATACAGGTGTTTTATTTATTTATAATATAAATATTTTAATTAATAGATCGAAAGATTGTCGGAAAGATAATATGAAGTTTTCCTAAAAGGACTAGTCCGGTTGGGCCGGCCACGAAACATATCCAAGCTATTTACAAAATGAAAACAAATTTCTTTAAAGTCGGTTATTTACTTTTGTGTTATCGCAACGAATAATAAATTCCTTCATAAAAACTTTTTTCCCCATATTACCATCGCTTTTTGTTTATTCTTAGTGTGTTTGCTGGTTAATTGTATATTGGTATCTAGTAAACCTGGAAACATTAAAGTAAGCAAATTGGATTTAATTGCTATGGTAGATTGTAAGTAGACTGTTTGTAAATTGTTTCATGAGAATTACTCGCTCCCACTCTTATCACCCCCCCCCCCCCAGGTATTTGACCCTTCTGCAGAACTGAGCCATGCGGTCGCACAACAAATGTTCGGTTGTTTCTGCTACTTTAATGCTCTATCTGCATCTTTCACCCTCCACCTTACTCTTAAAGTGGCACTTTACTGGGGAGTGCCCTGTGAAAAGTCCTGTGATTATTCTCAAGTCGGTCCTGCTCAGTTCAAAAAACAGTTCAGACTTCTCCGTTGATATGGTGATACACCGTTTTATCTGCCTTAAGCCTGACGTGGTCCTCCAGTATGACAGCATTTGGTTCCTCTCTGAAGTATCAAGTTCATTTCTTACATGGCTTTTTGCTAATCCATGCTCTGGACCATAGAATGTAGTGTTGCTGCTCTTTTCGCAAGGGTATCTGCTTCCTTATATCCTTCAGTACCTTGATGCCATGGTACACACATAAAAGTTTATTTGTTGTTCGTAGCCAGTCGCTTCAAGGATTTTTTGCAGTCCCAGGTCAGTTTAGACTCGCTTTTGACATATTCCAGTCCCTTTAGTACTGCCTGACTCTCTGAGAGGATGTATATATCTCTGTTTCTGAGTCTTCTTTGTAAGCACTCCCGTGCACAAACATTTATAGCAAGCATTTCTGCTTAGAAGATGGTGGAAGTTTTTCCTAAGGACTTAGCGAGTCTAAAGTTAGGTCTGCCCCCTCTATTTGTTTAGACCCGTCTGTATACCATATAAAACTAGTTATGTGTGTCTGTATAGCAGGAACTATTTTTTTCTGTCATTTTTACTGTCATATTTAAATTAACTTTATTCTCCAATTTTGCTTGCACACTATAGAGTAATCTTTTAAAATTTCTGCATCAGTTTTGTTTTTTTGTCATCTGTAGACAAAGGATCCGGTTAAGAAACTTGATGAATCTATAAAATAATTGTCCTAGTTTTTGAAATAAATCTCATTATTTTTTTGTATACTGAGACTCTCGATTTCTTTCTTTATAATGTTGTTTTAATCTAGCACAATCATCTTCTTGGTGTTTTATTTTTGGGTAAAATGTTCTGCCTTATTTCAGAAGGGTGCGGTAAACATGGCTTTGG